>OV050030.1:9973149-10420183 GCA_920105625.2 Clusia tigrina
GCTACGGTACCTGAAAAGACGTATACAACCACAATTTCACAGCTACCATACATACCAGAAATTGGTACGGATGCATCCCTCAATGGAGATGAAGAAATACTTGAAGAAATTTTAACAATTTTTGAATTGTCGGAACCAATTGAAATGTCACTGATAGAAGAAGAGGCTCCACTTCCAACGCCAGCGATAACCCCGTCACCACTAACACCAACCCCATCACCACCAACACCACCACCACCAACACCACCAACACCACCAACTCCACCAACTCCACCAACTCCACCAACTCCACCAACTCCACCACCACCACCACCACCACCACCTGTATTTAATTTCAGTATCGGTGAGGACGTTTTCATGAAACGAGAAGACGGACGATTCTACTTGGGAACAATTAAAGAAAAGGCACGACAACAATTTCGCGTTCGTTTCGATGATAAATTTGAATTATGGTGTTCCGGCGATGAAATGCGAAAATTGAATAGTCCCCCAGCCGCGGAAAGCGAAAAGGAGGCGCCAATGTGTGTTGCGTGCAAGAAATTCGAGCAAGGGGAGATCGTCGAAGTATGTCAGCGTTGCGGTCGGGGCTATCATCGTAAATGCACCGTAGAAATTGCAGCTGGTAAATGGATATGCAAGCGGTAAGCGGAAGGATACGAGTATAAATGGAACTAACATTTTTTATTTCTATAATTACTTTTTATTTCAGTTGCAATAAACCAACGAAGGTGAGAAGTTCGCCGCTAATACCAACCGTGTGTCGTCAATTACCTTATAATGTAAGTTGATATGCTGGCTAATTTGATCTGAATTGGAGTCGCTTAATGCGACAAAGAAATTGTTTAAAAATTAATTTATTTAGTACAAAGAGCTATAAAAAACACATTTGTTATTATTATTCCTTGGACTTGGATTGATTATGTCTGCAAGGGGTTGGGGAAATGAATACTAGCAACTAAGGCTCGAAGAGAAAAATATTTAGAAAGAAGCTGGTTCGGGGCAGAATTCGAACCCACGACCCCCAAGTGTGAGTCTAGCATGCTTCCCACTAGACCACGGAGCTCCGCCCACCAAATTAATAGTCGCAGTTAAACCAACTCATAAACAAGTAGCAACCGGCAGAGATATGATTACATTCTATGGTTAAATTCTCCAGATGGGTGTGGCTTCCGTAATGTTACGCCTACATTTGGCATTTACCTTGTATATTCGCAAATTTTACACCAATCCGACAAATTCTGTTGAGCAATGGTGGGAGTGGCACTAGACCATTTTTCCACACAGGCTAAAGGTAAATCTACATTACTAAATGAAATTTCTACATTGCATCATAAATGGTGGCCTTGCAGAAGCCATTTAAATGATTCAATTCTTAATTTAATGGGAGGTTGGAGTGTTGCTTGACCGAAGTCGCCCCTTTTTGCTTACGGCTTTGCAGTGAGGTGCTGTGGTGAACGAGGACAAGACGAAATATAACAAAGAGTCCCGGCGTCTTGTCTTGTGGCGTGATATAATGATCAGTAAAGCAGGTTTGGTTAGGTTAGACTGGCTCACCCAATAGGCTACGCATAGACCGGTAATATCCTTAGCGATAGAAGATGACTGTCCATTAAGAAATCGCGGAGTATAGATCATGGAATTAAGAGGAATTTTTAACTAGTCTTACAAGTGGGCCCATTACCAAGGTTGAAACGTCTTCTAGTCCCCCAAACCAGGTAACTGCATTAATACAAATTTCGTCCATAAATACAACATTTATTATGTAGGTCTCAAAAGAGCATAGACGTCTCTTTTATGTCCCATAAATTTTTCATAAGCACGAATGGATGAATCAACTCTGGAAGCGTGTATATATCAACTGAGATTATGTATATATAGGACAATTCTTCTAACGGCTGGTTTTATACGTACAAATAGCACAGCGTTACAAACTTAGTATACTCTTGTTATCCCATAGGGTATAAATAGTAAGTGTGTGTAATGCACATTCGTTTCTTAACTAATTATGCGCCAATAATTAAAGGACTGCCAAGATCTTTTATTTCATCCTATCGTAACTATACAGGAACATTAGCTCAGAGAGCTTCCTTTCCTTATTATCATATTTAAACACACGTTCTCATTCAAAGAGCAATTAGCAAGAGAATTTTCATTATTTGTCTGCTTGTCAGCCCACTAAACACACCAACCAGTAATATTATAGGCGTCACCTGCGGAGTATAACAGAGCGAGTAAAGTTTCTATGAATGAATACATAGCTTCGAGTACAAATTACCCAATTCTCTCAATGATGTGGGAGCCTACTGATCACGGTTTAAAATGTGCTCAATGCTTGGGTGTGTTAGGCAATTTAATAGTTATTTATTATAGAAGAGAGTTTAGGTAGGAGCGTTTGTGCTGGGGTGTTCCGAAGCAGTGTTGTGAGCCGTCAGTTAAGAGACAGCAAACTACAGTGCCCACTCCAATCCCTTTATCATATTTCATAAAACTAAAAATAGCTTGTAAAATCAGCAATGAAACTAATTATATTAAAAATAGTCATCAAAGGACGATCTTTCTGGTCACTGTCTGAAATTATAAAGTATAATAAAAATGGATAATTCTGGTTATAAAAATTAAGTATGGGTTTATACTCTGTTTCGGGACTAGTTGATAAGTGAAGTTTTACAGGAGTGAATGTAATATTCTAAAAGAAAGTCTTTTGTGCTTTTTATGGAGTCTCTTACAATTTAGGCCTTCCTGTTCGGAAGCTAACAGCTTTGCATGGTAATGTGAATCCGTAGCGTAATGAACACAAGTGAAAGTGGTATTGACAATCACCTCCCTCCCTCCTCAATTTTTTTAAAGGGAACATTTTTTTTTTTTGTTATAAATATACGGAGATTTCCCTCATTATTTGACGTCCCATCTTGACAATTGGGCAGATTATTTGGCTGACCATTGGGCAGATTATTTGGCTGACCATTGGGCAGATTTTTTGGCTGACCATTGGGCAGATTATTTGGTTGACCATTGGGCAGATTATTTGGCTAACCATTGGGCAGATTACTTGGTTGACCATTGGGCAGATTATTTGGCTGATCACAACTACTACTACTCTTTTACCCACTTTCTTGAATAATTCACTATGATGTGCACTTCTTTTCAACGCTCTTGGTGTAGTGTCAATTACAGAAAATCCGTGAAAAATATATGGAATAACGCTTATTTTGTACGTCTTATAATACGTTTGTTTGGTAGAAATGTTTGTTGGCTGAAATATGTTCACCCATCATGTTCTATTCATTGTCTCAGCTTACAGTACTAGGAAGAGCAACGCTTCCCCAACTAGTGCATTTCTACTGTCTTTATTAAGGGGCATCTTTGGTATCCATTGTTCGAACTCAATTGTTACAGAATCACGTTTTTATTCTGACTCTCGATTGATGAGATAAAAGCCTGCCTCCAAAAAGGTCTGACCATATAGCTTCTATAGTCTTAAGTTTTACCATAGTTTCCTATTGCAAAGGCTGTCAGAGCCGCAGGTAACTCAAGGGGACTAACATGTACTTAGGTACATGCCGTAATTGAGTTTCTGATGGAAGCCTGATCTATCACCTCCACGTGGTGACGGCTGGAAACAGAGGTGCGTTGGGGGACTGGTGACGTGCTATATTTAATGGCACACATCAGTCTTTTAATGCATAACTGGCATATTGCAAATCACCATTCTTGCTCTTTGGTTAGCGTTAAAAGCAATATATCTCATAAGGCGAAATATGCAGGCGCGATTATGTAATCGTATTTAAAATTTAGTATTATTCAATTCAACACGATTTGATATTCGTATATATATTTTCTATTCATTTCACTCCAGTATAGAAAAAGACTCCGAGGCGAACCGAGTCAAACAAGAATCCAGTCGCCACGTGCAAATAATCCGGTTGTCACTTCAATTCTAACATTATCTGAAGGTGTGCGTAAAGACACTTCCAATTACCCTTCATACGAATACTGAAGTTTCACTATAATCCTTACAGTTTCTTATATTTTATTATCATATCATTATATGGCATCAAATCTATGTGAGACCTTAAAATCAAACAATTGCAGGATATTTTTGTGGCCTTGGCAATAATATTGTTTTCTTTCTAATTTTTATAGGTTGCCCAAATGATCGAGGATGGAAAACGACGCATCGATGAGGAGCAGATTAAATGTTACTGCGGCAAAACTGGAAAGTTTTTTGATAACATGCTGCAATGTTGCAAGTGTGAAAAATGGTTTCATACGCGCTGCATGAAATCGTTCAAATTTAAGATTTTACTTGGCGATGGGTATAATAACTATGTCAGTTTTCACTGTGTAATTCTTCTTAATCCTTTTACAATTTCCTTGATAGATTCTTTATATTTTGCTGCTATGTGTGTAATAATGGTCAAGAGTTTCTGTGTCGGCTGCAAATGAATTGGGTTGATTTACTTCACTTAGCCATGTACAATTTATCGGAAATGAAAAAGCATCTGCATTCGAAATATCATCATCTTATCAGGGAGATCCTGCCCCTTTTATTGAAACACCGCAGTACCCTTCCTATACCGAAAGAGGTGCGTAGAGTTATGAAAATGTTTGAAAAATTTTCTTTGAAAACCTCGCGAATTTCATTCCAGTGGCTCGATATGACTACATTAGAATTTGTTAAAAACCTCGAAAGAACTTTAAAAAATAACACAGATCGATTTGTAGCTGCTCGACCAATTGAAAAACATAATTATTACTATAGATTACGCCTTAATGGACCACCAACAACTCCCAATGTCAACGTTTCAGTTGCCAACATACTAGGCGATGAAAATCTCACGAAAAGACTGCAGATGACATTGTGGAAATATCTCTTGGAAAATCAGTAAGTAATTGAATTAAATTTTTAATATGAACAAGAACCGTGATACAGAAATGGATCATAAAACCTTGTATGGTGCTTTAGTGAAATGTCTCCGAGATCAATTGTATAATCAAGTATACCGTGCCGTAGTGGTGGACTCATACATAAATGTACAAGGACTGGCATTCGTATGTCTTGAGAGGACATGCCACATATGTGGTAAAATCTCCACACTAATATGTTTTCACACTCGATCGTGTTGATGAATGCTTTTGTGTTTGCCACACACTGATCAGCAGTCAAAGTACCAAAGATCTGCCTTAATATATATTACGACGATGACTGTTTCCAATCTTTGGAGACAATGTACCGCTTACTTATAATCAGATTGTGCAGAAACCTGCACTAAATGGTGGTGGGTCTTTATTTTTTATTTAGTTTCTTCTGAGGTTTGTATGGTCAGTATTGCTCCATAATTCTAATAAATTATATTAATCGATCCCATCCTTGGTAAAAAAAGTGTAGCAGATGATACTGCTTTAAGTTCGATATCTATCCTGAAAGGATTAAATAATGCATGTTTGCTTCGTACTGTTTTGTAAGACTATAAACATAGGTACCCCCCACACGTCATTGTACTCATTAAATAACTCTTTTTTTATGTGATATAAAGGCGGTGGATCGCTTATTTAACCCATTTGCTGGCCAGCTTTCCGGTAGCCTCACACTCACTGTATTCGCAAATTATGTGAGTGCTGGAGACACACGCCCTTATTGCATACTTACGAGGCAGCAATGCGGGCGGCTCACACCCGCTCTGTTGGTCAATTATGTGAGAGCGGGTGTAAGTGAGAGATGCTTTTATGGGGGTCCAGTGAACGGTTTACAAAGTCGTTATACTAGACAGTCTGTCTGTATAGCTCTAGGCTAGGCGGAAGAGATGTTTATTAACCCATGAATCAGTAGTCTGGCCAAGGAACTATAATAAACCTAAATTTATAAGATCGAGGGTGTATACGTATTTGAATGGAGCTTTTGTGATTGAAGCTGACAGAAGCTTTCGCGCCTGTAATGTACTTTCCACATATCTTCAGAGAATACTGAGGACTACCCTAAATGCTCATAATGTATTCGCTGCGAATATCGGATCCTTATTTATATTTTGCAATTATCTTACCATTCAATTAGATCTGATTGATTTTTTTGGTTTTGCAATGTTTATTTTTAAACGGCGTTGTTACAATAATATAAATATAAAAAAATATTCTTATGCCTTATTCAGATTACGGTCACAAAACATGCTGGATAAACAAGTGATTTTTACTAAGGATACGATGAGGTCAAACGAGGTGAAAGAACTTGAATTCAGTCAGTCAAGTAGGAGAGGTGTCTCTAATAAGGATACGATGAGGTTAAACGAAGTAAAAGAAGTTGAATTCAGTCATTCAAGTAGGAGAGGTACTTCTAATAAGGATGCGATGAGGTCCAACGAGGTGAAAGAACTTGAATTTAGTCATTCAAGTAGGAGAGATGTTTCTAATAAGGATACGATGAGGTCAAACGAGGTAAAAGAAGTTGAATTCAGTCATTCAAGTAGGAGAGGTATTTCTAATAAGGATGCGATGAGGTCCAACGAGGTGAAAGAAGTTGAATTCAGTCATTCAAGTAGGAGGGGTGTCTCTAATAAGGATACGATGAGGTCCAACGAGGTAAAAGAAGTTGAATTCAGTCATTCAAGTAGGCGAGGTGTTTCCAATAAGGATACAATGAAGTCAAACGAGGTGAAAGAACTTGAAATCAGTCATTCAAGTAGGAGAGGTCTTTCTAATGAGGATACAAAGAAGTCAAAGGAGGTAAAAGAAGTTGAATTCAAGCATTCAAGTAGGAGAGATGTTTCTAATAAGGATACAAGGAAATTAAACGAGGTAAAAGAAGTTGAATTCAGTAATTCAAGTAGGAGAGGTCTTTCTAATAAGGGTACAATGAAGTCAAACGGGGTGAAAGAGCTTGAATTCAGTCATTCAAGTAGGAGAGGTGTTTCTAGTAAGGATACGAAGAACTTAAAAGAGATGGAAGAAATTGAAGAGTTTGGTGTTTCTAATAAGGGTAAACACCATTCAAAAAAGTTGATAGAATTTGAATTTACTGATGCAACTAAGAGAGATGCTTCCTATAAGAGGAAGAAACTGCATTCAAAAAAAGTGAAAGAGCGCGAATTGAATGATAACAAAGTAGATTCTACGAATGACATAATGAAGTCAGAAGACATGGAGAAACTTCAATCCAATGATGAGATTTTCAATAGGCTCAAACTAGATTGTAATAGGTATATGATCAAGTCAAAAAGGGTGAAAGAACTTGAATTCAATAATAAAAGTAAGCAAGGTGTTTCTAATAAGGATAAACTGCATTCAAGAAAGCGGAAAGAATTTAAATTCAATGATAACAAAGTAGATTCTACTACTGACACGATGAAGCCGAAAGAAATGGAAAAACTTCAATTCAATGATGAGATTTTCAAAATGAATTCTTATGGGGACACTATAAACTCAAAAGAGGTGGAAGAACTGGAATTCAATGATGAGAAAGTAGATTCTACCACTGACACAATGAAGTCAAAAGGGATGGAAAAACTTCAATCCAATCGTGAGATTTTAGATTTTCTCAAATTAGATTCTAATGAGGATATGATGAAGTCAAAAGATGTGGAAGAACTAGAATTTAATGAAGTTACAATAAAGTCAAATACCGTGAATGAACTTCCATTCAATCACTTGAAAATGAATTCCAATGGGGACACAAACAAATCAAAAGATGTGGAGGAACTTCAATTCCCTGATATTTTGGATGTTGGCAAATTTGATCCTAATGGCGATACGATGAAGTCAAACGTGGTGAGAGAAGTTCAATTCAATGAGGACAAACTGAATACTAATAAGGATACGATAAAGTCAAAAGAGATGGGGGAACTTCAATTCAATGATGATATTTTGGATGTTTACAAATTTGATTCTAATGCCGATACGATGAATTCAAAACTTTTGGAAGTACTTGTATTGAATGATACAAGTAACAAAGGTGATTCTAATAAGGATGAAATCAATTTGAAAGAGGTGGAAGAGCTTAAATTTACTGATAGCAAAGTGAATTGTAATGGAGACAAAATGAAGTTAAGAAATGTGGAAGAACTTCAATTTAAGAATGACATTTTGTATGCCTACCAATTAGATTCTAATGAGGATACGATAAAGTCAAAAATGATGGCAGAAGTTGAATTCAATAATGTCCAAGTAGATTCTAAAGAAATTACGCCAAAGTCAAAAGATCCAAAAGAAGTTAATTTATATGTTGTATGTTCAGATAATGACACAATGAATTTAAAAAAAGTGGAAGCACTTGAATATGAAGATAACAAAGTGGTGTCAAATGAAGATACGCTGAAGTTTCAAGAGGTGGGAGAACTGGTATTCAATGATACAAGGAACACAGATGATTATAATAAGGACAAAATGAATTCAAAAGAGGTGGATGAACTAGCATTTAATGATGGCAAAGTTAATATTAATGAGGACACGATGAAGATGAAATTGATGGACAAACTTCAATTCAATGATGTCAATGTTGATTCTTTTGAGGTTACGAAGAACTCAAAGGAGGTGAAAGAACTGGAATTCAATGTTCACAAATTAGAATCGAATCAATACACCACCAAATCAAAAATAGTGGGAGAACGCGCATTCAATGATGACAACTTATATTCCAATGATGATACGATACAAGCAAAGGACATACAGGAACTCGAGTTCAGTGATGTGAACAGAGATTTTAATGATGCTACGAGAAACTCAAGTGAGATGAAAGAAATTGATATCATTATTTACAATTTAAACTCTAATGACAAAACGAGCAATTCAATGGAGGTGAAAGAAAATGAATTGAATGTTGACCAAGTAAATTCTATTGACTGGATGAATTCAAAAGAGTTAGAAAAACTACAATTCAATGAATTCAATGTGCCCAAATTAGATTCGAATGACGATTCAAAACCGGTGAAAGAACTTGATTGCATTGGTGACAAAGTATACTTTAATGGTGATACGATGAAGTCAAAGGAGTTGAAAGTACTTGAGATTAATGTTGACAAATTGGATTCTAATAGAGGCGTGGTGAACTTAAATGAAGTAGATGAACTCGAATTCCGTTATGACAACGTATATTTTAATGAGGTTACTATAAAGTCAAAATATGTGAATGAAGTTAATTTCGAAGAGGAAATATTAGATACAAATAAGGAAACGACGAACTCAAAAGAAGTGGAAGATTTTGAATGTAATGATAACAAAATGGCTTATAATGAGGATACGATTAATTCAAAAGAGAGTGAAAAACTCAATGGTGTAAAAATCATTTCTGTTGAGGTTCTGATCACTGCAGAACAGGCGAAAGCATTTCAATTGAATGGTCAGAAATTAGATCCTAATGAAGATACGACGAAGTCAAAACTGGTAAGAGAACTTGACTGCAATGATGTCAACTTAGATTCTAATATGGGTACGACAAACTCGAAAGAGGTGGAGGAACCTCAATTCAATGATAATATTTTGGATGTTTACAAATTTGATTCTAATGAAGATTCGATGAAGTCAAAATTATTGCATGAAGTTGAATTCAATAATCCAGAATTAGTTTCTAATGAAATTACAACAGAGTCAAATGATCAAAAAAAAGTTAATTTACATGTTGTGTATTCAAATAATAATACAACGACTTCAAAAGAAGTGCTAGAACTTGAATATGATGATAAAGTGGTGTCGAATGAGGATACGGTGACGTCAAAAGAGGTGGAAGAACTTTTATTGAATGATACAAGTAACAAAGATTATTCTAATAAGGATCAAATCAATTCGGAAGAGGTGGAGGAACTTGAATTTACTGATAGCAAAGTGAATTGTAATGGGGACACGATGAAGTTGAAAATGATGGAGGAACTTCAATTCAATGATGTCAATTTTGATTCGAATACGATGAAGTCAAAAGTAGTGCAAGAAATTGAATTCAATAATGTCAAAACGGTTTCTAAAGAAGTTACGACAAAGTCAGAAGATTCGAAAAATATGTATTTCGAATTAGACAAATTAGATGCAAATACAGATACGAAGAAGGTAAACGAGGTGGAAGAACTAGAACTTATTAACGAAATACCCAGTACCCACCCATTGATGCAGAAAAGTCCAATGAATACAGAAACGCAGGAAGCCTCAAAATATAAGTATTGTGAAGAAAACATAAGAGAACTGGATTCCTTTGACACGAACTCTACTACAGCAAAGGAAAAATCATCAGATAATAGGAGTAGAAAGCGGAAAGCATTTGTGCCATCAGACGAGAAATCCAGCAGTAGTCGCGGTACATCCCTTGATCAAATCATACCTCCTCCGAAAAATTTCCTTGGCTCCAATAACCCTTTTAGCATAGAGACTCCCAAAAAGAATTTGGATAGTGACAGTGGCAAACAATCAGTTAGTTTCGATTTAACCGACCCTGTATTTAGGAAAAGTATTTTCAACACTATAACACAGGAGTTTAGCTCTAAGCTGGCTTCCCTAAAAAACGTGACTAATTTAGCCAATGCTGCGGGCCAGCCAAGGATTGTACGCACGATTAAGCGAAGACTGAGTGCCAAAGACATTATGGTCGGACCAAATAAACAAAGTCGTAGACGCCGGAAGCGCCGTCTCTCTTCTGACGTGGAGGTATGTACATGATCTGATCATCATAAAATAATTGAATATCTAAATATTATTTTTCTTTCGATAGGTGATAAGCACAACGACAATAAATACAATTCCTAACCTCGTTTTTCCAATTCATGCCAAAGATATATTTTCATCTATTACGCACACCACGAGTCGCACACAACATCAACAAAACAATCATCAGTTACCACCAATTTCATTGTCCTTATCAGCGTCGTCATTACCACCACCATCAGTCAGTTCTAGCGTTGATTCGGTGGTATCCGGTAAGAAAGAAGAAATAGATAAGGAATCTGCGAAACCCACGCATGGAAGAGTATTGCGGAAGCGAGTTCAAAAAATCTCTCCCAGCAACAGTGACCAAAGCTCCATTTCAGGCGTCTCTACCTGTACGAATGAATCGAGTGCTGAATCCGCATCGCAATCCATCAGGACTTCAACGAAGCGTTCGGCAATACAAGCATTAAAACAGTCTGTAAATATATACTTTGGCACTGCCAATCGTATAGAATCTGGCGAGTGTTACTCCATACGGGCCAAGCGTCATTTGTCTAGTGGCCAGAAGCAGTATCTGGTCGAATGGGGCGACACCATGTTCACTAATAACACTGCCTCGTAGAACAATAAAGTCGATTGTTGTGAGCAATTGCATGTACAATGGCAATGTACAGATTGCAATTAAATTATTATTTCAATTTTAGTGTTTTTGTTTTTTTTTTTAGTTCTTTTCATTTTGTAACTCTTTTTAGTATTTGTTGTCTTAATTTATCTTTTTTAATGAATTAACTTTTAAGTATACAACTACATAAAATAGATTAAATTAACCTGGCTGGCATAAAGCCACGCATAGACCGATAGGTCCCTAGCGATACCAGCTACATAAAATAAGTCTTACTAAAAATATACATAGATCGGGAGCAATAAAACTAAAATCACAATGTTTGAGTAAACTGGCAATATTGAATAAACCATCGACAATTAATTTAGTACATAATTACAAGTAAAAACTAATGTTCATAAAGGCCAATTATGCCATTCCATTGCATTTGTTAACGTAGTTTAACTTTCCCAGTATTCCATATTGTTCGCTTGCAATCTATTATGAAACGGGAAGGTAAATTTAAATTGACCCGCCATTGCGTATGCTCGATCCCTCCATTCCCTTCATAATAAAATCAGGCCACAAATGTTTAGTTTTGGGAACAATTTGCCTCTTGGGAACAAGTGGAAATGAAACTTTCGACTCGTTCGCGGTGCAGACTAGCAAAGTGCGCTCATTGTCCCTCTGTAAAAAATAAGAACTAACGAGTAAACGAGGTCAGCAGTGCTTTCGGTGGAAATTTTCAAACTGAGCAGAACTTTAGTGGATGAACACGAGAGCTCTCCACAATTGTCAAATGTGCTTTTCTTTTGATGAATATCTATTTATCCGTCCATTATATTTCACAAATCGAAATTTACAAAGTTAATTAAATTGTCTGGTGCTGCTCCTCAGACCGAATTCTCTCGTACACTTTATGACAGCTCGGAAGATTCACAACCTTCACCATGGGTAGAACTAACTACGCCTACCATTAGATTAAATATATACACATATATGAATCAACAATTTACTGATATTTTATCACTATCTATAAAATGTATGTAACATAATTCGTAGAATGTAAAAAAATCAAATTTAATATTACAAAATTGTGGTTTCAACATACCTATGCGCTTGCACTATTACAAAGTTCAACAAACACGAATTTAAAACTTGGAAATTTGTCTTTTTAAATGAATTTGATGAAATTGATTTGTTTTATTTTGCATTTATTCCAAATTTCACTCAGCGTTCACTGCCAACAAAGAAACGTTCAATGAGTGTTCCAAAAAATTAGTGAAAATTTATTAAAATAAACATATAAAGAGGAAATCGATTTTGAAATTTTTGAAAGACAGTATTAAATTATTCAATTGCAAGAATCAAAATATATATATTGATGCATAAATTTGTAAGTTTATTGATAAATTAAAGGAATAAGAAACACAAACATAAAGCATAAAACTGTGAATTTAGAAGTACGCTTTCTTCTGGATTGCCGTAACTTCAAATTAGCATGTAATATTAATATAGATCTCATAAGAGCAACAGGAATGTGTGTACTTGTTTTTAACTGCCAAACATTTAACAAAGATAAGAGAACCTTTGAACAAAGTATCTAAGATAAGAGCATATAAGATTAATATTATCAGTCATCTTATTTTAAGAGCCACACGTGAAAAACGCACATTAACAATTATTGAACATTTAATTGTAAGTTTAGTTTCAAAAATATATTTACTTCCTACAATAAATGAAATGGTATTGAAAAACTAAAATAAATATATGAAATGCTATCCCAGCTATTTATTCCGACATATTTTAATGGTTTTAATTTATTTCCGATGAGAGTAGGTACTATTTCAATGCTTAGACTGCATTGTTACAAATATTAGTTTATTATTATTTGGAATATTAAATCCTGATTGCGTTAAGAAAAGAATACGGAAATGGACTTTAAGGCGCAATATCGTCAATGTAAATCTATATATGACCTATATTCTTCTTCTTAGGTGGCCATTACAACCCGCGGTCGGGTTATGGCCGATTTGAATACCTCTTGCCAGGCGCCTCTGTTTCGCGCGTGGTCAGTGCTGCTCAGCTTGGTCTATCCACCGGAGGCACGGTCCCCCTATTCCTCGTCGACCTTCGGCTCTCGCTTCGAATACCTTTTTCGCCGGAGCTTCTTCATCCATACGATGATCATGACACAGCCAGCGTGAACACTGAACTATGTCAATGTCGGCGTAGAGCTGATACAGCTCGCGGTTCATTCGAATGCGATAGTCGTCGCCAACTCGAACAGGACCAAAGCTTTGCGAAGAACTTTCCTCTCGAACACCCCAAGAGCGGCTGCATCTGTTTGCGATACCACCTATGCCTCAGCGCCATAAAGAAGCACAAGTAGAATGAGCGTCTTGTAGAGTGTCAGCTTCGCCGATCGAGGGAGGACTCTGCAACAGCCCATAGTAGCACCTATTAGCAATTGTGATTCTTCGCTTTATTTCCAGACTGACATCATTATGACCTATATTAACGCAAAAAAATGTTAACATATATTCCTGTTAATTGGCAATTGGCAGTTGATTTTCTATATTGCCAAGCTAAAGCAAACAAAAGTTCTCATTCCCCAACTCCTTGCAGTCATAATTAATTATGATGTAAAATATAATTATAATAACAAAGTGACAGTTACATTTAAAATTTATTGAGAATAAAATTGTTTCCCTATAATGTGTGATTTTCGATTAAAGTCTCTCATTCAGCTTTTTCATTTTAAAAATAACTACCATTCATAGCGTATAGTATAACTGTATTTTACATTTAAGTCTCAGCTGTCATTTCGGATATGAACGAAGGAACACACAGGGAACAATTCTCACATGAGTATATAGCAAATGTCGCCATCACATGTGTTTCTTACACCATGTTTCCATTTAGTGTATTAAGCAAGGTGAATTTACTTACATGGTGGCTGCAACGTGAATTTACTTACATGGTGGCTGCAAGGTGAATTTCGTACCTCCGGAATTGTCAAACATAAGCAATGTGCGATCAAAATTAACGAAATTGAGAGGAATGGAGGAATACATAAGAGCTGCTGAAAGTGTCACACAATTTATATAAAATATATTTAATAGTTAAATAGTCGCATAATTTCTTCAAATAAACAAACTTTTCAAAAATATCAGTTAAAAACTCTTATTCACTCAAATCAAAACTTTATTTGCAATTGTTTGCATATTTGTTTTGATCGCATTTTTCTATAATCTCAATTTTGACAGGGAAATTTGGCTCAAAAAAATTTGTTCTTGCAGCCACAATGTAAATAAATTCACCTTGGTATTAAGCTATGTTTGCAGTGGCGAAATAACAGACATCGAAAAGTGAATTTCACTTTGCTTTCACAGAATTTGTATAGAGTTTCCGAACTGAGAGATATGTAGCAATGGTGGACCCCTTTCAATACATGCACAGATGGTTCAAAAACAAACATGGGAGTTATTGGAATCGGTGATTCGAACCACAATATATCAAATTTGCTTAGGACTTAGAATATTTCAGGTAGGAATGTAAGCAATCGGACTGTGGAATTAAAGAAAATGGCATCTATATTTACCCAGATGCCATAGTAGCTTGAAAGAACTAGAATCTAAATCACAGGATTCGCACATATGTGAATTTAAATGTAGATAAGATTCGCATAAAGTTCGAAGAGAAATGCAACAAAATATTCAGTATACAAATTGATTAGTTCGGAACCTGTATCTGGCTATATCTCGACTGCAGTTAAAAATTAGTGAATAAAAACCAAAATAGAAAATTAAAAATTCCATCAAAAACTCACGATTACTGTGTTTGATCCAGATCACTGTGCTTTTTGCTGACAGACCCCAAAAATTTTAAATTCCTGAATTCCCTACTAAAAAATTTAAAATTCCTGAAACAAATAATTTTACATATATATATATAATTTTTATTTTGCTCGCAGGTACTGCTGTTTTAGAATATTAAATATCCGATTCTGAACAAATAAACATCATGGACAAAAATTTGCAGGAAGCTGGTGAGTAGATACTTGCAAATAAAGAAATGTTACGGGCTTTAAACCCAAAATAAAGCAGAATTTTAAATTTCCCTCATCTTAATTTTACAAGAACCAAAATTGCTCTGGATAATTATGTAACCTCATCTTATAGCATATCACAGCATGCGACATCTTGTCTTTGCGCCCATATTTTATGCCATTTAAAAGTGTCCTTAAGGGACTCGAAAATCAGCTTAGAGGTTAGCCATCAGCATATTGGATGATGCTTATAACATTGTACCACTCGTGTAACTTTTTTCACTATACAAATTGCATACCGAATAAATGGCGTTGAATTATGGTGACATCGATAGCAAACGTAATTTGTTGATTGCCCTATTAATTAATGAAAACACTGATGATATGCTTTTGTGTTCATCTCTTACAGTATTTCATTAATATATGTTTTGCAGCCGCTTAAAGCACCCTCTAATATTATACATATTTATGAAGCACCAGCTGCGCGTCCATATTTTTCATATCATTAAGTTTGTGCAGTTGTTGTGGGGGAGACGAAGAATTTATATACGATATCATTTGGTTTTTTGCGTTGCTATAGGGAAGAAGGAGAATTGTGTCATACTTTTCTCTGATCTCGTTTATAGCAGTAATACGAGTAACGCATCCTTTTGATGATTTTGTGGGGCTCCTAAAAGTATGCTGCGATTTTTATATCAATTACATGTAGACAATTTGTGTTTAAAGTCATAGCGGAACTACTTTTTATGATACTACTAAAGAAGTAGTGACTGCTTGCAGGCACACTTAAGCCAAGATCGGCCCATTCTTAAATTGCATTATTATATAATATACTTCCATAGGTCTAACTCTATATATATTACATTTAATGTTTGTGATATTCGTTCACACTTTATTTTTTCTTTAAATATTTTTAGAAAGAACTCCCATGCATTTAGCAAACGAGGACAGAGTGCGCCGTATTCTGCAGGAAGCCATTGACAAATTTAAGATTTCAATGTTGCTGCCACGACTTTTTAAGGATCCTACACAACTACGTGAACATTTACCTGCCGAAAACTATAAGGAATGTGTACAATTGATGAAACGCATTGTATATGCAAACGTATGTGTAGAATAATTAAAGCAATATGTGTGAACCATTTATTAATATTGTTGAAACAAAAATTTAAGGAGAATAATTGTGATGTCACACAGGAGAATAATGTCGACCTCATAATACTTATCGAACTACTACAGAAAAACGTTCAACTGAATGATGATTTGCTCAAACGTGTACATAGGTTAGACTCTCAGGACGCAACCATTCTGGAAGCACTTTATCTGCTAAAAGATGTCGCCGGCCAACGTACGCGGAAATTTGCCGTTGTCGAACTAAAAAAAGAGAAAGAAATTCGTATTATTTACAATGACAATGAAAATATAAAAAAGGCCATTGCAGGTAAAATGCAGTTAAGTTAGCAATTATAGCAAATTACAGCATTCAATGCTCTCCATAGATGTCCAGCGGAAAATGCACCACTCAAAAATCCACATGCGTTGGAAACGTTTGGATAAGCACGGGGCTATGCAGAAATACGAGCAAGTTTTGGCTTTTATGAAGTGGGACAACGAAATGCTTATCAGAGAAGAAACGTATTAAAGATATTATCTGATCAGTCCATAATAAACTATTTAGAGAATGTTCCTCTTCGATTTCAGCGCTAAGTCACGTCGGCGTATTCAAAAGATACAAGCCGGTACCGTAGCGAAACAAAAGTATTTGCAGGCGGAACTGGAATTGACGAAATCGTCGAACGAGAAGTTGACAGGGGAACGTATGCAAAGAGACAGAGACCTTCGTGCTGAAAAGTAAACAAACTATATATGCACAGCAGAGAGCTTATATAACGCTCTTAAACGGTCCCCTAATTGATGATATAGAAGTCGTGTAGGAAAGTCAGGGACAAATATGCTATCTCAGTAAACTTTGGCAAATGCAAACTTTGATGCTGCTCCCGGCTTAAGTGCAATTGGTTAACTGCACTCTTATAGTGTATTGGTCATTCTTTGTCCTTCATGGCTCATATAATATCATCATATTCGTGCATATTTTATACCATACAGTTACCGCTTTCCCAAAACCAATGTCAGAAGCAAGGAGCTCGTATTTATAAGTGTGATTGTGGCTCGTATATATCCCAGATAAGTTCGCATTATGGCTAGTTGGGATTAGTTAGTATGGACTAATATAGCATATAAACTTAGTATATGGTTCTATGTAGTATCCTTAAGTTCCCCCACATGTGAAGTGATTCCAATATGATTTTGTACCAATTGATTAGCAAGGAGGCTCGTTGATGCTCTGTTTAAAAGTACTGACTTTTTTATGGTATGGTGAAAAATATTTCGAGGGAATGTATTTTAGGGCATAATCGATACATACATATCAATACAAATTGCTATAGGAACTTTAAATATCGTAAATATATTAAAATTACTCGATTTTTATTGTTCCGTTTTTTAGCATAGGCCTTTATTTAATATTGGCCTATAAATTCTTCACAAATTCACAAAAAATTCTTTTCACTATTTTGAATTGTCAGTGCTTGATCCAAGATGGGTAACATCCTTTGAGAGTATCTTTTCCAACAATATGAAACATTAAGTAGAAGAGAAAGCATCTGTCTTTTTGTCATTTTTTTCTCCAGCATAGTTTTATACCAAGGCGGTTACCTTCCCAATGTACTCTAGAGTAACTCGAACCATCTTGCTTTGCCATTGGAACGCAGTCTCTGTCAAAAACAAATCATATTTTTGTCAATTCTTTTTCAGAAATAAATATTTGCTCCAACTGCAATCACTTATCCGAAAGTACGATCAGAATATCGCCGACAAAGTTAAAGAGAATATGGAACTGAAGGTGGAATATGAGAAACTGAAGGAAGTATATGATGAGGTCATGATTGAATACCATCAGGAAGGAGCGATTTATGAGAAAGTGGTTATCGAAAAGGAGGAGGAGGACGAGCGTCAACGAGACGCTAAGGTCATGGTATTCATGAGGAAACGAGCAGCTCGAATCATACAAAGATTCTTTAGACGTTACTTGCGCAGAATTGGAAAGGCTCCTAAGAAATCTGCTAAAAAAGGGACTAATAAAAAACCGGGCAAAAAATAATTCCTAAAAAATTAATGTAAAACCAACAAAAAATGCATGTTAAATGTTGTAAATTTCATAAAATGAATTACAATTACTTCCCATAAATTTGTGAAAAATAAATATCAATTGTTTTTTCCTCATTATTATTTAAGCATATATTATATAAATATGTATATATATATATATATATATATATATATATATATATATATATATATATATATAAATATAAAAATTATTAAGTAATTTAATCTGGGTGAAGCTTTTGACTGGATGAAAAAAGATGTCGAAACAAGTATTTCATGAATGTGGCCTAGGTGGGATTTCATTTCGCCCCTCTCCGTTTACTGCGAGACTAGCATGCTTTCTGGCATATTCTCCTATGAGGGTATTGTAGATAATAAAGTAGTATATGAAATCTGCTTTCTACCACTTGGATATCATAAATATTTTGGCTTAAAATTGCAGTCAATTTTACCTTACATCATTCGAGCAAATGTCAACTTCCAGGAGTTCTTATGAGACACGGTTAAGTTGTAACTGCTTTTTTACGAAAAACATCAGATGGTTTATACAGGTCATACTGAGTTTAGACTAAATCTTGAAACCTGAGATGTATCATGAACATACTCCCTTGAGTTAGACTATTTTTACCTCCGTGTGTGCCTATTGCGACAAGTGCGTCCACCATAAAGTCACAGGAATATCACTAGAATCCGTCAACCACCACAGATGTTTTTTGGCTCTTTAGCAATTTTCTGGAGAGATATACTGCAAAAAATTGTATTTTAAGAGGTTAACGACAAAGAGTTGGACGACAAAGACTTGATTGTCATCTGACTGGCAGTGAACATACAAATTCTCTTAGGAAACTTTGAACACATTATCAGTGGTCCGATAAAATAATTCAAATATTGGATTGTGGCAAGTAATTCGAAACTTTTATACTATACTCTATGAGGGTGTATCATATATATAATCGATTTATATATAATTTTTGTATTAATAATATTTTTTAAAGCCACCCTCTGTGGTCTAGTGGCAAGCTTGCTAGACTCACACCCCGAGGGTCGCAGGTTCAAATCCTGCCACGGGCTTGATCCCCAAAATGCTTCTTTCTATAAAATCCTTTTCTCTTCGAGTCGAAAGCCTCAGTAGCTAGTGCTCATTTCCCCAACACCTCGCACTCATAATTAATTATGGTGTAAGATATAATAATAATAATAATAATAAAATTGTGTCATTTAACAGCAATTCAACAGCGTGGAATACACCCTCATCTTGAACTGTTCCCTATCCGGGTATATACGCTGAGGAACGTCTGACAACACACTCGTAATATGCAGAAGTTGGTATGAATATTAATATATGCCAGAAACTCTTTTATCACCATGATTTCACACCAAATTAAAGAGATAATGAGCTGAATGGCTTTTAATATACTTAGGAGCAGCTGATAAAGCTTTCGGAGCACTTGCACTGTAAACAATCTCCTCAATTAGATTCGCATTACCGACTGTGAGAAAATGCCATAGTAACCGTTGCTGTTATTTTCAAACTTACAATTGTCTTCCTTTTTCTCTTTCTTTATTTTAAATGTAAACTGTAAAATGATACACAGCACACCAAATAAACAGAGCACGAAATAATGAAATATGGGTTCCAAGCGCGCGTCCATGTTGGCTGCTAATACGGATATGAATGGGCAAGAGTCAGGTGAGGTATACAACAAAAAAGTGAATTTAAAGAGTTAACCCACAAGATCAGGTGCGAGCCAAACCGTTTTTAATTAAATGCCGTAAATGCATTCCAAACATATTGGAATGAAGGGCCTTTATGGAACTGGCTTGATATTACAAATTATTTGTGCACACATACATATGTATGTACATACATACATATTATTTGTAAGCCATGTGCGTTGATTTCGAGTGACTTTATTTCCTGCCTCTAGAACTCATCGAGACTTCAGCCGTCAGCTACACTGAAAGAATGCTATGGAAAGTATTGATGTGTGGTAACCTGGAAACCAAAGAATAAATCCAATCGCACTTTGCCATAAGAGAAAATAACTTAGAATTGCTCTTATTTTGTGTTCCGTTCCAGTCGTGAAATATGAATACTACCGAAACCCTTTCATATATCGCTTAGGTTGGCACAACTGACGGATCTTACGGATTGTGGCCAATAGACTCAAGCCTCCCAGTTGACCCCGCAGTTTAACTAAACTCTGTGATATTAACTCAAATCTGAAATGCGTTCCATCAGGAAGTGATGTCAAATAAATTTTATGTGGGAAATATTCCAATAGCCTCACATTCGACCTTTTGGTTCCACCCAGTAACGCTAGCCTCATAAGTTCATCACTGAATATATAGCGGAAAAAGTTTCATTTTCCCGCTTTCCATTTTAAGCAAAATACCAACAATTTGTATGCAGCTGATGCTTTTATTATGCCCAGTCATCTCAATGTGGTATTTTATATGTAAGCCGAAAAAATAGAAACCACTTGAATTCGGAACGGTTACATACACTCGGAATTTGTGACTTTATGAAGTTTGCTTGATATTTCAAAATAATATACATATATTCCCAGCAATGCTCATTAACAGTAACGTAACTTCCTTCAATATGAATGAGGAGGAATATGTTAAGCACAAAAAACAACTAAAGAATTCATGATCGAGTATAAACGTGAGGAATTGAACAACGAGAGAATCGTGAGAATCATAAGGAAAGGCCTTGCCTTAAAACGCTTTAATATAAACCACTTTAATTAAATGTCGCAAATGCATTCCAAACCTCTTGGAATGAAGGGCCTTTATGGAACTGGCTTGATATTACAAATTATTTGTGCACACATATATACATACATACATACATATTATTTGTAAGCCATGTGCGTTGATTTTGAGTGACTTTATTTCCTCCATATGAACGTAGTACAAGTACATACAATATATATATGAATATGTTAATATAATATTTTTATTTCTATTTTAGAAATACCCTTAATTCAAACAGACAATGTTCTCAATATTCTCGAGGAAGCCATTGCAAAATTGAAGATTTCACTAATTCTGCCACAATTATTTGAAAATCCTATAACATTACAACAATGTTTCTCCGGTTCAATATATGAACAGTGTACGAAATTGATGGAAGACTATCTAAAGACGAAGGTATTTCAAATATATTCATTTAATGTTTATAGTTGCGAATTCATATAATTGACACCTATAATGTGAAATTATTGTGAATTAGAATTGAATAATTTAGCAATAAAATAAAATTTTACTATTTTTCACATTTATGAGGTGTTAAAAATTATTTTTGGAATATTATCTACGTCGAAAATTGTCTAATAAATTAAAGTTAACAATATAATATATGAGCCATCCTCTGTGGTCTAATGATAAGCATGCTAGACTCACACCTCGAGGGTCGCAGATTCAAATCCTGCCACGGGCTTGGTCTCCAAAAGGCTTCTTTCTATGAAATACTTTTCTCTTCGAGTCGAAAGCCTCAGTAGCTAGTACTCATTCCCCCAACACCTTGCACTCATAATTAATTATGGTGTAAGATATAAAATAATAATAATAATAATATAATAATGCAATTTAAATTAACTCATACAGTAGCCTAAATATATATTTTTGCGCTAAAATTACACATTTATATTCCAGGCAACTGACAAATCAATTCCTCCACATCTGAATTATAAACTTATCCATCTAATAGATATTTTGCAAGAGAATCATCAAATTATTGAACTGTTGCCCGACTGGCTGGGCGATTTGGACGATGATGATAAAACCCTTTTGGAAGCATTTTGTGTGCTGCATAAAATAACCCAGCAACGTTTACAAAAGTCTGCCGCTTCTGAATTGGACAAGGAGAAAAGAATGCATCATATTTATCAAGAAAATGAGTACTTGAAAAAGGAAATCGGAGGTAAACCTTAACAAACATTCCCGACTCGAACTAGATATAACTTTTTACGTAACACAGAGTTCCAACAAAAATTACGAAACGAAAGTATTAGTATGCGTTGGAAAATCGCCGCTAAAGACAGCATTATTCGGAAATATTCAGAGAATTTAGCATTTAGGAAATGGGACAATAATGTTCGCATTAAACAGGAAATGTATTAAATGCAGTATTTCTAATGATTGATCTCTTAATAAAACTGGGCGTGTTTGATTTCAGCGCAAAGGCCAGTAGACGTATTCAAACTATACACACCTCAAGTATTGCGAGACAAAGGGAACTCGAGGAGGAATTGATAAAAACGCAGCAGGCATATGAAATTATTCTAAAGGAGAATTTGATTAAGGAGAGGGACGTTCGTGATGAAAAGTAAGCTACTAAATTTCGTTTAGAAATATGTATATTAAGAAAATAACTGCTAATATTCCGATCACTAGACTGTGTCAAGTACTATAAAAACCTGAGATTATTTAGCTTTACTTAAAGTAGTTTAATTTAACAGGAATTCGCATAAGAAATATTTAACAAATTTTTATGATTACACAACAGTTTAACAAGTTTTACGTTTAGTTTTAAATCACTTGTTATCACTTCTGATTTTAATAGACAACTACACTGAACCTCACTTTTTATCATTTCCACTCCTTTCGAGATCATTCTACACATCTATAATTAAGTTTATTAGCACACATTCTATAATTAAGTTTATTAGTGCGAACAAAATAGCGTCTTGCCTTGACCCAACAAAAAATGGCTACCGAAATATAACAAATAAATCATGGACATTTATTTAAAGGAAGATAATTTGACGACATTATTAAAATATGCGATATATGGAAGTCCAATTTTCGACCACTTTCACCATACGTCCTCAATCGTCTCTAATTTATCAGTGCAGACTGGCGACTTCAGATGTCCCCACAGAAAATAATCCAAAGGTGTTAAATCACACGACCTTGGAGGCTAAGATATACATATGTATTCATTCAAACATAATTACTGTTGACGCAAGGAGAGATATATACTAACACAGCCTAAAAATGCTTAGCTTGCTTTCCAAAAATATCCTTTACAGGGCCGAATGACGGTTTGCTACCTCCCGGTTCTATATCTTTTTATTGATGTACTTCACTAATAAAATTGAAATTATTTCAGTGCTAGAAAACCACTAAATTTAACTTTGCTCACAAATGCTCCCTGCGGTTCCTGTTAGCAACTTTTACAAGATACCTTCTCCTAACTTTTACTAACTTGACTTTTGAAGTGAGAGAAAGTGTCGGGTGGCATACGACCTAAAATAATGGGAACTGGTTTCATCAAGGGCGAAACCGATCATTTTATCAACCATCTAATTCTCCTTTAATGTGTCTGTGACTGCGAAAACAAGAGTATGGTTATGACTGAATTAAAGGCCCGAATACAATAATGCGAGAGACCGAGACGAGAGCGAGACCGAGTCTCGGCCGAGATCTCGTTTTGCACTGTCTAGCATTCTAATATACAATCAACAAAGTGCGAGCCATATTTACACAAAAGCAAAAGTGTTAAAAAACTATTAAAAACTAAATGTTTTGAAATTTTTTAATTAATAAAATAAACGCGGAGCCACAAACAGCAAAACAGAAATAAACAAATGCATATTACAAAACAATTGATTACTTTGACAAATTGTCTCGGACGAGAGTGCGAGGAATTTCTAATTTTTTAGAAATGCCTCGTCTCGCCGTATTGCATCGCGCATTATTGTATATTGCCACATACAATCCTTTGTTACAAATTCTTTTTAACATCTCGGCCAAGACTCGGTCTCGCTCTCGTCTCGGTCTCTCGCATTATTGTGTTCGGGCCTTAATGCTATCAATTACTTCTAAGACTTGGAAACCAGTCTAGATTGATCGCCCCTCATCTGCCTATGCAGTTGTATTTTTCGAATTTGTCTTGCTAGATTTTAACACATTATAGGTTCTAGTATGGCAGGCAATTCCATTCGAAGCATGATGGCTGAATCAGAAAGACAAGACAAGATTTATATACATATGTACATATATTGGTCCATTGAAAAATAATTTTGTCCATACTTGCTGGCTTCTTCCCAATCAGTTGGCAAATTATCAATAAGTTGAAAAAATAAGCAATGAGTGCCACAATGAGCATGAGTGCAGGATATCGCCCAGGGCACACCTAAAAGGTAGTCGTAAGGGAGAATTGCTCTTCTTCTTGTTTCGGCTTCCTCACACAATAATTCACTCTCACTTGACACAGTTCAAACATTCTTACACTTCCACATAATTTAATTTTGCAGAAATAGTGGACCCAGAAGAGAACATTTTTCGCAAAATCTCATTTGATTTTCTACATTACTTAAGTTTTATTTAAATCTCATTTGCAAAATTGCAGGGTATACCGATTAGTGCTCCTGTTCAAATCTAAAATTGGATTTTAACTTGTCAAAAGCGAGATCTTTTTCAATCCACTGACAAGCCAAAATCTGGAAATTGTTGTTGTAGCCCTACGGCCACCTTCTTAGTGCACACTGATGTCGCCCAACTTCCTCGTTATAACCGCCATACCAAGGAATTTCTGAGTCCTCTCGGTATGTTTCTGCTTCCAACCAGTAGCGATGAAGCGATGTAAGAGTATGTCCTTCCAAGCAGAATATCTTCCTTTAGACTGCATTCAATACCATTTTTTTAAATTGCATTGCTGCAAGAAATATTTAGTTAAATTAATTGTATTTAAAGCTTAAACAAATAGACAGACTATATAGGTATGTACATAGATATACACCTTTTTCCTATAATCTATTTTACAGAAATAAATTACTCATACAACTGCAGTCGCTTATAAAAAAATACGATCAACATATTGGCGAAAGAATGAAGGAGAATATGGAATTGCAGGAGGAATATGTTAAGCAGAAAGAAGAGTTTGATGAATTCATGATCGAGTATAAACGTGAGGAATTGGACTACGAGAGAACCGTTATTCAAAAGAATGAAGAGGAAAGGCGCCAGCATGAGGAAAAAGTCATGCTATTCATGCTGAATCATGCAGCTCGCGTCATTCAAAAATACTGGAAACTTTATCGCCGTGCGAAAAGGAAGAATACCAAGAAAGGCAAGGGTGGAAAAGGCAAACGCAAATAAATCCCACTGTATTCTGTTTGTACTTTAAATTCGAAGTTTTAAAAAATATCTAGGCGCCGTTGAAAAATATTTTGAAAAAACCATGTTCACAAAATTTTTTGGAAAAATTTCAGTTTTCGTTCT
The DNA here is from genome assembly GCA_920105625.2 of Clusia tigrina. NCBI lineage: Eukaryota > Metazoa > Arthropoda > Insecta > Diptera > Clusiidae > Clusia > Clusia tigrina. The sequence continues at coordinate 9,998,820 of OV050030.1, forward strand.
ACTAATTTGTAAAAAACTCTAAAATAATTCTCGCAATCAATAAAAAAAAGATTTATTTCGATTCCTTTCTCAAAAATGTCCGTTTTTTCTTTCGCATTTTGATTGTGGAAAAAATATTAAATGTCTAATTTTTGCAAATATTTTTAAATTCTCGAACCAAAAATCCGATTTTATGTGCAATTTGAAATTTATAACAAATTTTCATTTTCTCAACTCTGGTTTAACTGACTCATTTGATATCCTTGTGGTCCTGAATCTAATTGATTGTGCTTTCAAGGCAATTTCGGATGAAAGGTTTGTATACGAATGTGTGAGAATGAGTGTTGTTAATATTTTATTTATTAGTATTCTATTTTGGTATAATAATAAAGTATCCTGAATTTTTTAGGATACTAATGAAATTTTTTAGTATTCTATTTTGGTATAATAAAGTATCCTGAATTTTTTAGGATACTAATGAGAGGGACATTTGTTCTAAATTCAGAACCAAGTGGTCTGTAAAACACGATCCTTGATAAGGATAATAGGATATATCTGAACAGTTTTTTAAAAATATTTATATCGAACTACCGGTTCTAAACTGATTTTTTTAAATTAATATAACGTGCTCTTTCTCTCTATCTTCTCTCTACCTTTCTATACCTACAAATTCTTATGCCGCTAAGTTTAGTACGGAATATAATAATTGTACATATAATATGGAAACCATATCGTTTCTCGTTCGTCCTTCCTATTTTTTCTTTGGGGAGGTTATATATATTTATGTTCATTTTCCAGGCTGCAATATATTAAAATTCCCTAGTAATTGACATATAAAATGCAGTACTTAAGTATCTACCAATTTACTTAATATTATATTTTCCTGTATCTATATTTTTCTCTATACATGTGGGCATATACTTTTCCATTACTTGTGCCACAGGTATGCATTTCCAATGACGCCATAAAGTAAAATGCACATTATCCAATCAAGGATCAATATGAAAATCATATCCATAAAATTGACCTAACCTTTAATTAATACTTCCCTTTTTAATAGAGTGGAAAGCACAAAACTCGGAATGTAGAGAAATAAAAAGAATTTCTTTCTGAAACCAGTGTTCAAGTGAAAGGCAAACTGCATCATTGTCTAAAAATAAATTATATGTATTTTGAGTGATATTTTTTTGGGATTGTGAGAAATAATCACCACCTCGTTTAGTTTCATACCAAAACTATTTTTTGTGTGGATCGAAACATTGGCTTCATTTCATTTATTTATTGGATGATTTGCAGTTGCTTTATTTTTGTACAATAGCAGATAGACAATGTACTAAAACATAATGTAAGTCCACTGTGGAGCATTATTTCCCACCTATTGAAATCGCAAATATCATCATTAAAAAAGAAAAATGATTTTTTTAGCATTTGACGTTATTAAAGTAAAAATCTAGTTATTTTGAGAAAAAAAATTAAGAAATCCTCGTTTCCTTGACTAAATGTATATTATTGCAAATTTTCTCCTATACACAAATTCATTCTTTACACCTTCATACGAACATCATGTAGTAGCATCAGGTAAGCAATGCATTTAGTGAACTTATCTTGCCGAGAAGAGAAAACAACCCTGATTTCAACATTCCGACCAATAGAATGGAAGTGGATTTAAAATTTTTTTATGTTTTGCGGTAGTGGAAAATTTGACGCCATTTGCTCGTTCATTTCCCAACGACTGTCAACGTTGAAAGACGAGTGAAGTCGAGTGTTGTCGAGTCGAGTCGAGTAGAGTCCGTTTTGGTGAGCGGTCGTGCTTAGACCTATCGAGCACACGACTTATCACATCTTGTGAAAAAATTTAAAAAATACAAAAAAAATTAAAAATATAAAAATCAACAAAAAAAATTGTAAAAGTAGCATAAATCGAGCAAAGTGTAAGAAAAAGTAAGTCATTATCTTTAAATAAAGAGAAATAATCTGAAAACAGGAATAGTGACGTGTTGAAAAAAAGATGGACGACTACCAGCGAGCTGGTGAAGAAACTAGATAGGAATTTTCGTTTTTCTTTCCGCGTGGTTTGCTGAAAATAATGATTGTGAATAATCGATAATATAAAATATAAATTCCATCGTATTTGGTGAAAGTTTCTCGTAATTAATAATGCCGTTAACCGAACATTGCAAATTCCAGAGTGGCGTGTAGTGCATAAAAAATGAGGTTATCAATTTGATAGAAATTAACCAATACGTATAAAATATTTCCAAAAAAAAAATGCAAATTTTTACACATAACCCCTAATGTTGAAATTTTTTTTTTGCAGTTTCCTTTATTTTGTGTAGACGGTCTCAAAACTACAAAACGCATTGCGACTAACAGTATAACAAAAAAAAATGAATTCAGGAGGACCCAATTATCAAATGGCGTCGCTATATGTGGGTGATTTGCACCAGGACATTAATGAAGCTGGGCTTTTTGAGAAATTTTCTTCGGCTGGACCAGTTCTGTCTATTCGTGTTTGTCGTGATGTAATTACACGTCGTTCATTGGGTTATGCATACGTTAATTTCCAACAACCAGCTGATGGTAAGTTTTTAAAATCCATTTTTTCATACCAAAGTTGCATATTCATCAGTCAAGAGTGCAATGCATCAGTTTCGATCGCATTTCATGAGTGGAATTCCAGTTTAGTTTACACGTGTGCAATTTCACAAAAGCTGTGTGTGTGCGATTTATATGTACAATATGTGTATGTGCGTATGTATATATTTTTTCACTTTTGTTTGTGTAATTGCTTTCCAGTTTTTGTGACTCATGCATGCATGTTTCCTTTAGTTGATGGTAACGCAAAGCGTAAAAAAGGTTGTAGAGCAAAGTGCCCAAGTAAAATCCGTTCATTCTTTGAGTATAAAAGTTGTTTAATACTTTTATTGAACAAATAACATGTTACATTCCGATGGTATTCGTTTTTGTCCTTGTTTTTTTGTTCATTTGCTTTTTCACTGGAATATGTTTAGAAATATGCCGTCCTCGGTAATTACATAGTCTCAGTCGGGGATTCAAATCCCACCCAGAGCTTTCTAAATATTTCTTTTCTCGAGGCCTTAGTTGCTACAACTCCTTCCAAGCCCGTGCATAAATAATATATAATTTATTTTATCCAGTTTTACCATAATTTCAACATATAAATGATTTGGAACCAAAAAGTTTCCATACTCATAATAAAATAGGATTATCGATATGTATGTAAATAAATAGACATGCGCTTCCGAAGAAAGAATAAAATTAAAATGTGTTTGAAGGCCTGTTGTGCAACTCAAACCCATTAATTGGTGCAATTTAACTATTTTGTACGAATTAAGAATGAATGTTGCTAGAATAACACCAATCTTACTGTGTCATTTTCATATATTCAGAAAGTGACAGAAGTTGAGCGGTAACAATCACACAATCACAGCGACGTAAAACAAAATCGATAAATTTAAATTGCCAAAGTAGTAATACTTTTAAAAGTCGTCAGGCGAATACTAAAACCATCTCATTATAATATCGTTGCAATGACTCACTTATTATATGGATTTTTTTTTATATATATATTTCTTAGCTGAACGTGCCCTGGACACCATGAATTTTGACTTAATTCGTAACAAGCCAATACGCATTATGTGGTCACAACGTGACCCATCCCTTCGCCGTTCTGGTGTTGGTAATGTATTTATCAAGAATCTGGACAAGAGCATTGATAACAAAGCCATTTATGATACGTTCTCGGCTTTCGGAAATATTCTTAGTTGCAAAGTAGCAACCGATGAGAAGGGTAACTCCAAGGGATATGGCTTTGTTCATTTCGAAACTGAAGAGGCCGCTAACACTTCGATCGAAAAAGTGAATGGTATGTTGTTGAATGCTAAGAAAGTCTATGTTGGCAAATTTATTCCACGCAAGGAACGTGAGAAGGAGCTTGGCGAGAAAGCCAAACTCTTCACAAATGTCTATGTTAAGAACTTTGGTGAAGATTACGATGACGAGAAGCTGAAGGAGCTATTTGAGCCTTTCGGCAAAATTACTAGCTACAAGGTGAGTTACTGCATAAAATAAAGGCCAACATGTGTGGTAATTTTTTATATTCTTAGGTTATGTCCAAAGATGACGGAAAAAGCAAGGGATTCGGATTCGTTGCATTTGAGACAACCGAGTCCGCTGAGGCCGCCGTCGAAGCCCTAAACGGGAAGGATGTAGGCGAAGGCAAGGTGCTCTATGTCGCTCGTGCCCAGAAGAAGGCAGAACGACAACAAGAACTCAAACGTAAATTTGAGGAACTCAAAAAGAAACGCCACGAGTCTGTTTACGGCGTTAATTTGTATGTCAAAAATTTGGACGACACAATCGACGATGAGCGTCTTCGCAAGGAATTCTCCTTATACGGTACCATCACATCTGCTAAGGTGATGACCGACGAAGAAGGTCGTTCAAAAGGATTTGGCTTTGTTTGCTTTATTTCGCCAAATGAAGCCACCTGTGCAGTTACAGAATTGAATGGACGCGTAGTTGGCTCAAAGCCTCTCTATGTTGCTTTGGCTCAACGTAAGGAAGATCGCAAGGCTCACCTGGCTTCACAATATATGCGACATATGTCTGGTATGCGCATGCAGCAGATTGGACAAATATTCCAACCTAACACTGCCGGTGGCTTCTTCGTTCCCACCATGGCACCAGGCCAACGCTTCTTTGGACCACAAGTAACCACACCCATGCGTAATACACCACGTTGGGCCTCACAAGTGCGTCCTCCTGGCGGCGTTCAAGGAGTGGCTCAAGCTGGTGCTGCGGCAGCTGCTGGTGGTTTCCAGAATGCCGCAATGGCAGCTACTGGAGCCGCTCAATTCCGCCCAGCTGGAGCTGGAGGACGTCAACCACAGTCCGTACAAGGCGCTCATTCCAATACCGCCAACACAATGCGCAACACTGGTGCACGCGCAATTACCGGTCAACAAGCTGTCGCTACTGCCAATATGCAAATGGCTGGAACACCAATTACTGCAGGAGCTCAACAGCGGCCTCCTAACTATAAGTATACAGCTAACATGCGCAATCCACCAGTCCAACAAGTACAGGTTCCACCACCCGTACAGGCAATGCACCCTAAGGGTAAGTTTAAAATTAATACATTTTACCACAGTGCTGTGAATATATTGACTTCTCACAGCTTTCTACCCATTGGTCGTTCAATAAAATATATGTTAAACGATTAAGATTCATAGTTGTAAGAACAAACTTCGGCTCAACTTACCCTGTTGATTGCATCATACCTGCAGTTGACATAAGTAGAAAAGCCACAATTTCGTATTTCTTCCGATTCATTTCGAGGCTATTTGCAGAGATATTTCTTTAATAACATCGATCAGCTTGTTTAGGTTCACAGCTTTCTACCCATTGGTCGTTCAATAAAATATATGTTAAACGATTAAGATTCATAGTTGTAAGAACAAACTTCGGCTCAACTTACCCTGTTAATTGCATCATACCTGCAGTTGACATAAGTAGAAAAGCCACAATTTCGTATTTCTTCCGATTCATTTCGAGGCTATTTGCAGAGATATTTCTTTAATAACATCGATCAGCTTGTTTAGGTTCACAGCTTTCTACCCATTGGTCGTTCAATAAAATATATGTTAAACGATTAAGATTCATAGTTGTAAGAACAAACTTCGGCTCAACTTACCCTGTTGATTGCATCATACCTGCAGTTGACATAAGTAGAAAAGCCATAGTTCCCATTTGAGATATTAACTGTAATAGGGCCCGTCATCGTCGCCCATCACCTTATTTTGTTGCAAAATTTATTAGTAAATCGTGGTTTCTTATGCACTCAATTATATTACAATACACTTATAAATATGCCAATTTTCTTATTTATTTATAGGTCAGGAGAAATTGATTGCTTCCCTGTTGGCCAACGCCAAGCCTCAAGAACAAAAGCAAATTTTGGGTGAACGTCTATATCCGATGATTGAACGTATGCACGCTCACTTAGCCGGCAAAATCACTGGCATGTTACTAGAAATCGAGAACTCTGAATTGTTGCACATGCTTGAGGATAACGAAGCACTCAAGGCCAAAGTTGAGGAGGCTGTTGCTGTATTACAGGTTCACCGCGTTACGGAGCCAACAAACTAAAGGGGAGACTTAGAAGAAAATCCAACATAAAAAGTTTAGTAGCGTTATGCATAAGAACTCATAAATTTGTACACTTTTAGCTCTAAAAATATGAGATTTCCTCCAAATGCCGGAAGCTTTCCGCAGTACCCAATTTTTGACAGATTTATTAATTGTATTTTCATATAATTTTCCATCGCCTTTTTCGCTCCCGATTTTGGCTAACTATTTGTTTTTTACTTTTTTCAGTTTTTCTTTTAATTCTAAATGCAAATCAAGAATAATTCTCAAGTTCTATTAATCAATATGAATACACTAACATCTTGGTAAGAAAATTTAACAAGACCGCAAGCAAGAAATCAAAACGATACTCTGCATCAAGAAATTTCTTCACGCCAAGAACGGATTCTAATTTCATAATTCTACTATATATAATTTCAAGTATTTACCTACTAAATTTAGTATTTTTCAATTAAATAAAAATTTGTTTTTGTCATTTTAACCGTTTTTCGCCTTGAGAAATTATCAACTTTTGGGAAATTAATACAAAAAATACACAAAAAAATTGCAAAAAAGTAAAAAAATGTAAAAATTGAAAACAAACTTGAAAAAACCAACACATTAAAAAGAGGAAAATGTAAAGAGAATTTTGCTACTTTTAACAAAACATATAAAAAAATAAAAACAAATATTAAATGTCAAAACAAATTAAAAAGAAAAAACAAAAAAATTGTAAAACTTTAAAAAATAGTGTAACTTTGTAATTTGAAGTGCTGTTTTCGTGCTCTCCGATTACATTAGTGTACACTGAAAACATTAATGCAACCAACATCAACAAAAGTAAATATCCAAAAATATATTGAAAAGAAAAAAATATTTAAAAACTACAACGCAGTCCTCCGCACGCGATGGATGCTTATGAATGATGACTTTCCATTTAAAATTTTTGTTAACGTTTTTTACTTATTAACTTTTGATTAAAATGGTCTCGTACAACATCGATCACACAGATACGCAGCAATTTAAAATGTCCATCTTTAAATTTGTCTGATATGAACGTTTATTAATGTTTTTCGGCTGCTTAATTAACAAAAGTTTAAAAATATATATGAAAATGTAAAAAAAACAAAAAAAAAACACCTAAAACCGATTGGAATAAGTTTGTATGAATTATATAATTTGAAATACCTAAACAAAAAATGTCGTTTCGATGTTCCCCTTTATAATTTGTACATTCATGCGTACATATTATAAACATAAACCACACACTCGTACTAAATATTTTCGTATATATATACAGATATAATTAAAGAAAAACAATTTTTATTTTGTTGCATATGTATTTATCGCCAGATACGAAATATTTGCAATAGTAAATTTCAAATAAAATATTAAATTCCACTTCGGCAACAAACGTGTTTTATTTTTTTAAATTAAATAAATCATGGTTTTGAATCCACAGCAAAAATTACGTGTTTTAAACGGCAGAACAATAATTGGAAGGATACCTTTCTCATCTGTTGGCGGATTTGCCTACGTTCCTATTCATCTTTTGAGCTGCCTGAATTGAGCTAATTGGTAGTTGCCCACAAATATTGAGCAAATGTGTGCAGCAGCTTATGATTTATACACGCGAACACGAGAATTTCGATATGTAATTTTCAAGGATTGAAATTATTTTTCTGCCGTAATTAAAAATAAGTATTTTTTAATTTCCTTCCACAATGTAATTTAATTACAGAAATTACTCGACATGGAACTGGTTACACAATTTTTGAAACACAGAAAATTTTGGTCTATTATATAAAACGAAAAACTAGAAAAATGTTGGTTTTCAATCCATTCAACTGTTAGGAACTAAAAGAGGCGCAGGGCGGATGTGAAAATAATTCGTCGAAATCTCAGACCGATAATTCCATCAAGTAACTTATAAAATGTGGAAGGGAGACAAACAGAAATTTATGTAACTCGGTGGGTGCTCGGCAGTGTTGCTCAGCAATTTAAAGCGTCATGGCCGAAAAGTTTTCAATAAATGTGTAATTGCCAAGCAATTAGCGGTACACATATTTAGGAACAAAGCAAAATACTCGGGCAAATTGCGTATAGTAAATAAGAGCTTCGGTTATATTAACGCAGTTAAATATGTACGAGTATATCTTTGAAAAAAGTCGAAAGAATGCCACTTAATAAAAATTGAAGTGCACACGCAAATAAAAAATATTTGTCCCCCTACGCAGAGTAATTTGTAATTCTTGTATGAAAATCACTCAAAAGCAAAGAAGCGCCGAATACCAAGTGCACTTGTTCCCTTTTCGTTCCTACGATATAAATACTTTTTCACAAAATTGTGGTGGGCCTCAAGAGTGAATCATCCTAATCAAGCGTACCATGGTGCTTTGTTTTTGAGAATAAAACCGGTGACAGTATATTCCAATGGGATGGAAATTGGTAAGGAAGTGATCACAAAGAGATATACGCTCAGCCACAGACAAATATTACGAGCTCACCTATTTTGGTTTTCGATGTGTTCAAGCATAGAGTGAAGAAATTTCTTTACTCTATGGTTCAAGCAAAGAGTATACATACATAGAGATTGAATCGCTCAAAATTTTGTGTAATGGAAGTGAGGGCAATTTCACAAAAATCGATGAGGGGCAAGGGGAAGCGAGATGCAATGAGTGCATTTATGTTCTTTCAACAATAACTTCGTCATGCGAGCTCTATATATGTATACTCTTTGGTTCAAGTTTATCCAGGGTACTGACCAGCTATGGCAGGACATGCAGTTAAGGAAGAACACTGAGAAGAGGGTAACAACTTTTGTCCAGAAAATCACAAATACAAAATTTCTTTGATTTACTTAGTACTATTTTGAAAAATATCTCGCCCTTTTTCAGGTTTTAATAGAGCCTTCGTCTAAAGTGCGATGACCGCATATAAAAAATATTGCAAAATAAGATTGTTAATTCAGTGAGTGAGAAACGCAAGATGAATATACGCTAGTCTTTATTTTCGTAATTTAAAAATTGTTGAGGGTTCAATCTGGCATATAGAAAGTGTGCCAAAGAAAGAAAAATGGCATATTATCCATATATTTGTTTTTTATTTTATTTCTCTTCTGCAAGTTTTCAGTAGTTAATAAAGTTTTAAGATCAATAATTGGTTGGGAAACCCTTACCAAATAGGAATGGAGCGATCAGTGCCGAAAGATTAAGGGATACATCGTTTAAATGATGCTAATGTCAGGTTAAAAAAAAGCTACTTTATTAATAGTCCCATCACGGGATTCGATAAACGATCAATTTATTCAAGTCAGCCCATTTATAATCTAATATAGGTGTATAACTTAATTTAGGAGAAGTACATGTGACAGATATTTGCAAAGGAGGGTGTGGCGGATCTGCTGGATCTGAAACATTCAAGGATCAACAGAAGTAAAATAAATGAATTCCAAATCAATCACAAACTCCAGATTTAGAGGCCTACCCATCTATTTATATATTAAATATTTTTCACTTAAAAGTTATGTTCAACATAAAAAATTAAAGATATTTTAATGAAAAAATAACAAAAATCATTACATTTAATCTCATTATGATAACGGAAGAGAGAGAAGATAATTCCATTTAGAAATTGACAAAATAAATACATAATTTCTTTAGAAAACATTGATTTTAATTTACATGCATAATTGTACGAAATAAATAGTTTACATACTTTGAAATATATTCATAAAAATTTATTTATTTTAGCATACATATGTATATATTTTCAGTATCCCCGTACTTTTCCATACTTTATCTGCTGGGAGTTTAATTGAAGCTAAAAGCATATTTTCCCACAATTGCAAGGCCCAGTTCCTAGAAAGTTACTTTATTATTATTATAGATTACAATAAATATTATTAATGTAATTATAAAACAATGAAAAAGAAGCATTGGCTACCAAGGTCTTCAGCTGGAAAATACAGATCCATTTTGTAATTACTGTACGAAGTGAGTGCCACTTCACTATGTAACACTCAGACCTACATAGTTAATTTTTCCGACTCACTGTAACTTTCATCGAAGTACAAAAAAACATACATACGCACATACATAAGTACCTGTTATAATAACTTAAGCTCGGCCTTGTGTGCCTGCACCAGACCAGATGGACATATGTATTTCTTGTGAAAATTAGTCAATTATGTTGGTACTTAGTCCAGGCAATAAAAATATTTGAAGCTTAACACCAATCTCAGTACCAGATGTGTGTATCCCAAGAAATATTTTATTGCGGGGTTTAACGCTACAAATAATTCTAAATAAAATCGTTAAATTGCAACAAAAAGATTGAACGGTAACAGCAAATACAACAACAAAAATTATTAAAATCAAATTACCAGCGAAAGCACTTAGCATTCACAAGAGTCTGTCGCACGCAAATTGTGCTTTGCATCAGCAGGTAGAAAACATATGGTCACTGTTTTCTTTTTAAAAGAAAAGTAAGCGTCTTTAAAATTCCGGTAAGTGCGGATTACTTCACCAACTGGTCGTCGCTTAGATACAATAAATGCATATGTTTGAATTCCATATAAACTTGATATATGATGCTGTTCTCACAAAGCCTCTTACTAACATTACCATAAAATACACATGGACTCACACACACATGTAGTTATGCAATGAATAGAAAAATAAACTGCCGTTTCACGCGTCTGTGCTAATAACCCTATTATTATGCTTTCATTTGGTCAACTAAATAAATTCTATATAAATAAGCGTTATGTAAACTGTTTCAGATCTAGGAGTACGTGTAAATTTTAACGTATATTATAGTTAATCCCGAAGATGTTTTTAACCTAACACACTTTCCAGTTATTTATAGTTATGGAAATTTTATATTTATGTTCCAAGGAGGTTATAAACCACTTTGTTATGCACTAAAATAATAATTTAATGGACTAGAACTATTTAATTTTTACATTTCTTCTTTATTAACAACATTTTAAAGATTTTAACATGTTTTGCAAACAAAAAATTTTATGAATGCAATAATTAGGCAACCAAAAATAAGTCTTGAAAAGAATTGAATTAGTAAAAAGAGTTTCGCATAAATCGAAAGAGTTGCTATTTTACCTAATGCAATATTTAAATGTAATGAAATTCATTTCTTTGTAGTCCTTGTCACATTCTCCAGGGTAAGATTAATTTGTAATTAATTAATGGCAGCTACTATAGCAAATCAGTATTCCAATTTAATCCTCATCGTCATCATCATCATCCGAAGGAATGAACAGTTCATTCTCCTCTAAGAAATTGGCTACGCTTTTGCTTATGGCTGCACCTAAGAAAAGCCCTGGGACAACAGCACACAGTACTCCCAAAAAACCAAACGGCAGCTGCTCCGGCCTTGACTTGACTGCCCCACTGCGATAGTGGGTCCCCTGGCGAATAATCAATTCGATACTTTGATGCTGAATTCTACTGCCTCTAAGCAATTGGCAGCCCGCAATACTTAGGGTTTTCAGCAGCCGAGACACCATAATTGTGAGTGGTCCTGGTACTATTATTTATGGAAAAAATATCACTACGATTGGCAACATAAATTTAATAAAATAAAAATACTTTCTATTTGACAGATGTTTTGGTGCTGGTTTCAGGTTTGCATTTTCCTGTCCATGCTGCTGAACTTTAATACTGTTTTTCTACCTTAAGCTGTGTGCACACTTCCTAATCGAGAATTATACTAGGGCCCTATTTCACTGCACCCAGTGGAATAGGGCCCCTGAATTAAAGTTTTATTTAAGCATAACTTATTTAGAATTCAGATTGTTTCATAGTTTGTATTCGATCAAATCTCTAACATTTTCAATAACTAAATGTATGATATACTTCGCGGTAAGAGTTTCGCAAGGCACGAATAACGAATATTTGGTTCGATTGAAATCTTGCATTTTCAAGAATAAGTTAGGAAACAGAAAACTCAATGAAAATGTTATTTTGTTTTTGAATCAATGAAAACACTGAATTCCTCTTTAACCAATAGACAATAGGCATTATAAGATACACCCACTTCGTGCTCATTAATATGCGAAACAGACATGTCGGTGAACTTGGTAAAAATCAAGGGAAATAATATTTATAAATTATATCACGCTAAAGGTATGATGGCAAGACTACATGTAATACGAGAGATGCAAAATTTTGTATGAGGTCACAACAATTTCTTCTTCTTCTTAGGAGGCCATTACATCCCGTAGTCAGGTTACGGCCTATTTGAGCACCTCTTGCCAAGCGTCTCTGCTTCGCGCGCGCCTTCTCCAATTAGTCACACCAAGCGTGCTTCCTCAGCTTGGTCTATTCACAGGAGGCACGGTCTCCCTCTTCGTCGTCGACGTTCGGCTCTCGCTTTGAATACCTTTTTCACCGGAGCTTCTTCATCCATACGATGGACATGACACAACCAGCGTAGTCGCTGAATGTTTAAACGCTAAACTATGTCAATGTCGTCGTAGAGCTCATACAGCTCGCGGTTCATTCGAATGCGATAGTCGTCGCCAACTCGATCAGGACCAAAGATTTTGCGAAGAACTTTCCTCTCGAACACCACCCGAACACAGCACAGTTAGAATGAGCGTCTTGTAGAGTGTCAGCTTCGTTGATCGAGAGAAGGTTTAACGACAATTTACAACAATTGTAAATATTGTAAGGAGAGGAAATTGTGGGCAAATCCCCCCTCACAAATTGATTGTTACGCCTCTGGACGCTGCTCATATGCATATAAATATGTACATATTTCTTTTAAGCACATACACGTATGTATATACAGCATTAATATGTATATGGGCAGCTAAATGCCGTACAGACGACGCATGACGCCAAACCATTTTCCATCAGCAACCAACATGCCACGTGGATAGCATGAAAACCGGTTTCTTGAGTGAAATCACGCCACTTTCCGGACACGGTTACCAACATCACCCAACATGCCACGTGGATACAGCGAAAACCGGTTTCTTGCTTGGGATCACGCCACTTTGCCGGTTTAGACATACACAGGGAAAGTTGTGCTGGTATGCGTGCGCATGGAAACCTATAAAAGTGGCAACAGGAATCAAATCGATCTCTTTGGACAACAGCTCTCGTTGAACAAGCATCAGCGCTACGGAAAATAACTCTCGTCGTAGAAGACATCGCGGAGATCCACGTACAAAGAATATTACAGTAATGCTCAGGAACTCTCACTCAGAGGTAAGTGCTCAGACAAATCTGGACAAAATCGACTAAGCGAATCAATCATTCGCGCCGAACGCACCTGAGCGGGCCAACACCCCGCGTTGACTGTCACTACTGGGCTCGCGACATCGAGCACGCCTTTGAAAGGAGTACCATTTTCTTGTCTTAAAAATTTTGTAGTAAAGATGAGAAGAAAATAAATAAAAATTAAATCATTTAAACAAGAGAGATATCTTAGTAACGAACCCTGGTAAGCCGCTGAGTATACCTCAGCCTTAGAATCAAAAAGACCCCGTGTCGTTACAATATATCCAAAAATTGTCGTATTTAAACTTTTTTTTTGTTTAGTTTGAAATAGATACAATAAAGGAATTTTTAAAATTTTGTGTACGTATCACTATTAACATACTCAGTGTTGGAGTATCTTAGTAGTGATGAAACCTCACTGCACCTGATCACAGACTGGGGGCCATTGGCAAACAAAAGGCACAGGTGTTGTGGAGAATGTATCTTAGATATGAGCAAGATCCATCAAATTGATACCTCGAAAGTACATGAATTCCTGACGGAAATTAACCTGACAGAAGATCTATAAATGAGACTATCCTCATCCTTTAAATAAATAGGGGCATCATAATAGATCTTTCTAGTCGCGGTGTATAACACCCTTAAATAAATATAATCTAATGACCCTTAATATATTTCCCAATTTTGTGTGCTGATGTTTGATTTTCACGAAACACCCAATTTTGTCACATGGTTCAAGAGAGGGGAGGTGGGGCTTTGTTTTATAAAATGTGAATTCTTTATTTAGAGGAGGTCTGTATCAACGTAATGAAAGGTGCGGGATCATAATCAGAGATGTGCGTATAGTTTTTTATGGATGGCCACTTAAAATAGTCACTAACAGATTTGTCTATGGATGGGTTCGTGAGTTCTTTGTCGAAAGTTACCAACCAATTACTGAGAATTTTAAGACAGACGAAGTAATATGAACTGGTTTTGTGCGAGTTATTGGTAAAAACGACATACCATTTTGTTGAACCTTCAGGCTACTAATTGTTTCACTCCATTCAGAAGTCTTCTCAAGCTTAAAAGAGTCCTCTTATTCTTTGAAAAGTTTGAGCTCTCTAGGTATCTCCCTCTACTCTTGTCACCTATCCAGCCTTTCATCTTCTCTCTTAGTTTGACGCACTCAGCAGCAGCCATAGCAACAGCTGTGCTGGTAAATCTTGAGGATGTAACCCAAAAATTGTTCGCTGGATGTATACCCTGATGGTGAGACCAATTATCACCTATGGTTCTGTAGCCTGGTCTAATTGAGTCAGACTTAAGACAGCGAAATCTTCATTAAGTGTAGTACAAAGTCTTGCCTGCCTTGTCATCACTGGAGCTATGCGCACCTGTCCAACGGCAACAATGGAAGTTATACTAGATCTAACACCCTTACATCTACTGATACAAGACTCTGCTAGGAAATCTCTCGAGAGAATCAAATTACACTCAAAATATATGGGATAACAATTCAGCTCAGGAATATGGTATACTAAAATCTCACAAGGATTTTATGCCAAGAAAGTTCACCTTTGCACACAAATACAGTACAAAGATGAGTTGCAAAAAAGAATGGAAAGGTCTAACTGAGACGTATAAAATTAGAGAAAATTCCCTCTTGTGGTATACTGACGGTTCTAAGACAATGGACGGAACTGGGGCAGGATTATTTGGGCCTAGAACCAACAACTGGTAACCAATGGGTTCTTTCACAAGCATTTTTCAAACGGAGATTGACGCTATTGAAATATGTGCCCAGATCAACATTGACAGGAAATATCGGTGGAAAAACATCGTGATACTATCCGATAGTTTAGCGGCACTCAAGAGTCTGAGCTCACCCCTGGTGAGGTCTTAACTTGTATGGGACTGTATTGGGAAGCTGAATTCCCTAGGCAGTATGAACAAGTTATCTCTGTGGGTACCAGGCCACATAGGAGTAGAGGAAAATGAAGACTGATAGCTTAGCAAGAAAGGCTGCGGCCTCTGCTTTCGACGGCTCTGAAACCTTCTGTGGACCATCATCCAATACTATTGGAGGTATGCTGAAGAAGTGTACAGATGCAAAAAGAAGTTAAACCTGGAAAACTCTTCCGGGATTAAGACACTCCAAACCTCTTCTGGGAGATTTTAAGCCTAAAAGAGCTAAGGAGTTAATAAATATGCCTCGGAGTAAATTAAGAATCATCACAGACTTTTTAAGCGGACATTGTACACTCAACTACCATATGAATAAGTTGGGTATATCTTCAGATGCCATCTGTCGATTCTGTGGAGAAACTAACGAAACCTCACTGCACCTAATCACAGACTGTGGACCATTGGTACACAATAGACTCAGGTGTTTTGGAGAATATATTTTAGATATGAGCAGGATCCCTCAACTTGATTCCTCCAAAATATATGAATTCTTGCCGGAAATTAGCCTGACAGAAGATCTGTAGATGAGACTATCCTCATCTTTCAAATAAATAGGGGCATCACAATAGATCTTTCAGCTCGCGGTGTATAAAACACCCTTAAAAAAATCGAATCTAATCTAATTCTCTGTAAAGCATTTATGGCATATTTTCCCCAAAAAGTACAGCTACGGAGGTTTAGGAATGTTCCAACAGAACAAACAAATATGCTCATACTCGGCTTAATAATGTTACTTTAAATATGTAATAAACTACTTCACATAATACTCAAAAATATTTTAATATAAAAACTCTAATGGATTCCACACATATATTTTTTAATATAATTCACTTTTTTACAATTATTAAATATATAGTTAAAAATATTTTTGGTAGAACTTTCATTAGTTCCTTAATTTGCTACGTAAGTGTGTATTTATCATAAGATACGCAAGGTTCAGTGGGACCTTTGTAGGTCGCGACCAAACTATGCGCTGTTTATCGTAGATCAATGTGTGTGTGTGTGTGTGTGTGTGCATGCATGGGTGAAAATATAACAGAATATTGAATATAAATAAAGTTTCTTATAATTAAAATTACATATAGTGAATAATCATTATATGGGCACTAATTACGAAATCAAATAAGGATGTATTTGATGGAAATACTCGTAAAAAACACAAATTGTAACACTGTAACATTATAAAATTTAAAAAGTAAACAAATATGGCAGCTATTAATTGAAGACTCTCTCTCACAAACATTGAGATTAACAAAATAATACGCACGGTTAAGCAATGTTTGTGACTTCGGAAGGTTCTATTTGTGGAAAACCAAAATGCTTAACTTAAATTTACATTAATAGTTAGAGACCAATGGTAAACAAAACAGACAAATCACAGCAGTATTGGGCAAAATGTTGGCATAAATTAATATTTGTGAAACGTATCAAAATGATATTAAAACTACAGCACTAATACAAGAAGTTATCAATTTCTTACGTTTTAATTACGGTATATAGTCAAATAACTTATCTTAAACAATACGCCTAAAATAAAAAAAAAAACATAAATACTAATATAAAAAATTAGAATGTATAATTGATAAATATTTACTAAATTAATCTGTATACTTGTTGTGTTTTTAAGAAGTTTTTATACACTTGTGTAGATTTCAAATGCGCGACAATGATAATAACTTAAATTCCTAAAAGACGAAATGTGTCAACTTGTAATTCCAGCTAAAAATACACGTATAATTGCGTGGCATTTCTAAATACGTATCTTCTAATATCAACTTACAGTTGATGCTCTGAGAAATCTTCCTTGTTAACTTAATTCTTTCTTTAATTATTTTGTTTTGTCGTATTAATCTATTTCATTCACTACTTCGGACATACAGGTCGCATTCCGATTTAGATCAACAGAATCTTGCTGTGCTGGTCATAAATCGGGAAAACGACGTGCGTCCTCCACATAATGCGAAGGCACCTTGAACAACGAGTCTGGTATGTTGTCACGAAATTCGAACTTCTGAAACGTGACCTTTGCAGTGACCGTGTGCAATACAGGTATTTCCACTTTAACTGGGAAGCCTGTTGGCAGTTTTAGGGTAACAAATTCTCGTAATTTATTAATGTGTTTAAATGGTGCTATAACTTCTAGAACATTCAGTAGCATGTCCACACTCAATGGGAAATCCTTACTCATGGCGACAGTGGCTCGCAGGGTCTTGCTTGACTGTTTATGGACGGGCATTCGTCCCAGTTGCGGGCATTTACCTACTGCTGCTGCCATATACTGTTCCCACGTTACTGTGGGCGCCGGAGGTGGTTGCAACGAACAACGGCGTGGTAATTCTACGGACCCATTTAAATCCGATGCTGTAGACCCATTTGTGAGACTTGAACGTCGACCACGAGTGATAGATTCTACCATAGCGCGGTTCTTTTGGAGATCCTCATAGGACAGATGTTCGCGGCGTTTACGTTGTTTCAATACCAGACCCTGTATGGAGTACAGATCACACTGATATTGTCCTCCGACCACTTCTTTGCGGTCTTCGCGAAATATCCAGCCTGTCTGTGCGCGGGAGAATTGAATACTCTTGGTGGACATTTGTGCAGCCAGTATATCAGTCGACATAAGTACGTCTACTTCATCCTCAATATCGGCGTCTTCATAGCGTACATGCTGAAAACATTCATACTCGTTATCGAGCACCGCCAGTGACTCATTTTGCGGTCGATCACCTCGAAATATAAACGAAATGTCCCCACGCTCCCATCGCATGTCGTTGAAGTCTACCAATGTTGTGTCCAATCGCAGTGAAGCTCCTGCCTTGTGGATACGACATATGTCCGACGGGAGGATGCGAGACACCAAAGGCACCCAAGATGCAAAGTCCCACTTAAGCTCCATGTAAAAATCCTGCATTTGTCGCAGAGCTCGCACCAAGTTCACTCGCCGCGATTCCATATGTTGACGGGATTGCAGTTTCAGTTTCCGTAAAACGGCCGAAATAGTGGTACGGTCGCCGTAGCTGATGGCTTCTGCCAGAGGAGACCATCCGTCGTTATTCTTCACTTTTACAGGAGCACCGTGGGCGAGAAGTAAATGAATGCATTCCTTGCGACCTAACATTATTGCTAAGTGCAAGGGTGAGTTCCCGTGTTTATCTTTTCGGGCTAACTCCTGCAGTAGGTTCCAAGAGGCGGAAGAACGTTGCAACAATTTCGCTAATCCTTTGTAGTCGGCCTCAAATATGCACTTATGTAATGGATACTCCTCTGCCGACTCAGAAGAGGCTGTGGAAGAGACGCTCCTTCTTTTTTGAACATCTGACTTCTGGTTTGCCACGAGTTTTTCCGCTAATTCCGCCCTAGCACCAATCACAGTCTCTGTTTTTCCTGCTTTCTCCTCATTTTCCTTAGACATATTCATTAATGAATTTATACCTGTTTTTAGCTGTTTATTATTATTAATTTGATTTTACATTTAATAAATGATATATTCTTACAAACTTTTTTCTATCGAATTTTCCCAATAATTTTGCAAAAACTAAGATTTTTGCAGGGTTGTATTTTCAGATGATCAGAAATCCACCTGCAGCAACGAATCTAAACATCCAGTGTGGCAGAGTGGCGCTCTCGCTTGGAAACGATAGTGGAAACACATTGCACAAAAACATTTAATAATGATGTTATTAATTATCTTTTATATGCTAAGGAGAGAGTCACAAATACTCACAAATTACACGAGAAAGACTTGAACAAGTCCATCAATATTTCAACTACAACACCAAGAACAGAGCGATTTAGCAATGCTTCCGGTGAAAGTGGGATATAAAATACGGGTAACCCAGGTGCCACACGGACAGTGGTGTTTATTCAAAATTATTAATTATACTTCCACATTTTCTTAGCTTTCCAATAACGTGTATTCAAATTTTGTTCATTTTTCATCGGTTCTGAGCTGCAATCAATTGCTGAAAATATGTTTCTTGCTCTCATATGCCCGAAGTTGCTTTGATTTGATATGTGCTCCAACTATTCTATGTGTAACTGCGTTTTTGTCCAAGCTTATTAATCTGTTGGCACTCGTCGAGTTGACTATGCATACATATGTATATTTTCTAAATTACAGAATCAACACCAAGCTGACCCATTAGGAGATGATTATGGTATAATATTAAATAACCTAGTGGTCGTATATAGTGTTGCATTGTCTATCGCTAAAATATCGCTGTAAATAGGTTTTCAAATCAAACTAAAATTCTCCTAGGGTACTCATCAGTCACTGCCCAGTTGGATTTCCAATATATCTCCTCGCTTCTGATTTATCAATTCATTTTCAGCTTATCTCTTCAAAATGCTGTAATTACCTTTATAAAGCCTGACTCTGAGTCTGGTTTGCATTCATGTTCCACCCACTATGAAGGTACAATCGTAATCGTATATATGTATTAGTAATCGAATGATTTTTTTAAGTATTACATTTACTATTTAATAAATACAGAATAAAAGTAGAATACATATTCGATGTATATGGAGAACCGTCTCGTCCTCCTCCTCGGCAAAAATCATTTAAGGGTAGGCCCAGTCTTTCTGCGTGCTTTCCCAGTATGCAGTGGCCGGACAAAACCGACACAATTGTCGACAGTGATACGCTATCAAGTCGAAGAAGTTGATTGGTTCTGTTATGCAACCGTAATAATTATTAAATGGAGAATTATTGAAAATCATTTTGTCAAATTTTATACTGTTCTCATCAGAGATCTTTCAATGAAAGGCAATTTTTTCTCAAGTAGATATTATGGCCTTGGAAAACAACAGCACACCAACTATGAACTTATCCAGGGATGGAACCTGGACCTTCAGTTATTACTTGTGTTCATTCAGACAACTACTCTAACTGCATGTGGTGATAACGTCATTTCCTCTGACCCACGGTTCCTGCACAATGCCGACGTCCGCGTCTTCTTCACCCAGAAAAATGGCGTAGTTATCCAATGCGTTCCTGGAATATTGCAGATTAATCTGCACGACCTTCACCATCATTACCCTATTGTGCTGGAGCTTTGGTTCCCTCTTACTGAAGATACTCGTGCTCTTTTTGTTTGTTGGGCGCCTCCAACTCATCGTCTGCTTCCAAAGCACTACGGGATTCCTCGTTGATTGACAGGACTAGGGATATGATTATTTTCTGGGCACCTTCGTTCTTGATGATAGCCCAGTCATGCATTGGAATTTTAAGGTTTTGACGCTGTAGCAGCTAGAGCATTTGCCCGTCATCAAGCTTTAAGATGGGTAGCCAGATGCGAGCTCTCGGTCGTCTTGGGTTGTCTCCGGCCTGTATCAGCTTAAGCCTTGCGATGCCACGCTAATCTTAGCGATGCACTTGTCAAAGACCCGAACACCCTATATCCGCGAAGCACCTGGGAGGAGTCGAACCCGGGGGGGAAGCATCCGCAACGGAGAAGAGGTGTTCCATTACCATCGCAGCCAATTTGGATTGAAACTCCCCCCATTTCTCCAGAACTTTCTTCCCTCCCTTCGATATATCATCGATAAGCGCCACATGTAGTTCGTCTTTAACCACTTCGCTGTATGGTATTCGGTGCTCGTCGATGGTTCGTCGGTTGTTGTTGTTTTCTTGGCGAACTTGTGCCTCTTGGAAGCCGAAAAAGTCACATCTATTCCGCTTCGTCGTGTTTTCTGTGAGAGAGATTGTGATCTGGTACTGTTCGTACGCGTCCACCACTGCTTGGTATTTGGCCTTGTCTGCCAGGTCAAACTCATGTACCGACCCTTCGCCTCATTCTTGGCAATTTTGCTTAGAATGAAGAGGGCTTTATGGTACCGACTTTTCCTGACCGCTGCCTCAGACTTTGGCTTCAGATGCTTTGGCTTAGACTCCTTCTTCGCTGCCACCGATATGAATGTTGTTTTTGTTGTTGTTGGTGTTGATGTTTTGACACTGCCGGAGCTAGCAGTGGTATCCTTGTTTGCCGTCGTAGTCTGTTTATTGTCAGCGCTAATAGTCTCCTGGGTGGAAACCAGCAATTCATCTTCTGTCGATGATGCAACGCACCGCTGTGGTTTTTGTGTTTGTTTGTTTCTTAGTTGTGTCCATCTGATTCGTACGACTGCCCTCCCCCGAAGATTTGGGTGGCAAAGGGGCGCACAGTGGGGATGGCTTCATACATTTCTGGGAAAAAATTATAAGGAGTGCTCGTAGAGTGATAAAACTTGGCACCTAGCACTTAATTAATGTTATTAAGAAAAATATAAATTTTCATTAAAATCGGCCACGCCCATCATATACCGCCCATATAACTCAAAATTAATTTTTCATACAAAATTTTTTCTTTTGCTCCGAACATGTTGAAATTTAGCACAGACATTACAAATTAACACAATGAAAAAGTTGTGAAAGTTTCATTAAAATCGGCCACGCCCATCATATACCGCCCATATAAAAACAAACGAATTTTTCATACAAAATTTTTTCTTTTGCTCCGAACATGTTGAAATTTAGCACAAATATTACAATTAACAAAATGAAAAAGTTGTGAAAGTTTCATTAAAATCGGCCACGCCCATCATATACCGCCCATATAAAAACAAACGAATTTTTCATACAAAATTTTTTCTTTTGCTCCGAACATGTTGAAATTTAGCACAGACATTACAATTAACAAAATGAAAAAGTTGTGAAAGTTTCATTAAAATCGGCCACGCCCATCATATACCGCCCATATAAAAACAAACGAATTTTTCATATAAATTTAAATATTATTATGTATTATTATTCTAACATAGCCTTAACTTCGTCGCTTATATCACTATGCCTTTTGTGGATAGACGAAGGAGTCAAATGTGAGATCATGGGATTAGACGTTAGCATCATTCGGTATGGGAATGGTCCAACAAATTTTGCTGTACCTCTGCAAAATTTGTTGGACCATTCCCATACCGAATGAACTTTCTACCTGAACTTTCAGTAATAGAAATTCCTTGAGGATAACTGTTAGTTTTTTGGTTCGTGAGTTCTTTGTATGGTACAAGTATGTTATACTCTTCACTTTGTAACCAATGCATTAGATACTCGTATTTCTCTTTTGTAAGTTCAAGCTTTGTAAACATCCCCAAAGTTTTTAATGCACAAGTTTTGTGGTTAGATTTTGAAATACTAGAAGCAAAATCAATTACTTCTTGAGGAAACGTAGCACGTACTTCATCCCTTTTGTATCGTTTGGTGCGATCACAGCACTCCTCAAACGATTTGCGTGGCCGACCAAGTCCCGAACTGGTAGAACATTCAGCCTCAGAAAACTTAATTGTAAATGTGCCTTCAAGCCAATTTGCATATTTTGTTTCAAATCGGGAGATCTTACGATAACAATCCTGCCATTTTTGTTTAAATACAGAGTCAAATTTTATTATTTTATATATTGCATCCAAAATTTCACATGCTCTATTTTCGTTTAAGCCAATGTACGATTGTTGCAAACACTGTTTTAATTTTGTTCTGTCTTTGTCAAATTCCCGAAGCATCGAGCATAAAACCCCATGTGAAATAGAAAAAGTTTCCATTGTCGTTGTTTATTGTTAATTGTTTTTTGTTTGTTATAATGTAAATTATTTTTATTTCGAAACCACTATTTGTTTTAGTTGTAACACTTGTAACTATTTAGATTGTGTTTGACTTTCAATTTTCTTTTCACTGTTACTTATCACACACTTCAAGAAGGGAGAGAAAAAAATTGTATGTATGTCAATCAACTGCTGTCAATAGTTTACAGCTGTGTGGACGTTTTATAGCAATGGACATGGGGCAAAAAATTTGCGTAATCATGAACAGTCGTAAAACTCTTTTAATAACACAACTTCTTTTAACAAGTTCTCTTTGAATTAAAAAAAATAAAAATAAATATAAAAAAAAAGATATAAAAAATATATTATACAATAGAAAAAATATAAGTTTTATTGACAGGCGCACCTGGCCGCAGTTGAAATTGATTAAAAATGTAAGAACAGATATAAGGCAATGTATTAGTAGTGATTTCCAAACATAGGCAAGTAAAGCTAAAATTTCAGATCCAAATGTTTGGAAAAAAAGGGATTTTAGTAATAAGTTCATAAAAAAAAAATTTTTAATTAAGTCTCTGCAGAGTTTATTTTTTCAATTTTAGTATATTGATATATCCTACTTTAAATAAAAAATAAATAAAAAACACGTTAGCTCACATAGTAAAATAATATTCGTCTTGAAATTCTTAGGTTTATATTAAGTTAGTTCGGTAAAACATACAAGTTCGGAGTTTGAAACGGCATAAAAAGAAAACTACCAGTCAGATTGAAGTAATTGTTTTTGATTTGTCTGTACTATTCAGTCTTTAATTTCAAAATACCACTGCATATTGCATGAAGACTATGTTGACAATTAGACTTTTTTCCGCGAAATCCCCAGTGTGGGGCGGTCCACCACGCCAGAGCCCTATGCCGCGGAAAGTCCACCATTACTCCCCGATGCGGCCCAGGTTCGGAGGGGCGCCGTTCAAATGCAGTTTACGTATGTAACCACCGGACTGCAAAACTCATCCAATGGGCACGGTGACGCATAACACCAAGGATTAGAGGGAAGTTTTTATTGACTCTCCCGTCTAGATCCGTTGTGTTCAGTAAGTTCCAGGGTCACCTCGAACTAGATGTGACTCATAGAGGAATGTATTTCGGATATCACACGCTGAGGAACACCCTATCAACCCTATTCATTCCTATTGAATTGGACTATTTATGGCTTTCAAGGGATTGTAAGCTTGGAAGTATAAATTGTCAGTATCAAAAATCACTAGAAAGGCGAAAGAAGAAAAATTTCTTCAGTTTTGTTGCATGAGTTAACTCTAACTTGGAGTGTTATAGAATCATACCCATAATTAATTTCAAAAAAAGTATTACAGAAGATTTATCAACTAGAGAAGTTAATCATATCAAAGTTTAAAATTTCTTAAAGTGCGCCTTAAGGTAGGACCAAAATAGACGAGACGTAACGATAGCGATTGGACGAACTTCTGCACTCGTTACGTCTATTTTGACATTTAACCAAAAATGTGACGCTATCAAACGCATCGATGGATGGCTTTTTACATAAGTTCCGAACTCATCCCTCACAGTGGCGATTAAACTGTAGCTAAATTCCGTCATTTTAATTTAAATTTTTGATAAAATAGCAATCCTGTCAACAAAGTAGCTGCTGTGACGAGTAGCAGACGTTTGCAGTTCTGGTTCTTACGGAACCGATCGTCACGTCTAAATGTTTCGTTCAGTTTCCATCAAATACGTATGGCCATTTTGGCTATTAGCATTGACACATATGCTTGAACTTACTCGTTACGTCTCGTCTATTTTCGTTAGCCCTTTAGACGGTCAACCATTTGACGTCAAATTTCTTGTGCGTATATTTGACGCCCTTACATGCTTAAATCGATTGATGTCAAATTTAAGTTTGCCCTACAATAATGCGGTGAACATACTTATAATGAGCTTTACGAATGATAATGTTCCATATATTCGCTTGGCATTAGTGTCTCAAAAAAAAGATGAAAGCATTGGGAGGAAAAATTAGCTTAAAAAAAGAGACGAATTATTGAATATAATCGTTTTCATCATATTTGAATTTCGCCAAAATCATTAGAAATTATATTCATTCGTCTCAGCTTTGCTGGTTCTGTCAAACCAAACAGCACGACACGTCAATCAAAACACAAAAATTTTGATTTTCCATCAATCGGTGTCCATGGCTCGCTTAAGAATTGGTTGGAAACAAATGAATCATGTATAACAATATTTTGATTGATTAGATTGTGCAATGTAAACTTCGTAATAGTATGAATGTTTCATATATTCTTTCACATTATTGTTTGTTGACAGGACGAGTTGTATGTGTTCTTACCCTCATTATGACATTAAGTCTTCGTCTTTTGTTTATACTTAAATTTGGTTTAATAAAAAACTCATTTAGAATTGTTAGCAAGCTCTAACATTTTTAGAAAAGAAAAATAGAAGAATTCTCTATTAACCTTACGACCTTGCGTACAGGCAAAATTAAAGTAAGCCGTGCTTTCATATACTTTATAATTGTGTCAAAATGGAGCTTGGCTTTGTAAAAGGAAAAGCGGCATCCCCAAAACGGCAACATAAATGAAACTGTATGGCAGCACAATTCTTTAAAGAAATTCATTTGTTTTTATACAAATGACAATGTAAAAAATAAAATAAAATAAAAATTTAAAGTAGAAGAGATCGAAAGATTTTACGTACAATGCTTGGCAAAGAGCTGGAGCTAAATAAAAAAACTCAGTTGAAGCAGGATTCAAAAAATTAAAAGGCATTAATATTTTTTTTTAAACAGAAAAACGCTGACGTACAATATATTGAGGTGAAGAATATCAAAAATAGACCGAAGGTAAGCAAGCTAATATTCAATTTCTAATAATGGTCTCAACAAGCTGTTCCCAATTGTAGTTGGATTTGTGCAGCCATGATAAATTCCAAATTTTACGACGGACGCTTAAACATAAATTCTTCGACATTGTTGTATGCGCGTCAGTACGACGGTATTGATTTGGCCGTGCAGAGGCGTCTGCATGCATCTTCGTCGTATCTTGATCGTTTGGAGCAGGAAACTGTTCTGAGTGGCCATGAGGGCTGCGTCAACTGTCTCGAATGGAGCAGTGATGGTCGTGTGCTCGCCTCCGGTTCGGACGATTTTCAGGTGATACTATGGGACCCATTTCGCAAAAAGCGACTCTACAGCATGCGCACCAAACATCTGGGCAACATGTTCTCGGTAAAGTTTTTGCCACGACATAACGACTCATTAATTGCCACTGGTGCTGCTGATAAGTTCATTTATGTGTTCGATGTAAACAAGTACAATGAGGCTATTCTCAGCTGTCATTGTCATTCGGCACGCGTTAAGCGTCTTGCTACTGCACCTGATTCGCCGTATGTTTTTTGGTCAGCTGGCGAAGATGGGACGATACTACAGCTAGATATGAGAGAACAACATCGTTGTCGCTCTGAGGAGAACCGAGTGCGTCTACTTAACCTAACCACATATCTCGATACCCATGCAGAAGCTAAATGCTTGGCCGTAAACCCCAGACGGACGGAATTACTGGCCGTAGGTGCCAACGATCCATATGCAAGAATTTACGATAGACGTATGCTACACCCGGTGGCGTCTTATAGTGGTGCTGGCGCCGGAAATGGAATTCTTATAAATGGTAGTAATCCAGGTAAATTCTCCAGCCGCAAGGTTTCAACACTTTACATCGGTGTTGCTATAAGAGACAATGTTTCTTTAATTCAGTATTTTTTTAGTCTCGGTTTGTAGAGTTCTAAAAAGGTTTATAATCAGAACATTATGCATTAGGAACAGAAGTCTTCATTAGGGAAGTTGCAGAATAAGGCAGAACACAAGGGGATTACCACTTAGTATAATGCACTCTGTGGAAGAAGAATAATTTGATTCTGAGGTTACATGTTGAGCTAATCAAATCGAATGATCTTTCATGATTGCTGCAACTGGAAAATAAATACCACAGTAACCAAAACAGCTGCAAGTGTTGTGAACCGATGTTAGACAATCAAACTTATAAATTATAGCCTAAAACATTATCTAATTGAGGCAATAGTGGACAGTCAGTAATACAAAATCGGTGTGAATAGAACACTTTCATTGCAAAGATGACAATATTAAAAAAAAGGCGTGGGGAGAGGAGCGGAAGGTCGACTCAGCGAAACTTACGGGATTCAAATCAACTAGTATTATGATGGTAGGAGGAGGTCGGTCGCATAAACTGAACGCGAAGAGTTCGTTTATAATTAATGTCTCCTAAACGAGCAATTCTATTTATTCTTCTATTCTGAAACTTATATTAATCTACGCGGTAGGGGAATACAATTGAAATAAAATATTAAAAGCAGGTCCAGTTTTAAACTTGGAAACATTTCGCATTTGCTAGCGGTTTTGAAGTTTCGTATTGAATATTTCGCTATTTTTGTATATCTTAGAAACAGGAACTCGCCTTCCTATTGCATAATTGCTATATATATAATGCGGATTCCTTGGATAAAAGCGAAACGATTCGTTTTTCATAATCTTGCCTCAGTATTTATATCTTACATTTTATAAATTTATATTATTTTTTGTTAAATTTTATTTGTATTTTTAGATGTGCCTGACTCCAGCATTCCAAAGGATTGCGTGAGTTATTATTGTCCCGGCCATATAAACAAAAATAATTCGAAGTTAGTAGAGCATGAATCTCGAGCCATTACATATTTAACATTCAATGCAACCGGAACTGAGCTCCTCGTCAATATGGGTGGCGAGCACATTTATCTGTATGATATACTAAGTGCCGAGCAGCCAATATTTCTTAGTCTCCCCGAATACAAACCCGATGCAGAAGCGGACATTGATATCAACGCAATGGATGCTAGCAGTTTCAATGGAGACAGTAATGGTATCAATGCGCCTGGCTCGCCGAGCACAAATCTACCGTCCACCCGTCGCAAGCTACCCGACCATATCGAAGCTTACAAGAAGATGGGGAATGACTTTCTCGAGAACGAAAAATATTTACGCGCGATCGATCAGTACTCGGAAGCAATCTCTTTATCGCCGGATTGTCCTGTGCTGTATTTAAATCGTGCCACCGCATATATGCGTCGGTTGTGGTTTGGTGATGTCTACGCAGCCATGCGGGATTGTCACGAAGCGTTGCGACTGGATCCTGCCTACATTAAGGCTCACTTTCGTCTAGCACGTGCACTGCTAAAACTGGGTCGTCCGCTGGAAGCCGACGAGTGCCTTAAGGAGCTGATCAATCGCTTTCCTAGTTATGCCAGCAATCATGGTGTCATGATGCTGCATAAAGACATAAAGGAGAACCGGCAAACCAATCAGACACAACAGCCGCCCAACGAGGGTTATAATGCTCTTGAATTGTCAGACGATGAATATCAATGGCGCAGCAAGGCGAAGGATTACAAACAACGCTTCGTGGGTCACTGTAACACCACAACGGACATCAAGGAGGCCAACTATTTCGGTCACGATGGCCAATTTATTGTCGCTGGTTCCGATGATGGGAATTTCTTTATTTGGGATCGTACCACTGGAAAGATCCATTCCGCTTATAAAGCTGATGGAGCTATTGTGAATTGTGTAGAACCTCATCCAGAAGTGTGCATGATGGCCACCAGCGGAATAGATCATGACATAAAGATATGGTCGCCTACAGCCGCATCCCCTGAAGAACGGCCTAACCTAGTGTCCTCCTTAGACAAAACAGTCGAAGATAATCAGCAAAAAATGAAAACTGACCCCTTTGATTTAAATACCAGAAATACCTATTGTTGGAATGGATAATAGGCGCCGGCGACTTAGGCAGCTCAAGTGTGGTCGAGGTCGTCGAGCATGAGTGAAATTGAATTTTGTGTTTGAAACAAATTGATTTCTTTTTTGTTTAATAATAAGCTTGCATACTAGTACATATATTTCAACAATAACATTCACAATGATCTAATAGTTTGTGTATATAAACGTGTTTTGAGTAACACGCCGATGCATGTAGTAGGGGTTCAACTTTAGCTGCACCGATATCTTCTGTGGTGGTCTCTAAGCACCATTACTTTATGTAGTTATCACACCTCGAATGAACACTGGGCAAGTAATTATGATGATTTCTGGACCAGTTAGGATCATGATTTTTGTTCCTTAATATATTATAGTTTAGATCGTGAACTCCTGTATTATTATTACTTTTACAATATCCGCATATTTAGTTACGTTTAAAATTGTTGATTTTCATTATTTTTATTCATATACAATAAATATTTAGATAATTTAAATAATCATTGATGTTTTATTTACGATGGGATAGTCAGGTTATACGCTACGATTGACGATTTCAGACACTCCAATTCGTCTTCAGTACATTCTAGTGAGATGGTTTGTTTTAAGTTCGAATGAATAACTCAATTTGCTATATGAGGGCATGGTAAAAATTATGTGAAACATGTTTCGATTTTCCACCAACGCAAGAGTCGCACCTGGCCTCTTTCTAGTCATTCAGGTGTTGCTGAACACAGCCCATCACAGCAGATGTGAATTTATATATGAAATAA
The DNA here is from genome assembly GCA_920105625.2 of Clusia tigrina. Classification (NCBI taxonomy): domain Eukaryota; kingdom Metazoa; phylum Arthropoda; class Insecta; order Diptera; family Clusiidae; genus Clusia; species Clusia tigrina. The sequence continues at coordinate 10,028,324 of OV050030.1, forward strand.
AGAAAAATGGGAAGATCCGCGAAAGTCCTTAAGAGTCGAATTTTCCGTTCACGAAACAATGCGATAATTGAATGTTTTATATAAGTTAACGGTTATAGTCCCGCCTTAGGCTGATTACTCATAAGAAAATGGTTTAATATATTTAATGGCATGTAAGTAAAAATTCATAAAAATTCTAGGCGTGACGAAGTTATTTCTGTCATCACTTTATTGTGTATTTTCCCTGGGAATTTCCACTGGTCTACCATACATACAAAATTCCATCTGCTGCCGTTAACTGGGAATACACAGCAATACAGCAATTGTAGTGAAAATATTATTGTACATTTATGAAAACACGAAAATCACGTTCATTTTTTCATTTAGTTTATTTTTTATATCTATATTCACATACATATATTATGCATTAATATTCAAGTATCATTGATTTAAAATTTTTTTATTTTTAAAAACTTAAATTAACATTCACGTTGCTTGCTTTCTATGATAAACTAAAAAGATGATTTTGATGTTCAATTAATATATTAAGAAAATAAAAAACTTAATGCTACTCTGAAAGTGAACATAAATTCTGCTGTTTTTAAGGCTTATTGAAATATGCGTAAATGTGTTAAATAAAAACAAAAAATACATATTTTACAAAAGATTTTTTTCTTCTTCATTAAGTGTAAAAGTTTTGGGTTCTACTGCAACTAGTAAAATGTTGCATAAATCCTAGTACTACAAATTATTATTTTTTACACATTTCATTATTTTACATCCTAAACTCCAGCAAATTCATTTCTTGTATTTCTTTCATATTATTAATAAACAGTAAATGTAGTTCCATTTGCATTGTGGATTTCAAATACAAACAATTAATAAGCTGGTAGCTAAACTTTCATGGTGCGTTTCTTTATATGTATTTTGGTAAATAAAGTACTGATTTGTATGTTAAATGTTTTTGAGAATGTCAATTAAAAATGAAAACAAACATCAATAAATTAGTTTTTCTTATACAACAATAAGATTTTTTACGAATTAAAATTCTGTTTCTTTGAAGAAAATGGTTTTTTTTTTTAGTAATTAAAAAGCGTCAGTTAGGATTTTATTTTTTGTCTGGTATCTCGTATCTCTTCATGCAGTAATAAAAAAATATATTTATATTTAATGTTCTTGGTTTTTGAATTAAATAGCGTACATTTTTTATACTTTACTTTGGAAAGAATGGAAATAGATACATGAAAACATAAAATCATGTAAATTAATTGATAGTCGCGTTTTATGAATATAAGTAAACTTAGCATTTCTACTGCAAAATTATTTAAATATTTGCAATTAAAATTAACATTTTATATTGTTTCGTTATAGGTGAATTTTATAACTTCCCCATCAACCCTCTCTTTTTATCGAACTAGGTGTCTCTGCTAGACCTTTCACTTTGAGGCGGTCAGCAGTTTTAAGAAAAGCTGGCAGTTGTTCTTGGGAAACATTTACCTCGCCAGCGTACATAAATTCTAATATTGCTTGAAGGTGGATGTACGAGACGTCTTTAAGAATGATGATGGGATGCTTTGATGGATTTTCCTACAGAGAGAAACATCATTAATATAACATCAAAATGTATAATTTAAATATATGTTACCTCCAACAGGGCCTTGAAGTATGGACTACATGCAGAAAGTACCATTTTGTGTGCTTTGCAAGTTTGGCCCTCACAAGCAAGTGTCACCTAAAAACAAGATTTTTTTATATTTTACTTCTCTGATATATTATATCAATATAATATTATTTATTTTAAAATATATATAAGAGCGAATTGCATATTTGAATAATATGATGAGAGGCAAACCAAATTATGCAATAGAATACAATTTATTTCCTAATACTGACAAAAACTTGACTAAGTTTATAATTAAAAAGCACAGCATAAATTGTATGAAAAATGTTAACAAAATTAATTCATCTATTTTTTAACGTATTCCTATAAAAAAAAAAAGGTTGAGATATCGTCGTTCGTCGTTGTGATTTGTTTTAACAAGGCCGAATCCAACATTACCTCAAAAAAGTAACTCTCAAATTAGACTGGTTTAAGAAAGGGAAAGAGAAACTACTGCGCTCAATGACACGAGCGAATTCTTATAAGCCACAGAAGAGCGAGCAGCAGTTGCAGTGAACAGGTAAAAGTAAGCTATGTGTGTATGTATGCATGTAGTTGTAACCTGCGCAATGTTTCAAAACATCGCACTTTATAACATAATACCACAAAAAAGAAAAAAAGAAAAAAAAAATTTGTATTGTTAACACCAATTGACTCGCTACTGAAAACACACTTTTTTCCAGAACACTATTCACTATTATTATGGGATTAGAATACTTACATCTGTGAAACTCTTTTCATCCCTTAAGTGCCGGAACGAGGTTACCATATTTGTTTGGAAATCGTTCCATTTGAGAAAGAACTGTTGATCGGACGACATCATTAGTTAATTTGAATCAGTTATCGACGAAAGTAAAACAATTGCGTGTTAGCAATATTCCACACTCCGGGAATTAAGTGCGAAGTTATTTGAGGATTTGTCAATACAAAACAATTTTGAAACTGTATCCTTCTTTTTAAAATACTGTAATAAGCGTGCATCCACTATTTGGCAACAATTCGTCTATGAATGTCTGTTTAAGATTTTTCTACTTCGCCTTCTCAACAATTAAACTGCAAATGCCTTGCCTTCTCTTTGCTTTGATCAGCTTTCAGTCTAAATTTCTGCAAGCAAAGAAGAAAAGAAAAAACATTAACCAATGTGTAGGCGAAATTTTGCTAAATACCAAATAGATTAAAGAGAAATAGAAAAACATGAATTTTAGTGTTGTAAAGTGGTAGCAGCTTTTGGCCATTTCTACTTTCGATTCATAACTATTTGCTTTCAATCAGCCTCAAATGCATTGAAAGTCTTTTATACACCTCAATTTTATAAGTAACCCTTTAATTGGTACCGCTAAACTTAAATTAAAGTTATAATTTAATACTTTAGTAACTTTTAATATAAAAAATTTGATAACTGGTCAAAAATAGGAAACTGAAAGGTGAGTATGAAGATAGTTTTTAGAGTTTCCACAAGTTGAAGCCAAGGGCCAAAAATTTTTTTTTATTTTACAAATTTAAAATGCAAGTATCCTCGTGACCACTGTACGGAGAAGATTTTAGTGACCACTTATTATATTTGTAGAGCGTATTTTTTATCCAGTTTTAAGCATGTCTTTAGCTCTTTTCTAAATTTTTTATTATTTCTGAATAACAACAATATATTACACTAAACAACTCAAACACTACATTACATTATTATTACAAGAGCTTGGTATGTTTGTAGAACGTGTTTGACCATAATATGAATAAAAGATAAAAAGAATGAATAAAAAACAACATACATATATTAAGACTAAAAAACTAAATCAATATCCTCTCAGAATTACTCAATATAGGAAACTATATTTAAGTTTTAAATGGAGAATTTTAAAAAGTAAAGATATGTTATTTATATATGTATGATACATCTAAAAAAGTATACATATACTTTTCATATACTAGGCACTTTCGATTCGCCACTCTATCGACGATAGGCAGACATTTGTATGGAAAAGATATCGAGTAAATTATACTCGGATGAAACGATCGAATTTTTCCATCCTCGATAGAAAAGTGCTTCCAAACGTAAAATTGCTTGAAAACCAAGGAGATTACAAATTACCCATAAAAATTCCCTGGGATTTTTTATATTTTAGCTGTTTAAATTTAAAGAAAATTAAATATAATCTTTGGATTTTGTTTTTTGATTTTAAATATTATTATTCTGTTGATTTAAATTGTATACAGATGATTAGTTTGCATTAAAAATATAAAGAAAGTAAGTGTTTAAAAAACAGTTGAAACAGTGCTGCCAAGTCTACCACTTACTCGAGTGCTGTTTTATTCGTACAACTCGTTACGAGCTCGAATGCGCCTAATATTTAACATATAAATAGTTAAGTACATATTCTTACCTCTAATTTAGAAGATCTAATAAATAATGTTATGTTATCTTTACAAAAAAGTTCAAGGTGGAATATTTCATCAAGATTAATTAAACTAAAAACAAGTAAGAGTACACATTTTTGGAGATTTGATTGGATTTTGATGTTTAAACCAAATTTCAATTCATTATCCATAATACGGATTTTCAAAATTATAATTTGTAAATAAACTAATTAAAACACATGCATTTATTGATATTAGTTCCAAACAAATCTGTTTTCATATTTACTTTTTATTGATATATGACTTTTTTTTAAAATAAAACATATACAAAAGTTCTTTGGAAAAATATCGTAGAACTCATTAAGACCATTCCATAGAAGGTATACAAATTTTATTAAATCGTTGTCAACACTGCTTTGAACAATAAAACAAAAGCAAAAGTTTTTCACCAGCAATTGGTTGGACTCATTGCTGCAGCGTCTTGCATTTGATGTCGAAATCTCACATTCATCAGCTCTCTAGATTACGACTTATGTGAGCGAATCCAATGAGTCAAACTGTAGGTATATTTACTTTTCCAAAGCGGAATATGCTGTCTTTGCAGAGACAATATAAAATTGAGAAAATAAAAGATACAAAAAAAATATAGTTTAAATGTCAAAACACACGAGAGCCGGACAACAGTTGAATGAGTGCTGAAGACAAAACCGTTTACAATGCACAACGAAATGGAATGAAGAATAGTATAAGACAAAAAAGTGCCTTTCACTTTTCAAGGCAATTCACTACTCGCAATAAAATGTGAAGTTAGCGTATAACAGCAGAGGCAGCCGAGGTATCCCCCCTATAGTGCACAAGCGTTGGCAATATTTTTCTTATTTTGTTCGTACATACATAGATGCAAAAGAGGCGAGATAGAGAATTAGCACACATTCTTCATCGCATATCTTACTTTTCCTAGGAAAGCTTCAGTTAAATCAAGTTAGACATAATACGAATTTAAAAGATACATTCATCACATACACACATACGTATGTATGTATGTACATAACTCTTTCGTATGTTTTTGAATTTCGTAACTTACACTTTGACTTTTTATGTTACCTTCGTGGATAAGAAGTTTCAACATTTAACACAAACTTTAAAAGTATACTCTCTCTTACACACACTCGCACACCAACATCTCAAGCTGATTGCGAGAGCTTAAAACGTACCGTAAAAGCATGTATAGAAATATTATATATAGAGATGATTTGGCGGGAATCTATAATTAGTGGGAGTACTATAATTATATGCTTTTACCCACCCTTCACTCTTTTAGCAAAGGGGTTATATTAAATTTGTGATTTCATTTGTAAGCCCCCAAGTGGAGGCGTGACAGGAAAGCAAAAATATACATATATACAAACATATGTATTGTAAGTTTAGTTCATTTCATGTTACTTTAACAATGATCATATGCGCAACAGTATTTTTAGTTTCAGCGTTATAGTTTTAAAGTTAAAAGTGAACGTCGTTTCAGTGACCTGCGAGTAGAATATTAAACACAATATGAAGTGGGTTATAAACATAGATATCTACCATAAATCAGTGAAATTTAATGAAATCACCTTCGAATAAATATGTAATAATACATATTATGGAAGATAATAAATGCACAGGAATTAGTGTAGTAGTTATATATTAACTATTTAATTCATCACACACAAATATTTATTTATTTACTAAAATAAATAAATAACTATTTAATTCTTCACACACAAATATTAAGTACTGATGCTTCAACTATTTGTATGTACTTAAATGGTAAATAGTGGATATGGGCTATGGGAATACCTCGACACTATTTTTTGTTCCAGCCTCTCTATTGAATATAGTTTTTGTTCTTGCTTTTGGGTATATCATTTTATTAAAACGTTATGGCCATATTTTTTACTATTGGTCTACTGAAGAAAATAATAAAACATTGTTAATAACTTTTCATGAATTTAAAAAAAAACCGTTACTACCAAATTATTGGTCATATTTTTGATTGGGCATCTTTTTATATTTTTGCACAGTATTGGTGTTAAAAAATAAGCACAAGTGTCTAGGATACTACTTGATTCAACGACTACCCGACCTTGTTAATCAATAATAAATTAAAGGATTTTCAGTTAGATACGGCAAATTTGATTTTCTCTGCTGACAATCGCGCTGGGAAATTATGTATCGAGAATATTGGGACGAATTGGTCCCCGCCACCCTTGACAAAAACTGTTCTTGAAACACTGATAGCATTTGGATCCCCTGTGCCTTATTTTGACACCGAATACTGCAATTTTGTTTGTTGTTATAGGCATTGACTGAAAATCCTGGTTTGTCGCTGAAGACAGTTCGTGTAACAAAAGTTGATCCATAAACTGATCGCATTTCGTGCAAACTCTTAACAAATTACATGCTTTTTGTTGCTGTTATTTATACAAATAAAAAAAATAACACTGCTTGACAACATTCAAAAAAATTTTCTCACATACCCGAAAACCCAACTTTGAATGATTGGATTATGATTATTGAATGATATAGAACGTATATTGTCGGATCTTTACAAATATTTATCTTCAGAAAAGATGATTTTTATTCAATGCTTTGTATAAAATTGTGAAATAGTTATCTCCTCTTACTCGGCAAATAAATCAATATATCTTCCGGTTTAAAATAACAATTGGCATTACTTAGTATATATTACTAACGAGCCACCCACGTCTCTAATAACAACCCTTTATAAATATTACATTATTAACAACTGCTGTGTAATTAAAGCAGAAAGAAATGTTTTAACTCGGCAAAACCAAGCCAATTATGTATGAATGTGTGTTCAAACATATACACACACTTATCAAGATTATTGCCATGAGAATGACAACATGTTCGCTTGAAAGTTGCAACACACTTTTAATGGTACAATGCGATTCAACCAAAATATACATATAGCAACACGGTAAACACGATGAATTTGAATGTAAAAAGAAATGATGGCGAAAAGAAATGTTTTCGCTCTCAGTGATGTTAAATAAAAAGAGCGACGAAAATACAAAGTGAAATGAAGGAAGTAAAAGCTGAAATGCTTACTTTTTAAACATTTGAAACAGAATGGAATGGAGAAATGCAAAAACATTTCGCCTAGATTATGACGACGGATTAAAAACACACATTCCTCAATTTCCAACTGTTTATTAAGTTTCAATGAAAACAAAAATAAATGTTAATTTAAACACACATGTGGTAATAATTTGGATATTTTCAATATTTTTATGAATGGTGTAAAAAGTATGCCTGCATTAGGCAACGAAAATACAAAGCTATGCACCAGCACTAACAGCAACAACAACATTAAGTTACAATTCAAGAAAAACCACTTTTTCAAAGAAATTGTTTTTAAGTCGCCTTGGACTCATTTCATATTTCATTTTTTTACTATTTGCCGCGTTGTCTTTATCTTTCTTCACATTTACGCTGAGCTGTTTCACAATTCGATATTTTATTAGTTTTACCAGTTTATACAAGTAAAATACCAAATATACACAACTCTTCAACTTTTAGAAAAGTTAATATACCTATGAATCCTCATTCTCGTTTCTATAAATTTCTTTTTGTTTCCTCTTACCTTTTACTCACGCTCTCTATAGCTTAACCATCAAACGGAATAAATAAAATGTGTCTTCACTTATATTTTTCACTTATTTTCTGCCACAAATTTCTTTTAGAACCCTTTTAATTCCTTAATATTGTATTTAGAATTGATTCTATTTTAGATTTTTGATTGTTTGAATCAATTTTTTTTGGTATGAAAACTTTTTCCAACTTTCCGCTCCGGCTTTCAAAACAAAATGAAAGTCGCCAAATTTTCTTTTTATTTCTTATTCGTTTATAGCTCACTACACTTTTATAGGTCCATATTACGAGTTACAGCAAAGCGGAAAAAGAGAGTGAGCCAAAATTTTCTTTTCATTTCTTATTCATGTAGAAATGGGATATTTATTAATGTAATGTTGCCAGGTGCACCAAACAAAAAACCGGGGTATGCTACCGTTAACAGCAGAATTCAGTAATTTTACTTAACCCTACGTCTCCACGGGCAATTTTTGATGGCATAACATCTGTCAAATTTGATTGCAATGGTTGGCAATATGTTACCCAACGTCTGCACGGGCAATTTTTGATGGCATAACATCTGTCAAATTTGATTGCAAAGGTTGGCAATATTTTAATGGTGGGCATTGCGATGTTATGCCATTGTCATTTTGAAAATGTCCTCAAGCAATCTAGTACGCTGTGCCCGCGCTTGAAAATTTTTTTGATTTATACGATGAAGAGGAAAAAAAAGGAAAGGTGAATCCTTTTTTACCCTACGTCTCCACGGGCAATTTTTTATGGCATAACATCTTTCAAATTTGATTGCAATGGTTGGCAGTATTTTAATGGTGGGCATTGCGATGTTATGCCATCGTCATTTTGAAAATGTCGTTAAGCAATCTAGTTCGCTGTGCCCTCGCTTGAAAAAATTTTTATTTATACGATGAAGAGGAAAAAAGAAGGAAACCGAAATTCTGGGTGAATCCTTTATTACAAAGAATGCAAATGCACAGTCTCCATACATTTTAACGCTTAAATTAATTTAATAGACGAGGTAAAACGGAAATATTCGACGAAGCTGCCACTGGGAGCGTCACGAAAAAATGAAGAACGGCTGTCAAACAAACAAAATCACAACTGATTGCAACTCAGCACGTTGGCAATTTATGGGATAAAATATTTCATAACATAAATTGCCAACTTGAAGCAATGTGCAGTCTCCATTGGCAATTTGCTTGAAATTGCCAATAACATGCAGTCAAAAATTGCCCGTGGAGACGTAGGGTAATGAAGAGTCGAAACAGATGATAAATTACGACAAATAAATGTTTTTCTGAATGAGTCTGCATTTTTATGAAAATTATGTTAATAAACACATAAGCAGATATATTAGTGACTATTGCGGATGCAATAAATGCAATAGTATTTATTAAATTAATGCAAAATAGTATTTATTAAATTAAATGCAATAGTATTTATTAAATTAAATTGAATATTTTCTTAAGAATATATTTAATACGTTTGTCAAACGAGTGTGTCCAAAACGATTTTTTTTTTAAATTTTCCAAAACGAATTATTATTTTATTTAAAAATATATCAAATTCTTGGCTGATATTACGTAAATTAATATGAAAATAGTAGTTGACAAGTGAAGAGACCACTAGAAAAAACAATTTAAGTTCTTATCGGTTCTTTACATAGTGTCTCCACTAGCTATAATTCATGGCAATGTTCATGTTCATGTCAGAGCAGCCGATGGCTGTCAAAATATGAAGTAGGCAAATGATGTTAAAGCATTTCATTTAATACAATGGCCTTGAACAGTAAACCCTACGTCTCCACGGGCAATTTTTGATGGCATGCCATTGGCAATTTCAAGCAAATTGCCAATGGAGACTCCAAATTGCTTCATGTTGGCAATTTATGTTATGAAATATGTTATGCCATAAATTGCCAACGTGCTGTGTTGCAATCAGTTGTCATTTGGCTTGTTTGACAGTTTTTTTTCATTTTTTCGTGACGCTCACAGTGGAAGCATCGTCGGACATTTTCGTTTTACCGCATCTATTAAATTAATAAAAACGCTAAAATGAATGGAGACTGTGCATTTGCATTCTTTGTAATAAAGGATTCACCCAGAATTTCGGTTTCCTTCTTTTTTCTCTTCATCGTATAAATAAAAAAAAATTTTCAAGCGTGGGTACAGCGAACTAGATTGCTTGACGGCATTTTCAAAATGACAATGGCATAACATCGCAATGCCCACCATTCAAATATTGCCAACCTTTGCAATCGAATTTGACAGATGTTATGCCATCAAAAATTGCCCGTGGAGACGTAGGGTAAACAACAGAGATGCGTTCTCGCATTCAATGCTGTAATCCTACGTCTCCACGGGCAATTTTTGATGGCATGCCATTGGCAATTTCAAGCAAATTGCCAATGGAGACTCCAAATTGCTTCAAGTTGGCAATTTATGTTATGAAATATGTTATGCCATAAATTGCCAACGTGCTGTGTTGCAATCAGTTGTCATTTTGTTTGTTTGACAGCCTTTTTTCATTTCTTCGTGACGCTCACAGCGGAAGCATCGTCGGACATTTTCGTTTTACCGCATCTATTAAATTAATAAAAACGCTAAAATGAACGGAGACTGTGCATTTGCATTCTTTGTAATAAAGGATTCACCCACAATTGCTGTTTTCTTATTTTTTCCTCTTCATCGTATAAATAAAAAATTTTTTCAAGCGTGGGCACAGCGAACTAGATTGCTTGACGGCATTTTCAAAATGACAATGGCATAACATCGCAATGCCCACCATTAAAATATTGCCAACCTTTGCAATCGAATTTGACAGATGTTATGCCATCAAATATTGTCCGTGGAGACGTAGGGTAAGAGAGTTAAAAAGACTGTAATCAGAAATTGAAGAGTTTGTAGTTCCAAAAACACTCAAATTCTCGATAAATATTTATTAAATTACTTATTTCACTTCTATTAAATTTAATTTGTACCATTTTTAAATAGAGAAACGTTCCAAATCCTCGAAAACTTCAAATTTACGTCAGGGTTTCTAGCAGCACTGCTGTCTTGACATAATGGGTGCATTCTGGCAACCTATCTGTTGCCTATCGGGTGAGTGAAATAGTGCACTTGGTTTGTGAATGGGCTGCTACAAAAATTTGTCACTCTATACGTAAGCATCTGATCTACAAACAGCTGTGCTAAGTGTTAAGTACGGTAGTGAAGAAAATTTCCGGCCAAAGAAATTGAGCTGATTCGGAGAATTCTGATCGGTTGCCAGAATGCAGCCATTGTTTAATTTTTTTTCCAATTAACATTTTTATGTTAAGACATAAACATTGCCATGAATTATAGCTAGTCGAGACACTATGTTATTGGTCGGCAAACAAAATTTATCAGGCAGTTTAGACTGCGTGTCAGGAATCTTTAACTTCTTTAAATAAAGAATTATACACACGCAGCGAAAATCGGCCCCACGCAAAAAATGTTCACCTAGCTGAGGCAGGCATTATGCTTATCGTACATAATGAAGCGCTGTGCAGATATCTGTTGACTTTTGATTTGAAAGTGTGCTCTGGACACTGTTAATTCATCGAACTTTTTAATTATTATTTGTTTTTATTGACATTGTTCTTTCTTGATTTAGCTATGCATTATAGAAAAGTTTAAACACATTAACGGGTTGGAACAGCACCAACTATTACACTTTTTACTTAATAAAATTTAAAATTTTTAACATGTGTGTCTTTCCATTGCATCTAATTATGACCACGACCCGTGTATGTAATTCCATCTTTAGTGTATTCTGCATACACCACCATTTAATTATGACATCATGTTCTATGGCAGGAAACATCTGTGAAATTCTGTTACTAACATAAAAAGTGTCTTCAGTAAATAAATGTGCGGTTCGCGGTACTAATATTGAGTTTGTACTTGCTGTATTTTAAAATTAAGTATACAATGTTTAAATTAAGTAATATAGTTAAAGTTGTTAGTAATTATCACAGTAAGAAAATAGTCCGTTGTGGCGCCGTAGACGTAAAGTCGAAATTCAATGGAAGTGCCCGTGAAAGAGCTTGGAAAGAAGCACAAAAAACATACTCAGAGCATCCTCTGATTGTATATAGTTCTCATTTGGAATCCCAGGTGGATCATTTCAGCTGGAAACGAATGAAGATCATACAATCAAAACAGCATAACCAAAGATTATCTCAATACATAGATGGCCAGCATATAGATCAAACTGATGATTATCAGCATATCGAATTAAAATCAGAGTTTCCAAAAAACTGGATGGAGGACTATGAATTCTACAAAGGTGCAGTTGACGGAGAGGGTAACAATAACTCCACACATGGTACAACTGATCCATCAATACCGCCCTCTACAGCACCTTGTAGTGGATGTGGTGCACCGTTACATTGTTCCAGTCAATCTTTGCCAGGTCAGTGGTTTGTTAGTAAAATGCAGTCAATTTTCGTTCTTCAGTCAGTTGTTTTTTTTTTATAAGTAATTTATTTATTATCGATCATATTTATACTTTGATATCGTCACTATATTGTCACAACATTTCAGGTTTTATTCCCAAGGAAATATTCGACGGTCGCACCAAAAAAGAGTTACAAACAATCATATGCCAACGTTGTCACTTCCTTCAACACTATAATATAGCGCTAGACGTGGAAATCACTCCAGAATCCTATATCCAAACAATATCGCGTATTAAGGATGAATTCGCTCTGGCCATTGTAATAGTCGATTTAATGGATTTTCCCAGCTCCATATGGTCGGGAATGCAGGATTTATTAGGACCCAAACGACCAGTTTTTGTTGTAGGAAATAAAGTGGATTTGTTGCCGCGTGATTCGAAAGGATATTTAAATCATGTGAAGCTGTGTTTAAAGGAACAGATGTTGCGGAGTGGCTTTCATGCCTTAAATATAAAGTACGTTAGTTTGATATCAGCAAAAACGGGCTACGGAATCGAAGAACTTATTACACAGCTTCATAAGATATGGCTTTATAAAGGTAAATTTGTAACATTGCTGCTGATTGGTTTGGTATATTGAAATTCTTATTGTAATTGTAGGTGCCGTCTATTTATTGGGTTGCACCAATGTGGGTAAAAGCTCACTTTTCAATATACTGTTGAATTCTGATTATTGCCGTCCGAAAGCTACTGATCTTGTAAAAAAGGCAACAATCTGCCCCTGGCCTGGCACTACATTAAAAATGCTGAAGTTTCCGATATATCGACCCTCTGCATTGCGTGTACATCAGCGTTTTCAGCGTCTTTTTTCCGAGCGGGCTCAAAAGGCTGCAGAGGAAAAATTGCTTCAGGATCAGGCTATGAAAACTGGTTCGATACGGGCAGCCAAATTAATCGGTAATGTTGGACGCACTTTCGATCAGCACGAAGAAGTGGTAGATGCTTTTTCCATGAGTACGGGAACGCAGCCTATAATTACACTAAATGAACGAGGGCAGGAATATCAGCAATCCAAATGGTGTTACGATACACCTGGTGTAATGAACCCAGCTCAAATTACTAATCTGCTTACTACAGAAGAACTACTGCAGTTGGAACCTAGTCAAATGATAAACCCGCGAGCAGTTCGTGTTAGTCCTGGAATGAGTCTATTTATGGGTGGATTAGGCCGTCTAGATTTTCTCAAAACTAACCAGGACTCAGAAAGAAACATCGGATATATTAAAGCTTATATATTTTGTTCCCTCCAGTTGCCAATTGTCATTTCTCCAACAGATCAAGCCACAGCTATGTATGACAAATACTTAGGTACGCAAATTCTGGGAATACCCGGTGGTAGCAGCGAACGTTTAGAACGGTGGCCAGGTCTGCAACAGAACTATGAAGATTTTGTTGTTGTCGGTACTAATGACAAAATTCTGTCCTGTGATATAATGCTCTCTTCAGCGGGTTGGGTCGGTCTAAGCATTCCCGCTAACAGCGAAGGTGTGTTTAGAGCTTGGACACCATTTGCACGTGGAATTTATATGCGTGACCCGCCGTTAATTCCATATGCCAATAGATTGGTTGGTAAACGAATTCAAAATTCGCTTGCATATAACCTGAGTAGACCTTTTGTTTTTAGAAGATAATAACGACTTGTTTTCAATTGTTTATATTTAATATACTTGATAAATAAGACTTATTTTATTTGTAAGAACAGGAAACTAAATAATTAACAACTGTTATAATTTAATTTTTATTAATATTTTATTTTGGAAAAAGAATAGAAATTACAAAAATTGTATCGTAATGGATTGTGAACTATACTAAAGATCGAAACCGAGACTGATGTTGACCAAACTACCATACGCAAGTTTTTGGCGAAACAGAAGAAAATGAGTCAGCTAATCACTTGAAACTGAAAGGGAATGATGATGTGTTCTGAATTTGAAAATAATCTTAATTGCATCCAACTCTAAAATAAATTCACCATAATTCCGTACTGCATTCTTATGGTGTAAAGTTAATACATTTTTTCAGTGTATTCAAATATCATCTATCGACAGTAGCGCCATCTGTGAACTGTCAAATCTCTTAATGAATTTGTCAATTGCCCTGACGTTTTGCACACAATTTGGGTACATCGCTTAAAATCTTGGTTTTAGAAAATCTTGCGTAGAAATTATGGAAAAAGTTATAAATTACAAGTGCTTCGAATTGTAAAACAGTTAAATTTTTATATCTACAACATGGAATATATAAATTCACATAAATGCAAAATTTAATAGCAATTGTTCAAGGGACAATAAGGTGAGTTTTGCTCAAAGGTAAAATTTAGTTTCTATTCTGAGTTTGCCGTAATTGCAACAACATTTCGTAATTACTTTTGTAGACACTGGGATAATGGAACAAAACGCCGCTGATCCTTTTGCGGTGGAAAACAGTGGAACCGCGCGTTTCATTGGGCCATCATCGTCATATTGTTTGGATAATGGGGAAAGCTCGAATAGCGCTGCAGCATGCAGTACCAGTGGCACAATTAATGCAGCACACGAATTCCAAACGATCAAGCCAGGAAATGGCCAGAAACAGCAGCCAGCTGGCCGCACGGATATTCCACATAGTGAATTGGTTAAAATGCTTTACTATCTGGAGGGAGAGTTGCAAGCTCGTGACGTTGTCATTGCAGCACTGCGCAATGAGCGCGTGAAGCATTATATTACACAGTTGAGCACGAAACGCATTGAGTCAAATGACCCGTATGCAGCAATCTTCCGTGATAAAATTGCTTTAGCCGGGAATTTGATTTCACGCGAGTCGTCTACTCAAGCGGCGCAAGCCGAAATGGAAGTTCGGCAAATAATCGAACAACAAATGGAACAGCAGTACCAAATGGTTAATAAGCAGAGAGCTACACACTTGCGTATGGTGAGCATTCTAACCGAATCCTTGGAAAACAATCAAAGAATGTTGCAAGAGCTGGAGGAGGAAAAGCGGAAACATGAACATGATACGGCTCAGGGCGACGATATTACGTATGGTTTGGAATTAGAACGTACGAAATTGCGTACAGAACTGGAAGAAGAGCGCACACAGTTAAAAAAGATGGAGAAGGATATGAAGAAACTGCAAGAAACACTGGACTATGAACGTAATAGGCAAAAGCAAATTGTATTACTTCTTATTGCGGAGCGTAAAAAAATTCTTATGAAATACATAGAAGAGGGTAAGCGAGTTATCTAATTTCTAATTTTAATAATAATTGTGTGAATGTAAAATCGAAATTCTTGCATATTTTATAGGAAAACGTTCCGAAGATTTAGCGCAAATTCTGGCTGAGGAGAAGCAACGCTCAGATACTATTGCAGAGGGACTGGAAGAGGAAAGTAAAAAGTCATTGCGGATGGAAGAAGAGCTCGAGAAGCAAGCAGCAGCGTTTGATAAAGAACGCAAAACTTTGAACGCTAGTTTAGCTAAAGAGGAAATACGGTTTGTAGATGAGTTTTTAATGACATCTCTAGTCAAATATGTTAAATATTTAATTAACATTTAGTGTCAAAGAACTTGAGCAAGAATTGTTACTGTTCAGAGGCGAAAATGAGGCTCTTAAAAAGCAGCAACTTCAACTGCAACAAAATGTTGCCAGTAATATAGGAAAACCCAGAGTTTTCAGTGGTAAGTTTTATAATAATTACAACTTACACTTGCAAATATTATTATTAATTTTCTTAATGAATGTTGTATAAGTCTTCTTAATTATGGCGATGAGCATTGAAAAATACAAGTCTTAAAAATTATTACGAATATGCTCGCATGCTTAGGGGCTTATATGATTATGACAGGTACTCTCTAGTTAGCTGAATTTATTCCTGGCTTAAATGACCGAAGAATTTTCCATTTTATTAAAAAATACAATAGCTCAGTGACATATGGGAATCCTATTAAATGTAGTATATTTCTCAGCATAAACAAAATCACAATAACAATAATTCCCTAACATATCATTTCGTGATAAAGGTTTTTATCATATACAATATTTTCATGTAAACTTTTGTTAGATGCGGCTGCTACATCAGCAAGTGACAGTTTACTGCTTAAATAAACTCAAAACGAATTGAAAAATTTTTCTTTTTTCAGTGATTATCAGTAGCGTGATATAAGATAAGCTATAAAAGTCTGTAATGAGGAGTAATTTTGATGTGAATGACGAAATTATTTTTGTACATTATTAGGACGGCGATTCTTTCGATATGGGCATCAGATTATGTAAAAATTTGACAAATATATTTCTTACTTAGTGCAAATATGTATACCATGATTTTGGAGCAAATCTTAATCTGGAGAATTTGATTATTGAGCACAGTCATCATTATATACTTTTGGCTTATGATTTGAACATCGTGTTTAATTTTATTGTCTTAAAGCTTTGTTTATGAGTTGGATGGGCATTGATGACTATTAAGATTTTTTTCGACTAAAAAATGTGGGTAAAAAAAAAGTCTCTCGTTTTGCGCACACTTACACTTGCTCAAAACTGTAGTAGTGTGGCTGATTTTGTTCAGAACCAATGATAAACAAACCTATACGGATTGCCAACTAATGATAAACAAAGCAGTTTTTTTAAGCGTTTGAAAACTTGACGTTCAATGTCGCTTCTCTGTGTTCTCTGATTTTTACCATAGAATTACGAACACAACTCATTGGCATCCCTGCTGATGAACTGTACGAAAGAGAGGAGCTGCTTGTACACAAATAGCAAAACTATCACTATTGTGAATTGAAGGAGAAGTTAAGGGCTAATCAAATATTTTGTTGAATTTGCTAAACAAAAAAAGTTAAACTTTTTCTAAATCGACAAAATCTTTAATCGCCATTATATAGACTGGGATGACCTCCCTAGCACTAACCGACCCATGTCTCCCAAAGAGTAACCATGTTGGTGTGCTGTTCACAATTCCGCATTAAGTTCCAAATTTATATTTCGAGCTAATCAATTTTAAATCCAATCACTTTGTCTCAGTCGCACTTACTTGACTCTCATGCTCATCACGGAACTTGAGAGTAACCTTGGCAGACTGATGTATCAATGAATACCTTCAAAGTTAAAGGGAATAGTAAAAATCGGCTTAGTCGTTTTGGAGTTTATATATAACAGACAGATAAACATAAAATTATATTTTATATTTTTATAATTATGTTTAGTTAATGATCGTTATGACTCGTTATGAATACATTTATATTTTAATTATACTTAAGTCAATTTATATAAAACTAATCAATTTTAGATGAAGCTTGTGCTACGCCAATGGTAAATATCGCCAAAATTGTACAACCGACAGCAACTGTTTCTAGTGTACCGGTTTCCGGACCCACCACGGGAATTGCTCGCTCTATCACACCAGGGCAAAATATACGTAGTGGTATTTCAAGCGCCTCGGCTGTGCCAGTGGTGGTTCTCCCATCGATGGCTACAGGTATAATCATTAATGATGCCGTAGTGGGAACTACGACCACAGCAGCAGTAGCAGTGGCCCCACCTTCACCATCACCAGCTAAAATGCAACCAACGGCTACAATACAGCGTGCTCCCGGGGGTAAATACTCTGCTATGGCAGCAGCTGCTGCGCTCTGTTTGGATCAACCAGCTCCACATCCCGTACCGATTGCTGTGCCTCCAGTTACGGTTCCACCTGCCGGTGCACGTGGCGCTCCTCCACCCATACCACCTAACAAACCGATTGTACCACCTAAACGGGAACCATCATTGTCGCGCCTCGGTTCTATAACAACTGCAGTGGCAATGGCCGGCGTGTCGCCAACCGGTGCTGCAACAACTTCCAATGCAAATGCGAAGATAAATTAGAGATTTTGGACATTAATTAAGAGACAAAGCTTTGTGAGAATATATAATTAATATTATACCTAAACAAACCCTAATAGTCCTGCATATGCTTAAATATAGATTTTTTTTTAATATTATGAACTTAACTATAAAAATACTGTAATTGTGTATTCAAAGCCATACTGTATTAAACAAAATTCATAAAATTCTGTTTACAATAAATCCGCAACACAAATTGCGGTTTGCGATGATAGACTGGTGTCTGAAGTTTGGGGATGTTTTGGAACATTGGTGTTAAAGCGTATAGTTTTGAATGGGTTGGCAAAAAGGCACTAAACATCCTTACGGTTATTATTGATTTTAATACAGTGTTGATTCGCAAATAATACTCAGTATTGATAATTTTCTTTCACTCTGTGTACGAAAAAATTGTATTTTCAACAAGTATTTCTTTAATTTCGACATTTTCCATATTATAATAATTAACAGCGAGTCAGCATAGTACTAAGACCAAGGTCATCTATAAAAAATGTTTCCAGTGTCTTTTAGGTTCCTCCCAATATTAGCAATAGCAGAAAGATGTTTGCCACAACGCATGTATTCGTTATACAAATAAGTATTGAGATTACAAGAAACTTCTGTACGATTATTGTTAAAAACAGATTTTGTTTTGATTCTTAACGAGTTATATATATTGTATGTAAACTTGTCGAATTCTATTTAATTTTTTATAATATCCTCATGTTACGTAAACTACATAAATATATAAAGGCATTCACAAATTTTATTAAATCAAATTGTATATCAACGGACGAGTGAGGCCGTTAACAAATATGATTAGGAATAAGTAAAATCAGTATGAAGCACGAAAAGTTAGCTTTAGCCGTGACGTAGCGAACTGCAATTCACCTCAAACCCACATTCGACTAGATTAGATATTTGAGGATGAATGAAGTTAGTCGAGTCGCAAACCGCAATACTAAATGTATTTACCTACAAGATGGGTGCATTAAATCTCCAACTGCAATGATGCAAATGAAAATAATTTGAATTTCGAAATTGGCGACTAACGCATCATTACATATTTATTTTGATAGCCAATTGAACTAAAAACTGTCTACTCCAATGTAGCAAATGTCAGCGGACTATCAGTAATTATCAATACAATTGATCATGCTTTGCTGACGAGCATTCCACAATTGCGCATTTTAACTGTCTACAAACTCCAAAGTGTATTGAGACAATTACCAAGTTTGCCAGAGTAGGGCTGTAAATTAGAATTAAGTCACCAGTACTTAGTTCTTTCTGTAGCTCGATTTAGCTATTTATTGAATTTAGGAACATTCTCATTTTCCTACAATGGTAGAAAAAAGCTTAGCAGTATATCTATAACCACTTTAGAAACTAGAATTAAATTAGCGGTGAAGTCTCCAACGATATATAAAAAAACAACCAATTTAGCGAATTCATTAATTACGAAATGGTAATATACACATAAAATCAAATTATTCGAATGAATTTTATTGGTTAACCGTGCTCTATTCGTTTATTTCTCTTAGACCCGACTATGAAACCCGAAGCACTTCGTATTTGTTTGGTGTAAATAAAATTTAACATTATTTGTTAGCATTCACTTGGCAGGCTTTCTTATGAATCTTTTAAGAACAAGTTGCAATAAAATGTTCGTTAATAAATAAAACGGAGTGCTTAGTCGGTCCCACTAAATCATAAAATTCACAAAATTATATTGCAGCCCAAATTTTCCGTATTTGATTCGTATGAATATAGTCTACTTTTGAACTGTAATCGCCAATAAATTTTCAAACGACAGCGCGGACTCCAGGCATTTCTCTTTCAAATCAACAAAATAGTACAAAAAATGCATTTTGATGCATGCAAATTTAAATCACTCCTTCAAAATGTTTCTCAATTGCAATTGTAGGCGACGACGCTACGAATTAAATAAAGGAAACCGAAAAAAACATTACTATTTTGTTGTACGCGATACTGCGATAATTAGAAAAAGCTACTTTACCACCAATTGCAGTGTTGGAAAACGTGGTTTCGAAAATGCCGTAGATTTAATAACTCCAACTTTATTTACTTAGAGACAATTTGTGCAGCTACCAACGCCGCTTGCGTCTTTCACAGAAAATAAACGTGACCCCGTGTCGTCTTGTATATAATTTTCAAGATTATAATCACTGAAAATAAAGGCCAATAAGTATAATTAATAGCACTAGTTTCCCAGCATCTAAATTAGTTCGCTTTACTTTTAGAAATGACGCATGGTGAAGTACCGGAAACTTATTCCACACTTGATCCCAAACGGTTAACAACAAATGTGTAAATTTTTAAAACCATTTTTACTTGTAAGCTGAATTTTTCTTTTGATCAAAGTTCATTTACGTGCAAAAAGTTTAGTTAATTAATTTATTTTTGTATGTTCAAGATCAAACCTCATAGCCCTCCAACTAGAAATTGTCTTCGAATAACAATAGAGTTCATATGCAGTGGAAAATCACGAATACTGATAATAGGAGATTCTCGGTTCTTAATTGTGATTTTCCGCTACGAATGGGATACCCTATTACAAGGCCATTATAACTATTCATTGTGTCCTGAGTAAGCCAATAAGAATCGTTTCGAGTTGCTTGCTAGGGCTACAAAGGTGTTCGATTCGAAAAGAAATTTAGCAGACCACGCCTCCCTAAAATTCGATCTCGTACCTGTGAATTGTTGGATTTTTAAAGACTTTCGAAAAAATTAGTTTCTCCATGCAAGGTCACAATTTCATGTTTCACTTCTTAATAAAATAATTTATTTATATGTACTTATAAAAAAAGCTAGCACCCTTCTATAAAATATTTAATCAAGTTAAGAAATTTGTATAATTAAGTTTTTTCCTTTTTAAAATAAATTTGTGAGTCACTTTATATATTTTACTAGCTAGTATAATTGATGATCTGACGAAATCGTATATATAGACCTGGTAGGATTAACGTGCGGCTAAAACATTTCTTAAATGCTTAATTTAATTATATATTCCTACAAACCCCCTTTACCCCTTCTCCCACGAGTCAAAAAATAAAAGCAAAAAAACTGAGTAAACCCCTCTCTATATGTTATAAACAAGAATAAGATATTGTTTTTTGTATAAGTATTTTATGTATTCCTTTTTTCCTATAGTTTTATATAAAGTAACTATAGTCTAAATCCTATTTTATTAGTGTAAGCTTTATTAATTCCCAAAATGATATGTTAAGAAAGCAAATAGAGTTCAATGTGAAAATTGCTAATATGGTCGCATGTATGTTAAACTACTAAAAATATTTCAAATAGAGGCACACAGAAATAATCATGTTTAAACAAAATAATTATGTATTAAAAATTAAAGTAAATAAATATACAATTAATTATTCAACTCATAACAGTATTTTCAATGATAATCGCACGCGATAAGTTGCGCGCACATGCCAATCGCAACAGATTAATGATTTCTTCTATATTTTCAATACGATATTCTTTCAGGATGTTGATGGGTTCCTACAGATGAAGAGCAATATTAAATCACATAAATTCAATGGGTAAAACACAAACTTACATCTGGAAATTTTTCCAAACGCTTCTTTTTCTTCTCAATTAGAGGTATAAATTCAGTTTCTAAATGATGTAGTATGGCGCACGTTTCCTTGGACAATATTTTTGGATCTTTGGACTCCAATAAAGGAATGGTGTCGATCAACAGAGAAGGCCAGAAACTTAAAACCGGGAAGTGGAAAAATCAGTTTTCAAGCATAGAAGAGAAATAATAATTTGAAACTTACTATTCAGGTGTTATTTTAGATTCTAGCAAATTCACTAAGAGCTCAGCTGCTGGCAAAAAATCCCGTTTGCGATAAAATTGATAGAAATCAAAGTATTTCACCAAAAAAACCAAACGTGGTGAAACGAACATCTTCGCTCCTATGTTGGCGATAACATCTGGACAAAGCATGTCTCCGGTTTTAGAGTAATGCTGCAAAATAAAGAAATCATTTTACCGTGTGTTAGTAACAAAATTGAATAGGGCGAAACCGCAAGCCAACTCCTCGTTTGGATATTGTTTTGTTGTGCGCGCATGGAATGTGAGGTTGGGAGCTCTATTTGCCCTCAAAACAAATAGAGCGATATTGTGTTTGTTGTATAACGGTTGTCTGTTTAAGATTCCTCTTTATACAACTTTATGTGCTTATCGACGGGTCTCGAATAGTATTATAACCCGACATTTATTGGATCTTTTTGGGCATAATAAACTAATTTTGTGGCAAAATTTCACACTGCTCATCTGCGTTCGCTGCTCATCTCTGGCGTATACATCAAAACAACACTCAAACACTAAAGCGCAGTTACACGGTTTTATACAATATTGCCTTTAAAATGCTATATTATTACATTTAACACGAAATCAGCGATTGAAGTAACATAAAGGGTGTCTTTCGACCTTATAGCCCACTCCAGTGCATTGCCATAACGAGCGTCATTCAACGATCTTTTAGCTAGCACCTTACAAATTCCTTGCTCTGCAATAGCACAGACAAAAAAGTAATTTTAGCAAATTTAAAAAAATGACGCAACTGTTTTTAAACTCTACCAGCTTCAATAAATCCCTTTTTACGAGCTATTCCAATTATTTTCAATGCTTGCTTTTCTGTGCGAAGGGGAATTTTAGTAAGCAACAATTCCAAAGCAGCGTTGCCTAAAAATCCAAAGGAAACATTTACAATAACTGAAAGGTTTCGATTCCAGTAACATACCTTCTTCTGAGCAGTTTTCCATATAATCCATTCCCAACTGCCATAATGAATTACGTGTCATTAAGCACGTTCCAAATTCATGTAGCAACGAATCCCGCAATTTGACACATTCACTGAAAAATATTTGCTTTAAATTTATAATAATTATAATAAATACACAAAAAGAACTTACTTGACTTGGTGTTCTCCTACAATTTGTAATTGTCCACAGTTGTATAGTAAATCGGTTAAGTGCGTGACAAACCACTGATTATCAGCCATGAGCTGAATGCCATATATTACTTGATGCATGTCATTTTCTATAAGGCTTAATATAACGCGGTCCAAATGCTTTAACTGCAACGTATTACCGGAATGGCCTCTAAGACGTGCCCAACGATGTAGCCAAGCGTTAGCACAGTTCCCCAATTCAAAGTGTTTACAAGCCGGGTTTGTATAGAAGAGAAATCCGGGGAAAAATTCGTACCAATACTTGGATTCTTGAATTTGCGCATCCCAAATTTCGGTTTCTCCTGTTACCAACTACACACATAAATATATGGGATTATTCATATACGTATATACATAATATAGACTTTATAGTATACCTGTATCAGTTCCTCCAATTTTGTTTCAATTGATAGAAGATTAGTGGCCAATTTCCTTGAAGTGTCTGTTAACCAGTATTGCCATTGAGAGCGGAACTTTTGTACGGAGTACCCACCATACACCTGTATATGAGAAAAAGTTGAGTGATGCTTTTTTTCTGGAGGCACTCTAAAATGAAAAGACTATTTATGTCCACGTACACTGTAAATTGGCATCGTTTTCAGTATTTGATCGGCCATCTTAAATGCTGAACTCTCTGCCATTGGGTGCAACTGCAGAATGGTGCGCGTTACGTCAATTTGTCCCTGCATCACTAGTCCTTTCAGAGCCGGCCAATATTCTTCGCTATCACTGGCATCACGTCCCAGCAACAGTAAATCCGTGGCTAAGCGCTCCGACGTGGGAAAGTGAAAACGTATCCATTCAAGCAACTGTGGCACCACCACATTCGATTGGGTGTTATCCAATAAAAGTATTTCACTTAAATGCCATACACACTCGATTGAATAGAAAATGGATATGTACTGTTGGTATTTGGCGTGGCCTTCATTCGTTTCTGGAGTCGCCGTAGCGGCATCCTGTAATTTCTCAAGGCATGCTCGTATTATACTACGATAAGTGCGGGAAATTTTCGTATAGTCTGCCTTGGAACCGCGTCGTTTTAGTGCTTGCAAAGCTACAAATGTCGAATTAGCCTCGGCTATAAGACTGCGCAGAATAGGATCGTCGAAAATAAATTCCGATTGTAGCAGATGTATCATCACTGGATCTGTGTTGGCATGCTCTGTGGGTTTGTCAATAGTGCTGCTTATAACTGGTCTGTAAGCACTTAAAGCTATTCTGTTGCCTACGAATTGCCCTCTAAGCGTGTTCCCATAGCGCAAGCTTAATGGATCCACAATACTCTGAAAAATTGCATTATTTATAATTGGAGCAAGTCAAGTAAGCTATTTATTACTTTAATTAATTACTTACAAACACTTTAATCTGATCGTCCTGCATTTCCAAATAATATTACTTTAATTTTAAAGTAGTCGAACAGAAAGCGCACAATTTACCGGGGTATTGCCAGAGATTATAAATGTTTAGAAAATTCGTTCTTATAATATGGTGAAATAAATTTGTTTCACCATTCTTATGACTACTATGGCAAGGTAAATTTACTTACATGGTGACCCAAAATACATTTACCAGGTATTATTAATAGAAGACCGCTCTCCAAATGTCATTTTCTCTCAGTCATAATAAGTGTCAAAATGATTAAATAATGTTGCTTCTTTTGTAAATTTTGGCCGCTATTTTCGGGCTTTGAATTTTTTTTCGTAATAAGTAAAAACTCAAATGCCCTATATTTTTTTGGGTTTTCTTCATTTATTATTATTTAAAAACAAAATTATACATACACACATATAACAACTAATACAACTTAAAATAATATTTTTAATAATTTACTATTGCCTATTATTCTGTTTTTTTTGAGTTGCTAATTTTTTTAATTAAAAATTTATTTCTAAAATACATTCGACATTTAAAAAAAAATTGTTTACCGCATTTGGTAAATTAACTTTATTGCTTAATTCCATTAACTTTTCACGGAAATTCTTGCAGTGCACAATTTTATTTCCGTTGAACTCTATAAAAATTATCTCTAATGATTGCGTCTTTAGGAACGTTGAAAAATCTAACTTTTTCCTTTCTCCATGTATTATTGCAAATAACGCAACCATAATGCACCATTTTTCTATTTATTATTGTTTATATATATTTTTAAGTGATTTGATTTCTATTTCCCTTTTTTTTTTAGCTTTTTTCGTATACAACATTCGCTAAGAGAGCAGATTTGACACATATTATGACTGTTTTCCTCTCACTCTCTCAATTAATAATACCTGGCAAATGTATTTTGATGGTGACCATAGGGCTGTAACTTAAACGTCAAATTTTTTACCGTATGAAAAAAAACATATACACATATATATTACCCTACGTCTCCACGGGCAATGTTTGATGGCATGCCATTGGCAATTTCAAGCAAATTGCCAATGGAGACTCCAAATTGCTTCAAGTTGGCAATTTATGTTATGAAATATGTTATGCCATAAATTGCCAACGTGCTGTGTTGCAATCAGTTGTCATTTTGTTTGTTTGACAGCCTTTTTTCATTTTTTCGTGACGCTCACAGTGGAAGCATCGTCGGACATTTTCGTTTTACCGCATCTATTAAATTAATAAAAACGCTCAAATGAATGGAAACTGTGCATTTGCATTCTTAGTAATAAAGGATTCTCCAGAATTTCGGTTTCCTTCTTTTTTCCTCTTCATCGTATATATAAAAATTTTTTCAACCGAGGGCACACCGAACTAGATTGCTTGACGGCATTTTCAAAATGACAATGGCATAACATCGCAATGCCCACCATTAAAATATTGCCAACCATAGTCATATAAACTATCAAATCTATTTAGATGCAAATTAGTATTTAAAATAATATTGAATTCATTGTTGAATGTAGACACGCGTTCGCAGGAGCATTATATATGGATTTTCATCCACAAAAACCCACATTATTCATATATTTAAATACTGCTTTTTGCATTGGAATTTTATAATTTTATTACTATATTGTAATCTGTCTGGAATATATTTTGTATACATTAGATTTAGCTATGAGTTGAAATCAAAATGCCCTCAAAAATAGTTGTTTCAAAACAAACACGTATATAAATTTATTTAATTAAATATAGGTACAGAATTGTGTTGCTTTTTTTCTTTTATATTTATTACTAAACATTTAAAGTTTCATAGTTTAACAACATAGTTTAATGCTAATAGATAAATATTTTCTTTAATTTTTAGTACTTTTGTAATTAATATTAGAATTAAATAATAGTCTTAATAAATTTATCTGATTAGAATATAGAGTAGTGTACCTAATTATCAAAATTATTAATCGGAAAAATTATTCACGATATTGAATATGGTACTTTTTGGAGTGAGAATACCCCAAATAGTGATTTTTCCAAAACTCACCAGTTTGCTTACATCCAATGGGGAATGAAAAATTGGTTTGTTTACGCCCAGTGGGAAAAATTGCCAGCAATTCATTTGCATTTTGTGAATGTAGAATAGGATGTTTTTTTAGACGTGTGGTTTTCAAGCAGAAATAAAACGTATATAATTTAATGTTATAGCCAACAATTTAGCTTTATTATCAAGATATGGGTTTGCCATTATGTTTTAAAAATGATTTCGGGCAAGTAGCTGCCGCGGCTGCCTCGAATAAATTCCAGCCGAGAGGCCCAATTCTCGACCACTTTTTGCAGCGATTGGGGCCGTATGTCAGTGTTAAATCGCACGGTCTTGGAGGCCACGCCACAGGCCCACGACGCGAGATAATGCGCTCACCAAAAGTTTCCTTCAATAAATTGATTGTTTCGTTGGCTGTATGGTCGTCCACATCAACATCCTCAAATTCAGGCACGAAAAAGTCATTAATCATGGCTCTATAGCGTTCCCCATTGACTGTAAAAGTATGGCCGGCTTCATTTTTGAATAAATATGGACCAGTGATTTTAAGAAATATGGACCAATGATCCTCTGCCCATAGAGCACACTAAACAGTGACTTTTTGAGGATGTAATGGCGTCTCAACAATGGCTTGTGGATTATCGTCACTCCAAATGCGAAATGTTTGCTTATTAACGTACCCATAACCAAAAGTGAGCTTCATCGCTGAACAAAATTTTCTGGTGAAAATCGGGATCGGCGGCCATCTCGTTTTAGGCCCATTCACCCAACCTACGACGCGCTTGATAGTCGTTCGGCTTCAATTCTGTGAAATGGCAAACCAAACTGAGCATAAATCAAGTGACAGCTGTCAAAAAGGCCAACTCCGAAAAAAGTATTGCCAGATTGAAAACCACACGTCTAAAAAAAACACCCTATATATGTAAGATTAATTTCTCAAATATATATATATATGTAAGATTCATTTCGCAAATTTTTTTGAACCAATTTTCCCGACGTAGCTGTCTAAAGTGAATTTATAGAAAAATGCGATCAAAACAAATATGCAAACAATTGCAAATAGAGTTTTGATTTGGGTGAATAAGAGTTTTTTAATTGTTATTTTTGTGAAGCTTGAACATAATAAAGAATTTATGAGTCTATTTAACTATTAAATATATTTTATTTAAATTGTACCACTTGAAGCAGCTCTTATGTATTTCTCCATTCCTCTCAATTTCGTCTCTCGCACATTGCCAATGTTTGACTATTCCGGAGGTACGAAATTCACCTTGCAGTCATCAAGTAAGTAAATTCACCTTGCTACCATGGTATAATTAAGTATTTATCTCAGAAGAAAAAATGGGTTCGCTATAAATTACCCAATTCAACATTATAGTATTAAACAAGATTAATTTATATTGAAATTGGTTGGAAATAAGTTATAATTGATAAAATTCCGATTATAAACCCATATCGTCGAAATCTCACTGCATTTAATTCAATCCTTTCGATTAATATAGTAGATCGATTTAAGAAAAGTCTTTGTCTCAGCTTTCGATACAAGCCCTTTAAATTAATTACAATTTAACAAGAAATAGTGCTGTTATGCTTTATTTGCTAGTATTTAAACTGTCCACCATCCTTCCACGCTTCACTGATAATTATTTACGACAAAAAAGGTTTTATATTATTGAAGCGCTCGATTTTAGATTTATAACAAAAATATGCTTTTTTCTTTTGATGAAACTATCGGCCGTACGATTAGATCGATTCTTTGGAGTGTCGACTTTTTTTCGTACCAAATGAGATGTATTAGCAGAGAATGCAGAGAAATGACTCTTGTTTTGCGCACTCTAACACAGGGGCTGATTTTCTTCAGAATTCCGCTTAACCAATGATAAACAAACCTATCCATATAGGCAACTAATGATAAACAAAGACAGTTTTTTTTAAACGTCAGAAAATTTGACGCTTAGTGTCGGTTCTCTGTGGTTTCTGGTATTAGGTTGCCACTTTATAGCAGAGAAGAAAGAGAATCGAAAGTTAAACGTCAATCGGCCAAGCAGCACAATACAGCACACGAACCTGGGTACAAACCGTTGGCAATGCATAGTATTCTCAGCTGGTACACAGATAAATGCAACTAGCGCAGTCTTCGAATCAGAGAACACAAAGAAAAGAAACTTAAACGTCAAACGGCAAAGCAGCGAAATAAAGCAGACGGACGTTGTACATGAATCCACTCAAAATAATGGTGAATCCATTAAAAATAGTGGTGAATCCACTGAAAATAGTGGTGAATCCATTCAAAATAGTGGTGAATCCACTCAAAATCGTAAATCCATTCAAAATCGTGGTGTGTCCGGTACCGACGTTGGCAGCGAAAAAGAATTTCTTTTCTCTGGTTTGAATTGGCAATGCTTTTTGTAAACAATTGCGACGACAAATGAAGCTAGGTAAGTGTCTTTAATGAAGTAAATAATTTCAATCAAAAAATTAGTATTAATAAATTTATTTTATTTAATAATTATTTTTTGCAGTAGTAATAAGTGGGCGTATGAGCACAATAAGCTGCTGGTGAGTTTCTTGCAAGCGTAAAAAACGTATTGTTTTGTGGAACCAGATGCGCGAAGTAGATGAAAATTTGTCACCACTGCTTTATTTAAGCACTGCTTTGACTTTGCATATATGTATGTAGACGTTTGGGTCAGAGAAATTTACCAAATTGCTTAAACTAAGAACCATTTTTTGTTTGGTAAAACTATTCAGCTATGCAGAGAGGATTTAGCAAGCGTCATTTAAAGCGTTTAGCACAAAAAAAAAAAAACGAACGCCATTCGTATAAGATCAGTGGCGCCAACAAACAATGAGGCACCTGCATCATCGTCTTCAACAACTGTGCACATATATAAATGTGTACGCAGACCATTCAACGGTGAACAGTTTGAATTGTGGTTTTTTTTCTGTTGCTTTTCTCTTTTAATAATTAATTTGTATATTTTCACATAATAATTAATTTGTATATTTGTTTACTTAGGCGAAATTTATGAAATTTGGGATTATTCCCTCATCATTGAGTACAACTATGACAGAATACATGGAAAGCAGTCCTTTAAGCAATTCCATGGATTAAATAATTGCGTATTTAGTAACTTTTTTTTAAATAAAATACTTTAAATTACAAATGTTAAGAAAAAAGTATGTAAGAAAACAAAAATTAAAGATTAAAAATAAAAAGAATACAAAAAATGTCTAAAACATAAAATAAAACATTAAAATTATATAAAACAACTAAATAAAAAGAGTATAATTTATTGCATTAGACACCACGTTGATTCAGCAAGGCATCACTTTCGAATAAATGCAATAGTAATAGTCATGGAAGCTCTTTGCAATGCAGGAATAATTAAGCACTTCGTTGCACATTAAAGTAAAAAGAAAGTACTTCCATTCGAAGGAATTTGCATATAAGCAGAAAGTACTTCGAAATACAGGAAATTGTAGGTAGGAATTAAGTACTTCGCAACATAGGAAATAGTAAGCGAGGCTGTAAGTGTATACTTTTCAACTCATGAAATTGTAAACGAGATAGAAAGTCCTTACGGCCAATGACATTCATGTAGAAAAGTAAGCTAAGATGGTATACATGCTTGTAAGTAGTTCTGGATCCGGAAAAGCAAAAAGCAATGTATTCATGTATTCGGAAGTACTTTTATTTCCGAATGGAATATATATATATATATATATATATATATATATATATATATATATATATATATATATTTGTATATGTATGTGTACCATTTCATTCCATTTGTTTTTCAATAAGATGACGGACTTGGCTAAATCAGTTGGGACACTCATAACCTATATGAATTTATTGAAGAGCTTACAAGCATTTAAATATACAGATCGACTTTCTATTAGGAAGAATGTTCAGTATAACAAATTTCTACAAAAATATATATATGTTCACATTCATCTTTTGTTTAAACTCGATTCCAATCTGGCACTGGTTTAAGTTTGTTTAACTCAACTGCAACATTTGCATGGTATTTTAAATATTTATATTTGTAAAATTTTATTCGTACCATGAAAAATTAGACATTAATAAAAGGATAGATTGCTAGCCGCATTTTTTCATGTAAACCATAGCGCCTTATCAATAAATTCCAACTAACTAGAAATTAAGTATTATTTTGTGAACAGCGGTTATTTGTTTTGGCTTTTTTGCGTGTTTGAAAATGTGGCTAGAAGACGACGGAATGTTTGAAGATTTAAGAGTTGTAGCGAGAGGCAGATCAAACAAAAAAGGAACGCTTGGACCCATTCGTCTATTACATATATAAGCATTTTGTATTATTCAAACTAAAGATATTATGGCGGCTAAAACCGTTATGCCCGAGCATACTCGCAAGAGAACCACAGAAATACTTAGTCTCAGCCGTGTAGTCATCCGCATAGTCACAAGTTTTTTGACTGGTCATTGCAGAGCATTGAAACACTTACATAAATTGAGAGAGGTTGAGTACGAGGTCGAGGAAACAGCAGAGCATTTGCTATGCCACTGTAATGGTCTAATATAGACTCGACTACAACAGAGCTCTTGGGATGCATGTATATACATATATGATTTATATATATATATATATATATATATATATATATATATATATATATATATATATATATATATATATATATATATATATATATATATATATATATATATATATATATATATATATATATATATATATATATATATATATATATATATATATATATATATATATATATATATATATATATATATATATATATATATATATATATATATATATATATATATATATATATATATATATATATATATATATATATATTAGACCGGTCCTTATTTATTTTTTTTCGAATTCGTATGACGGCAAGCGCTAAAACCATTTTATTTGATCCTAAAAATACACAAAAAAAAATTTGAGCTTGATTGGACCGTGCCGTGCCCCCGCCAACAATTGTTTGTCATTCGTGACTATTGTTCTCTCAAATGAGAAAAAGCACAGTGTTGTACTTCAATTAAAGTTAAAGATAAATGGCAGTCTCTCTCAATATTTCCTCTCTCGCTCTCTCAGATAATTTAGTTTGTAATTTTACTTTGTTAACTTCACGCCGATAAAAACATCTGTTTGCTCATTTTGTATTGCAACTTTCACATGTGGAGATCGACAAATTTAGTGAAATCGTGAAGTTCAAACAAAAAAATTTAAAAAAATATTGTCCAAAAGATTACCTTTAAAAAATTGAACAAATAAATTTTAAAATTAAAAATCCAAAGCGATGACAACCAAAAGACTTCGATCGGATGATGACATTATGTTAATTGGCGTAATTGACCACCAAATTACTGGAGCTAAATTACCAGCAAGAAAACAAGTGCTACAAGTTTTATTTTATAATTTAAGAATAGTTGGTTTAAATTTAAGAGAAAGTTCTAGATTAGTTGTTGCTGAGGTTAGCACGTTTTGGCAAAAAGCACGAGTTCCAACACACCATGAAAAACACTGCATTGAGAAGCTGGAAGAATTATACAACGAGTGGAGAGATATTACAAAGCATCATGGTCGAAAAACAGAATGTCAAAAGTGGAAAGAAACTGAATTTCAAGATAAATTACATGATTTATTCGATATCGCACACGCAAACGCGTTAGAATTAATTAAAATACAAGAAGACAAAGAGTTCTTAAAAAACCAACGAGAAAAAGGAAGACCAGGTTGTAAGCTAGGAACGGATAGAATTGTCATGCAGAAAGAAAAGCGAAAGGCAGTCCAGAAAGAACAAGAAAACCAGCGTCGAATAAAAGAGGATGAACGAAAAGAGTTATATGAACAACAGACTCAAAGAGGTATACAATTAAGAATTTTTTATTTTAAGCAAATCAGAATTATTGTTGTAAAACAGGTATGATTGACATTGACGACGAAAACGATATTGAAGTTGTAGCATCAACATCAGCAGGAAATGCATATCCAGGTATATCAGGTATATCCAGAGGTAAAACAAATTTTTTTACACCAAGACTGCTTTCAACTTTGGATAAGTGGAAAATCACT
Organism: Clusia tigrina; assembly: GCA_920105625.2. Taxonomy (NCBI): domain Eukaryota; kingdom Metazoa; phylum Arthropoda; class Insecta; order Diptera; family Clusiidae; genus Clusia; species Clusia tigrina. Next base: position 10,060,779 of record OV050030.1, read on the forward strand.
GATGGTGTTGCAGTTCATATCCTAAGTGCAACTGCTGACGCGTTGGGCTATGATATCGAAGATCTTATACTAAATCGTTCATCAATTCGTCAAAAACATCGTGCAACAACATTCGGATTGGAATGAAAGATTTGACTACGCTCAGGGATCACAAATTTGTAAAAACTTATCTGTAGTGAATGATGCACCTGAAAGAGGCGCCAAATTCATTACAGATTATAATAATAAATTAACCCACAATGAAGAGGAGAAACAATTCCTTTTTCAAGTGGTTAAAGAATATAACATGAATTATCCCACATTTAAAAAGACTTCACTATTAAATTAAAATAATATTAATGTTAATATGAGTATGTAATTAATAAAAATATTTCAGTTTATTCTTAATTTTCAAATAAATGTAAATAAAATAAAAAATATATATATTTTTTTGCATTATTTCTCATAATAAAAACAAAAAGGTGCTTGGGGCACGGCTAAAAATTATCCAATCGTTGTCAAATTTTTTTTAATGATTTTTGAGACTAAAACGAATAGTTTTAGCGCTTGCCGTAACATATATTCGAGAAAATAAATTTGTCCATATAAATAAGGACCGGTCTAATATATATATATATATTATATATATATATATATATATATATATATCCAAAGAATTATTAGTGAAATTATTCAAAGCTTAATAAACAATTTGAATTTTAACTTGTGTTAGAATTGGTAAGGCTAATATCGAATATAGGCTATGATACATAGGTACTCAAACATATATATTTTTTATTGCTGGGATAGTAATGAGATTTGCTATTTTACAAAATTTTAAATTTCTATAATTAATTTAGTAGCATTTCCTGCTGGGAATACATTGTGAACTCATGTATGGTTTGCACGACTGCGTCTAGGAACATGTGACATTGTCGCACTGCAAAGCAACATGCGTTTAGGAAGTCAGCCTTTGCTTCAATTAATTAAATAAAAAAAATAAAGCTTACCGTAATATTTTTTCTTTTTTAAATATACATATAGTTTTCAAATATGGCACTGCATTATTCATCACTTTAAACGTCGCACAACGAATGAGCAGAAAACAAACAAAATACTGGCCGACGATTGAACACTTGTAACCATAGAATACGATTTTTAAGTGTCCTGTCACTATGGTCTCTGCTTGTAACTATAACGAATGGTTCCCTCTTACGAAGGCATAAAAAACGAAACCAAAATAAAAGCAACACGAAAATTCCCCGGTGAATATAATATGAAAAAGTAAGCGAAAGTTCGAAGTGCTTACTTTTCGCATTCAAATCTACTTACAAAATAATACATGAATTTTTCAGTTGAAATGCACTGATTTTGGATCAATTTGGTTGACTTACTACATTTACCACTGGGATATTCATATATGTATATATCTAATAATACACAACATAAACATATATTGCTTTCGGCATCTGTGTGAGCGAGTGATTGGACAAATCAAAAGGAAAGCCCCTTAACAGCTGATCACAATTACACGCAATGAGAATGACAGTTAATACAGGATCTGGAAGTAAGAAATTGCTAATACATACACTCTCGTTAGCATTGAATATTAATTCCAAAGATAATAGTTGTATTGATTAACGCAGTGCCTTTACCACTGATCCAGTTTTTGATAGCTAGGTCGCAAATATATTGAATCTCACTACCGCTAATATTTACATATATGTAAGTTATTATAAAGGGGTGGGTGACATTGTCAAGAATCCAGTCTAAAATATAATGAAACGCCTCTATATAAATTTGTTTAGTTTGTTCTTTTTATTATTTTCACAAATACAGAGGCTATATAGATCTACAATATCCTACTCTTCTAAAAATACAGATTTTTTAGTTATCAATGCGATTACTACGTTGACTTGATATTTGCTTGGAAATAAAGCTCATCGTTATGATTTTGAATTTATTATGCATAAAACTGAGAATGCTATTTCACATTGGTTGGAAGATGATTTTTGAGTATGCTTATATGAATGTATTTGTAGCTCACGTACTATAATCTTAAAAGTTTAACATAATTATATTTAGTGAAAAATTGTCATCGTGAGTATAGATTCTTTGCTAAATTAAATACAATTCATTAATAATAAACTAAATACGGAACACGAATTGAGAATATATCATTTCCGAAATTGTAACAGTCAATAAAAAGAAAATAACAATATTTATTGCAAAATCTTATTAAGTAGAGTATTAATTTTTTAATTATGTTTCATCTAACGATCATTTTAAAAGGGCTCAGACAGCCCATACTAATTAAAGTTTTTGGCAGTTCGAAAAAGGGATGTCCGATGAAATTCACTATAAGATCTTCATGATGGCTGTGTACTTCCACATCAAAAGCTTTATTTAAAATGTTCTCGCATAGAAAATTGACGCCATATTGTCTCCTCTTTGGAGTATCAGAAACGTCTCGTACATCGGCCAGGCGACATAGTATAGCTTGAAATGGTAGCTTAGCAGTACCATAGTCACACCTAGCCAAATTGCGCAAATGAACTGTTTGTTGATTGCCGTAATCCACATAGAATACTTGAACCATTTTGGTGCCTTCATTTAACTCAATAACTTTAGCACGATACCATAGACCATCCTCGTACTTGGCTAACACCAATTCGAAAGGATGTGGTGCTTTTGTTAAACATTTCCACTTCGGTATTTCGTCGGAGGTCCAAATATGTGGTGCGACAGGCGTTTTTGGATCGTTTATTTGTGCATAGAACCGGTCCAGGTGTCCCACATAAGTGGGAGTAATGTTAATAATTGCACCCTCACAGTAATGGAATAGTAGAATACTCTCGTCTAAGATTGTTGTTGATGGCAAAACGTCCTTGGTGTAACCTTCTGGATGTATGGCGGAGTGCTCTTTCCTACAGTTGGAACCCTTGAAACAACCACCTGTGTTGGGATCATAAAAACGACACAAACGACTTTCGTCTTTCGGATTGTAGCCCGTGCATGCTATCATGGCATTCGATGTACAGAGGGGTTCTTCGTACAGCATTTCCATATCCTCAGGTGAAAAAACATTTAACGGAACTGCTTCTGAGAGATGATTCGAATCCTCTATTACTACTCCATTTAAATGTCCATCTGCAGAAAGTTCGTCACAAAGAAAAGGATTATTGCTTAATTTTTTAACAGGAGTTGCTGGATTATTTTCCATTAACTGGAGCTGTAGTTGATCTCCAATTACTTTATCCACACGGAACGTTTTTTTCATGTACTCCATTTCACACAGGCGTTGCTTTAAACATTCAACACTTGTATTGTTCGTACCAACTATTCCACACAATTTGGACAATATGGCTTGAGAAGGTATTGCCTGATATTCTGGTTTTAAATAATACATCACATTTTTCACACTTATTGAAACTATTTCGCCGAATTCTAGCAATAGCGCCCTATAAGTGTGCGCTTGGTTTAAAGAGAATGCTGGAAAATCTACAGAGTTTTCACGCACTGCTCGCAAAATCTTATTTTCCACCACTAAACCAAAAATTTCATTTTCCGGAGGCAGTCCGGTATACTGGCGCATGTCCATTTGATAGCTCATTTCCAAAATATTATCAATATACTTAGAGTCATTGTCGCAGATGTAAAATTCAAGTGACTCCAAATCTTTTATGTAAGTGACAGAGGCCTTAACAATGGACCCGCAACTATAATCTGAAATATTCTTCTCCACATAGTTGAATACACGATCACAAATTTTTAGGTCATCGGAAGCTCTACTATGATGTAAGGAATTTTCTTCTATCGGTAGAATTGACCGCTGACTATAGTTGTTTTTCTCCTCTGAATTAAGCGAATTTTGTGATTGTCCTCCATTTGAATTGTCAAGTAATCCATTACTGGACAGAGCATTTTGGGGTTCTACATCACTCGAACTATCGAGCGTTCCGTTGGTATTCCCGTATAGAATCAACTGTTGTTCTTCACTATTTGTATTGTCAAGTATTGCATTGGAACAACTGCTACTCTCGGTCGCATCGGTCTGCAGGGCTTCAAAAAATTTATAACTAGAATTTTTTTCAATGTTGTTGATATTCAGATGCAGGTTAAACTTGCGTGCCAAATCCATTATATTTGATATGCTGCTCATAATGCTGTCATAGGCAATTAGTGCCACCGCATTGTTGTCGATGTCTTCTTGGAAACGTGCACTCGCCACTTTCAGCATTTTGGCATTGTTTTGCAGAAAAGTGGTAATGTTGCTTTGGAGCAGCTGCAATTCCTCGAGGCACATTTCGTGCAATTGAAGTAGATGCGTTATAGCCCTGGACATCCTCGCCGATTGTCGAAATAAACAAAATATATGTGTGGTGCATTAAACTATCATCGATTACTTTTTCAAGTTATCGATAATGAAAAGTGATGCTAAGTTTCATGGTTAAAGTTTAGGTGGTGTACGATTGTTGGCAGTTGATTTTATTACAATATTTTGCACCATGATTAACTGGACTGATTACAAAAGTTAATATTAAAAATAACAATATTATAATATAATTAAATAAAAGGAGTATAACAAAGTTATTATCGGCAATCGCCTGTAACATCACATCTTAAAAATAAAATAATTTTGTATTAATATTACCAATTACAACAAACACTTTGTATAAGCCTGAGTAATTCTTGGAAAAAATAACAATTCGAAGTGAATTCGATTAAAAATCTGAATTTTATATATCTTTAACATTTAAAAGTCGCAAGTCTCCCTTGAGCATAGTTAATCAGTTGTGAAACTAAATTCGCTTCACAAACTTGATAGAGGTATCACACATAACTCGTGTAGGTGTGTTTTACTGTAAGTTTGATAGCTTCGCAACAACTTTATGAACTTTTTGCATTATCTGCCCTGAACCGTGTTCGCGTCGCAAGTTCTTTTGCACTTTCCTGTTAACGTCGCAGAAATTTCAGTTTCAGTTCGAGAACTGGCTGCAGTCAAATTTTCCAGTTCATATTCTGCTTTGACATTTAGAAATGCCATTTACGCTTTCGCTAATTCTTGTTTTGAAAAATAACGAAGTCTGAATTTCGAATTATTCTTTTATTATTAAATTAAATTTAAAAATGCTAATATGAATTAATATTCTTTTATTAATTATAAAATAATATTTACGACATCCATTAAACTTTACATATGTTAATTTTAAAGAAAACTTGAAATTATTTTCTTTTACTGCATTTTTCTGTTCGCGTCGCAAAACAGAAGTCACTGAACTGAAATTGCAAGAAATGAACTGAAAATGAAATCGGTCTGTTCTAGTTCCTGCGACTTTGTTCGTTTTTTAGACGCAGGTATGCATTTCCTCCACCAAAGTTTAGTTGTAAATAAAATGCTTTATTTGATATAGTCTTAAAAATGTGTTTTTATTAGTAGGATTGAAATGGATAACAAGCATATTTGAACCGTTGTTCGAGCACAACATACACTCGCAAAATGTGGCCTTAAGTCTTATACTAGGTTAATAAGTTTGCTCGCGTCGTATGGACTCGTGCAGAGCGAGTTCACTTTCAGTTCTCTTAATAATTTCACGATTGCGACCCGAACAGGAAAGTAAAGTAATAGTTTATTATTATTATTATTATTATTATTATTATTATTATTATTATTATTATTTTTACTTGATTGGGCCTTATCAGTGTGGCTTCAGACCTAGTAAAGGCACCATTGACCAAATGTTCACACTACGCCAAATCCTGGAGAAAACCCTAGAGAAGCAGATTGACATACACCACCTTTTCGTCGATTTCAAAGCCGCATTCGACAGCAACGTAAGGAGTCAACTATACGCCGCTATGTCTGAATTTAGCGTCCCTGCTAAGCTAATTCGGCTGTGCAAAATGACGCTAAGCACCACCACTGGCTCAGTTAAAATCGGTAATGACTTGTCCGAGCCGTTTGTTACTGAGCGAGGATTCAGACAAGGTGACTTCTTATCGTGTGTTTTCTTCAATCTAATGTTGAAAAAATCGTACGTGCAGCATGTCTAAATCGCACAGGCGCTATCTTCCACAAGAGTGTCATGTTACTGGCGTATGCTGATGATATTGACATCATTGGCCATAACAGCCGCGCCGTGAGTGCTGCATTTTCCGGCTTGGAGAGAGAAGCGAGGCGAGTGGGTTTAGCGGTGAACGAGGACAAAACGAAGTACTTGGTGTCAACACACAAAGAGTCTCAGCGTCTTGGACACCACGTCACTGTTGGCGACTATAACTTTGAAGTTGTGAAGGATTTCGTTTATCTGGGAACCAGCATCAACACCACGAATGATGTCAGCAAGGAGATCAAGCGAAGAATCACTCTTGCCAACAGGTGTTACTTTGGGCTCAGTAGGCAATTGAGAAGCAGAGCCCTCTCTCGACGAACAAAAATTACGCTCTACAAAGCCCTCATCCTTCCCGTCCTGCTTTATGGTGCCGAAACCTGGACGATGACAAACAACGATGAGCGAGCTTTGGGGGCGTTCGAGAGAAAAATTCTTCGAAGGATCTATGGTCCTATATGCGTCTGCGGAGAGTATCGAATCAGATGGAACAACGAGCTGTATGAGCTGTACGCCGACATTGATATAGTTCAGCGCATTAAAACACAGCGGCTGCGCTGGCTGGGACATGTTGTGCGAATGGATGAAAGTGCTCCGGCGAAAAAAGTATTTGAATCGATGCCGCCGGGTGGCGGACGCAGGAGGGGGAGACCACCACTACGTTGGAAGGACCAGGTTAAGGAGGACCTGGCTGCACTTGGTGTTTCCAATTGGCGCCAGCGTGCGCGAAGCAGAGACGACTGGCGAAGGCTGATAACGCGGCAATGACCAGAAATGGTTGTACGCCAATTATGATGATGATGATATTAACTTTTTAAACTTACCTTAAAATAAGTGTATTTAATAAATGAAAAGGAAGAAAAAATGATTCAAAAATTGCATATGCAAAAGTCTGCCTACAAAAGAAGACAGGTACCATAAATCCATTATTTTTGTCGATAAAAAAAAAATTAATAACAGTTTGGGTAGTCTTTTCATTTAACAACTCTTGTAGTTGCTTTAGGATAGAATCCACCATTTTGTGGTTTCTTCGAAGGATATTTTTCTCCATTCTTGGACGATGATATTTTTTCAGCATTTCCTTCTAAGTTATCGTATGTTGTCGAATCCTTCGCTCCAATAAATCCCATACATACTCGATAGGATTCAAATCGGGACATTCTACAGCAGATTTTTTCTTTTTTTTCCTAGGAGTAAAGCAGTCAAAATCCCATTTAGTGTGGGGCCTTAGTCCACTAACATTACCCCGACGTCCGGCCGGATATCCTCTCGGGGCAGTTATACAACAGTCAAAGCTTAGTGTCGTGAGCAGTATGCTTCAGGTTGCTATCCGGCGGAGATCTGTATTCGTTACCCAACTGTAAATCCTCAGTAAAGGTTTTAAGTTTTCTTTTAAAATATTAAGATAGTCTTTATGATCCATTGCTAATGGAATAAACTGGCCTACTGCTTTGGCACACATGCACCGCCTTAATATTTTACAGTGGGGTCTAAATTCTGAGCGTTTCTTCGTTTCTCCATACAAGCTGCCTGCCTTGAATACCTTAGAATAGAAGCAGAACAGAAGTGGGGTAGGCCGGAGAACCGCCGAGGAAGGAGGTCTCCAAGCACTCAGGCATTGATGCCCATTGTACTTTAAGCCTAGAGAAAAATTTGGGAGATGGGTTATATAGAAGATTTTGGCAGAGAAGTTACACCAAACTTCTTCGTCTCTTTTATGAATCTCAGAAGTCTGTACAGGGATAAGGAATGTATGTTGTCCATTCCAAAAAAATCTGACCCTAAAATGCACCTCCTCATTCTGGCAAATGCAGGTCAAGCGCTGAGAAATGCTCTATGTAGTCATGTTCTTCCTCCAGACAATACCAATACCTTGCTTTCGTCGGGAAAAAGAACCTTATTCCAAAACTCTTGGGGCTTGTCAAGGTATTCTTTGGCAAAGGCTTAGCGGTTCTGTCGATTGACAAGTGGGACGAAAGGCTTCTTTTGAGCTACGCGACTGTGGTAGTTAACTTTCTTCAAAGGTCTTCGCACCGTATATTTTCTAATGGTCTTGCCGAATTGCTCCTTTACATTTTCCGCAATTTTGGTTGCTGTGGACCGGGGATTTTTCTGGACCAGTTGCAAAATACATCTTTCGGGCCGTTAGGGAAGAAGGGCGGACAGAACACGGACGTGGGTGTTTGAAGTTGTTAACAACTCGCTGCACTGAGGAATGTGTTCTGCCGATAGTTACTCTAATTTAGCGAAAAGTTGGTCCTTCTTGCCACAACTTAACTTTCTCCAACTCCAATTTCCTTTCTTTTTTGCTCCATGGCGGCTTCATAAGTTTGTTGGTCTGAAAACTGGTATGCAATTAAAAATAATTTTTTTTTAATAATTAAGACCCACCAAAAGGAACTACCAATGGTCGGGGAAGTACCAATTTCTTCTTTGTACGTACACTTTTGCGACGCTGCAAATGACCATGTGCTCAATAACTGTCCATAAATTGTATTTGAAATTTGTATGAAAATTATGGTAAAATATTAAATAACATTTTGGATGAATCTCTTGGCATTGGGGTCCCATTTTTAATACCTATATTACCTATAGTATTACAGATAAAGCCCAGGGGTTGGAAACCTAGTATACTGCACTGTATGTTTACTATAATGGTTCTACCAATAATGATCTATGAAGCTACTGCATGGGCTGGAAGAACAATACTGAAATCAACTCAAATAAAGTTAAGCAAAATACAAAGATTGGTGCGCTTTGGGATAAGTTGGGCAATGAGAACCTGCCCAACAGCGGCACTAGAAATAATGTTGGATCTAAGTCCATTACACATAGTAGCGCAAAAGAGAGCCTTGGGAACTGCAGTCGGTATCAAGGGAGACAAGTCAATTGCTAGGCTTTATAAAGGGTAATAGAACCGACCAATCCCAGACATTGACTACTCCCTCCTGGATTGTCCTCTGGACAGGACTCAGAAAACATTTAATTTTGAGAAATGCTTTGTAACAAAACAAAGCAACAAAATGGAATGGAGCATATACCTTTCAAGAAAATATGATCATGTGGTACACAGATAGCTCGAAAGCTGGAAGTGGTACCGCAGCAGGGGTATTCGAACCCAAAACTAGATTCGCCAAACTCATGGGAAACTGCCCAAGCATTTTCAAAGCAGAAATCCATGGCATCGAAAGATGCGCACGATTAACTTGAGTAGGAAATACAAAGACGGCATATAACCATACTATCAGACAGTCAAGCTGCCATTCGTGCACTAGGCTCTTACGAAGTAGGCTCTAAGTTAGTATGGGACAGTCTTAAGAAACTAAACCAGCTAGGCAAAGATAACAACGTCAGCCTTTTCTGGGTCCGCGGACACATAAGGAACCAACGTAACGAGCAGGCAGACGAACTTGCCAGGGAAGGAGCGTCCACAAAAAGAATAGAACGAGAACCCTTTTTGTGGGATAGGAAGAGGTGTATGGGGACACATACTCAGAGAATATGAGAACTGTGCAAGATAGAAACTCTTTTCAAGTCACGTATTCGTAAGACAATTTAAACTCTTGTTAGGCAATTAGATTAGATTAGATTTATATAAGGGTGTTATACACTGCGACCTGAAAGATCTATTTTGATGCCCCTATTTATTTGAAAGATGAGGATAGTCTCATCTATAAATCTTCTGTCAGGTTAATTTCCGACAGGAATTCATATATTTTGGAGGAATCAAGATGAGGGATCTTGCTCATGTCTAAGATATATTCTCCAAAACAAGACATTGTTAGGCAATTACAATAGCAAAAGATTAGAGTCTTTTATTAAGAATTTCAACCGGTCTTCTGACTGGACACTGTAGGCTCAAAGAACGAGCAAGCTGGGAATTGTAGGATGTCCCATGTGCAGATTCTGTGAGGAGGTTACTGAATCACAACAGCACATAATTGGCTTTTGTGGGAAGTAAAGTGGGCTGGCCACGTACTGCGAATGAGTGACAACGAGCCAGCGAGACGAATATACAGCAATTTACTCACTATAAAGAAAAATCGAGGACACCCAAAAATAAGATGGAAAGACACCGTAGACGACGCAAACTACATCGGTTTCAAAAGATTGCAAAATATCACGACGTCTGAAGGCAAAAATTGTGGGAGGCCAAGATTCAACTAGGACCGTCGAGCCAACAATGATAACGATGATGGGGCGTTGATGCACAACAGAGTACCTGGGTTCTTTTCAAATACTAGGTATCACAATAGCACTACTTGAACCAGCCGACACCGCAAATTTTTGGGGTCTCAGGGTTCTATGAGATTTTATAGGGATATCCTATTAGCAGAGGGTAGTACAATATATATTTTTAGGAGTACTTCACACCCCTCCTTATACATTGCTACTTACTACTGCTGGCACTTGAATCTTTGATACACCGCTCTTAGGTGGGGTGTGCAGTGCCATTATTGTTTGGTCAAGTTGATGTTTATGCAAATGTTGGTTCAGGCAGTTTGTAAGATTCAAACGGCTCGAGTGATTATTTTCCAGATTAGAGATATTTCCCCACTGTCTGAAGCAGTTTCTTACCTCAACTGTAGAATTACTGGGAATGGATGCAAGCATGGTTGATGACAATGAACCTGTCGGCAGGTGTACACAGTTAGTGTGGAAGCCTCAGGCTTGGACTGCATGAACTACTACGAAATAATATTGCTCTGGAACCCTACCGATAATAGCTTCTAAACACTTAAAATTGTGTATATTTTAAACAAAAATAACATTTATTATATGAGACAATAGTATTCGTATTACATAACTAACAAGTTTAAAAAAATTAACTAAAAGCACCTGCACTCTTACGTACGCCAACTATATTCACAATTGAGGACCACCATTCTTGCTTCCAATGGTGGCGGATGTTCGTGTTATCAACTGCCTCATTGCTTGCAGCTCATCCCGCAGCGCCATAACTTGTGTTCTTAGGATCGAATTCTCTTGCTCCAACAAAGCGGCTCTAAACGCAATTCTATCTTCCCGAATTTTTCGAGCATCTCGTGATTTTTTTGCAGCTTCATTATTTCTTTTGCGTCGTTCGTAGTATTTATCATCTTTTTGTTCTTCTGGTATTGGGCGCTTTTCTCCTCGTGGCCTGCGATGCACAAACGCTGGAAACACTCCCACACGGTTCAATTCCATTAGAGGGAAATCTGTTGGATTCATTGGATGATTTATGTATTCAAATGCTGGTAGTGGTGATTTACTGGTTAAGAGGGAGTTGGTGGCCATTGGAAACACTCTATGATTAGGTAGGTTCATTGGCAGCCTGTCATTGCTGCGAAACATAGAAGCACCATTTAGAATTGTGTTGTTGTTTTCCATCGACGATTGACCGGCAATTAGAGGCGTTTTGTCATTCAGTTCGATTGCATCATATCTACTCGTGGTGGAGTTTTGGTCCACGTCTGGCTGCTCCGATGAGTTTGGTGAAGGCTGAGTTTCAATTACATCGAGCAATGGTGATTTTGTAGGAGTCGATGAAGAAATAATGTTACTATAATTAGTTAAAGGTTTAGTATTACCATGAAATACATCGTTGGAATTGCTTTCTTTGATAATATTGCAGTATGATTGATTATCTGAAACAATGAAAAGACAAAGTTGTAGAACAACTTTCTATACAAAAATGAATGAAAGATGCAGTCCATCAGTTCAACTAAGATGTGCAATTAACCAATAGTAAATTTTATGGGTTATGGAGATTGAAATTTGGGAATTTGTTTTTGTAAATAAGTTGCAGAAAGGATCAACAATTTAAATGAAGTAATGTAAATATTATAGTAAATTAAACTTGTTTCAGTAGGTCAGTAAAATTTTGATGAAGGACAATGCTACTGAGCACAGAGCAGGGCAATGCTTGCATTAAAGGCACTCAACGGTTGAGCAATTTCTCAGAATTCAGTGGAAGCGGTCCCTACATTTAATAACGCTTAAACTACTTTAATCGAATAAATAACATTTAAAGTGATTTAATTAATAAGGAAATAGTAATCCGCAAATCAATTAAAAGTCACAAGAATATAATTAACACACAGTTTTAAAGCTGATACAATCTAGCTCCGAAAACTTGAGCTACAATCCATCACTGAACATGCTGACTAAATTCTTGGAATTTGCTCATGCGCTGATTGCAGCTGAGTCCCCTGAATGCATTGAGTAAAATCCTCCCGCACGGCGGTCGTGATTTTTTGTGATTTGGCTGAGAAATTTTGTATGTAAGCCATGGAGAAGGTGGTCTCGTCGGTTCAATTTCACCTTCGGACCCTAATCGCTGCTAATTTCGCTTCCCACCCTTTTCCCTCCTAACTACAATTTCTTCATCAACTCGCCTTTTTTTGGTTAGTGATTTAAATATGTAAAATTGTTTACTGAAATTTTTTGTAGTAATGAAATTTTGTAACAAAATGATTCAAATTGTTAGAGAAAGTCTGCTAGAATTAATTACTTTTAATTTGACTTGCATATTATCAAGATGACTTTTTCATTCCTAGAAGGGGAGTTTGGTATTTCATTCATTAGATGAGATAATATGATAATTATAAGATGAGTTTATTTTATAATCAATTCTCATTATATTGAGCAAATATTTTAGCTTAAAAATGCAAATCAATCGTATAAAATACATTGAAACAAGGATTCAAAAATTGTTATATGCTTGGTAACTCCAAATTGGTCAAAGGTTTCTTTCTTGTGAAAGATTTGGAAACCCTCCGACGTCTTCCTTCTTCGGTGATTTTGTAAATACATACTTTAAGTAATGCTTTAAATATATTTATGGACATCTATTAGAGTGGGTCATTTAACAATTGGCAAAAAGTCAGTTTTGAAGCAAATCTCAAATTGGTCCACAGTTCTGTAGGAACCCATCATCCAAACTTAAAAACATCGTAGTACCGAAAATATCCAAAAATATAACTTGTTTTTTGGCAATTATTCATTCGACAGTTCTTTCCACACTCGTACTAATTCGGAATTGTTTAATATGTCACGCAAACCACATGCAATGGCTCCCGGATGCAAAGCACAACTACATAAATTGAACATGGTCTTTTGATGTTCTTTATGGTAGGATGTACCCATGTGGTTTGGACTCCCAATACCCACATGAGGTACATTCTATCATAAGAAGAGCATGCCAGATTTTTGTTCTGTGTCGCGTGCGGTAGTTGTTGAGTCTGGTTTGCGTGACATATCAAAGTTCAGACCAAATAAAATTGTGAATGCTTGAGTTTTCCTTTGATGTTATAAGAAATCGGAATTACAATAATAGGGCTACTATAAATAGGGCTTATAAAGGCCTAAAATATTTAGTGTAAATTGTCTGGTATATTGCTACGCTCATATAGCAAAAATCGACCCAATTCTAATGTGAGCCGTGAGATGGCTTTTAAGAGCAAATATCGAGGTGGACTGTGTTGCAGGTTTGCCGTTGGAACCTTCCATTTAAACATTAATACCCTTGTAGACAGGTGTAATAAACTTTGGAGATAAAAAACACCCTAATTCTATTTGTCTGGCAAAATAACATTTCTGTCATATGACAGTAACGTACATGATAGTAATGTTATAAATATGTCAGGACATTTCCAACTAAATATGCTACAAAGTTTAGATAACGAAATTTATTAGAAAATTTTGAACATAGGTATAGGCCACATTAAATGGGTGGATGCAAATTGAAGTGATTCTGACCCGATGCATACCAAAATGTATACAGTTTCTCTATTTGTCCATACTCTACAGGGTTCAAACATGTGGGGTCATATATAAGTGGGTTCTTACAGGTTTGTGGAGTCGAAGTCGCATTGTGAATAGTGGTGTGAGTTATTTGACGACTCTAGGATATACGAGTATATAAAATCTTTAAATCGCTAGAAATCTTTAACTTAAAAAAGGCTAAGAAAAAATATTTTTTGTGTCCATAGATGAGACAACTTTTCACTTTGGGTTGTTGAGATAGACTGTTTGGCGGAAAAAGAAGTGGTGGTGGTATTTGTCTACAAATTTGTATATGAAACCATAAAAATATTCGAGGCAGGCAATATTTTAGTCTAGTATTCTCTGATTCTGTTCATTTTACCAGAAAATGAGAAAAGACAAACGGATAGTGTAATGTAAGCTCTGGAAGGCATGCCGATCAGGAATATACATATTTACCTATTCATATCTGCCACTCTCTTTGTGGGTGTTGCTAAGATTTGACCAAATATAATGTACCCTACAGTTGTGTTTAATGGACTAGAGCCACCTCAACAGATTTCATACACTGGTAGAGATATTGAGGCATATGTCGAAAGTATGTAAAAAAGCCTATTATAATATGGTATTATTAAAAATCACAATTCTCAATCGAGATATTTCGCACCAGAAAAACTGGGTCCATCAATGATTTGTGACAATTATGGAGCAATCCTTGGATAAATCATTATATATGCTATTGTTATGATATCAGTAAAGAAGTGACATTCAAATTCGAGTTTATATTTCCACGCCACTTATTAGAAAACACAAATGAAACACACGAAACACATTATCTATAAATTGCCATTTTGACTAGGAATCCACATATAAAATGTATATAAACTACAAACTCCACTCCTCAGACGTTATACACAAAAAAGTTGATGGGTTGACTACTTTAGACCGAATAATATCTGTCCATATATATTTGGAATTACCTGTATTCGGTAACATTAATTGATTGCACGTACGTAGGAGATGGAAAGGGGAGAATGTGAACGGTTCCACGACGTTGCCAAATCTGCGATGGTGTAAGGCTGTATTACACATGGAAAGTGTTTTTTAGATTCGAAGTACGAATATCGAAGGTGAATGTGAGTCGAAATGTAAGCGCAAAGTCGAAATGATCCTTTCATGAAAGTGATACTGCGAGAACTAAACTTTCTACTACAGCGATGAGTGAATTTATAGACAGAAGTGTCCTGAGACGGCATGAAACGACGAGTCCGTGAAATGAGTATTGCCGCTACTGGCTACGATAACTAAATAATAATTATATGGGACTAGTCGCCTCGCATGTGTGGAATTGTCATGGTGGGTATCCTTTTTTTGTGTGTGTCTATTTACAAGTGCACGTATTCTACGGCTTTAGTATACCGTCGAGTGTGCGAGTGTCTGTTGGGCACGCTGAAATTGTGATGCCATTCTGTAGTGTGCGGGGGTGGTACTTTACTGCTTACACTCATTTTTGGCTCTGATTCAACCAATCACGCAATGTTGACGGTAATTATTCGTCAAATGCATGACACTTTCCATGCGGAATGACATTTATTTTTCTACGCGGTTATAAGGACTTCATATAACTGGTTATACGTCAAATTATACACCCACAAGTGTGCATAAGCACACATACTCACACGGATACGCTCACACTGACTCACTTATACACCCAAATGCGACAGTGGGGAGTAGAGTAACGGAATGTGGCGTAGAACTTTGGATGCATGGATGGATGTGTCGTTGTGCTGGTGCGTTCTGGGTGCTATTTTGGAGTGGTCTGCTGAATGGGAATGGACAACCCGAGTGGGCCAAACTGTCATTCTGATGGTGGCACACATACAAGTGCACGTATGTGCTCTGATTTTGAGGGTTGTTTAAAATTGATTTTGGGGAGTTTCTGTTGTGGCTCTCGTATTATGCATGACGATATGAAGTTTTAAAACTATTATGGACATTGTTTCCTTCATCGGTTAGAGGAAATCAATGTTTGTTAGAGGGAGGTTCTAATGGAAGTTTGAGCCAATCGGAAGGAAGACAGTACAACAAATGTTCCGCATAGTTTCAAACTAATTTTACAATAAGTGATTGTTACAAAAGTAATTTGAAAGGATTCATGCAGTAAGAATTGATAATACAAGGATAATAAAAACTAATTATAGCTTCTGAAGAGTACACAAAGTAGTAATTTTAAGGCATATTAAATTAAATGGAAGATATGTGGAATTAGTATGCTTGCAGGGAGGTTCCATACAAGAACTGGGCCAATCTTTATGATATAGGCCCCAAATTATAAGCGGTACTAGAGTTTCCATGAACAATGATTGAAGGTTTTGTTAAGGAATTTTTTATTTATTCATTACACAGAAGCTTAAAATTAAAAACAGTTGCATAAGCAGCAATTGCCTTCAGCAAGGTTTAGTTAAGTAATTATTATCATTGTTTTTATAAAGACAAAAGTAAATATTAAACCTAATATAAAAGCAGAAAGTGCAAGCTACTAAGGCCTTCGATTCAACTAAACTGGGGTCTTACATTAAATTAATTGTAATTTATTTTGTAATTCACAGTCGCAAAGAGATTCATACATCTTCAGGATGTTTGCAGAGGATATGGTTTTTAGTATATTATAAGGGGCTCCCTTTCACGAGGAAATATAAACTCGAAAACCTTAAACCCATTCAACTAAATTGAGTGGAGATGAATGTGAAATCGGAAATAAAATTTCTAGGTATCAGACTAGATGGAAAACTATCATGGAGGTCTCACATCAATGAGACAATCAGTAAAGCGAAAAGATATGCAAATCAATCGCGGGGATACAATCCCAAGATCCTGCGGTGGATGTACATCATGATAGTACGCCCAATGATCACTTATGGAGCGGTTCTGTGGGCCAAGAAAGCAAGACAACTAAACTTTGCACAAGCCCTAGCGAAGGTGCAAAGGCATGCTGGCGTCTGCTCAAGTGGGGCTATGAGAACCCGTCCTACAGCCGCCCTGAACGTCATACTGGAACTTACAGCCCTGCACATATTTGTGGAAACACAAGAGAAGAGGGCTCTGTATAGAATGATGAGGGCCGTAAACGGTCCTGAAAGTCTTATCGGGAGTCAGATGGTCGAAACATTATCAAAGGCCATTCCAGACATCTGTATACCGAAAGACTTTAGAAACACGCGCTTCACTAAGTTGCTTGGAGCTACAAAAACGCATGGAGAGGTCTCAGCCTAATCTACAGGTTAGATCAGTCAACGATCACCTGGTATACCGACTGGTCTGTCACAGAATAGATCTCCAGCGCGGGGGGATCTAAAAGGCAAACACTATGAATCACTAGGAAAATCTGTGCTGGGTTCCCGG
Source organism: Clusia tigrina (assembly GCA_920105625.2). NCBI lineage: Eukaryota > Metazoa > Arthropoda > Insecta > Diptera > Clusiidae > Clusia > Clusia tigrina. Next base: position 10,078,016 of record OV050030.1, read on the forward strand.
TCACAGAGATATTCCAGGGAACTGTAACGCGGATGAACTTGCCCGTGAGGGTACTACCATACCGATTGAACCAGATAGGTTGAACTTCGGTATTACTATTGCCACATGTAAGCTCTTAGTAAATAAAATATCCTTAGGCTCAACGGGCAGGCGTTGGTCTGAATTTTCAGGATGTAAAATAGCTAGACAAACCTGGCCAGAGATAAATGTCAAGCGCTCTAAGGACCTAGTGGCTCTAAATAGACAAAGTATAGGTTCCGTGATTAGCGTCCTAACAGGACACGTCCTCGGAGTTTGTAGGCACTTCAGCATCAGTTATGGGGAAAAGTAGACGAAAATTTGATTTGTCGTATTGACTTGTCGCATCATTTAAGAATGCCACGAAGGTCATTGAAGAGATGTTGTATTCCAGGAAATCCTTATTTGAAGTAACACTATTCATCATAGAAGGAATAATATAATAAGTTCAGAAGCAGTTTATAAAATTCAAACCAATATCTGAAATGCTGACAAATATATCTCTTTTTTTAGTTCGTAGGACTATGAAGAATCCCAAGTATCACTGGAATGCATGACGTCAAGTATAATTATTTCTTTATTTTTTATAATCAATTCTAAAAAATAATAATTATTATATATTTATTTATTTTTTACAGCAGTTACACTAATAAATAAAAAACTAAGAAAAAAAGACCACTAGCGAGGCTTTCGGGTGGAATAATTATAAATTGACGTGTGGGATTTTATGTGGGAGTCGGAGGCGGTCAAGTATAAATAAAGAGTAATATCCGATCAATTAAATTAATTTCTTGGAAGTATTTTTCGAACCTCATAATAAATTCCATATTAACAGTTTATAATGATTCGAGGGAGGAAGAGCAACCCAATATATTTGTATATCCTTTAAAGTAAAAAAGGGAAGAATGGAACACTAAAATTATGCGGCTGAGCTATTTCTCAACTAGCTGAAAGAAGCATGATTGATATGGATATATATACGAGTATATATATATTAGGGTGGGGCGATTAGTATGGAAGGAAAAAAATCTTAATGGGCGCTTCGCGTTTCTGATTCTTGGGATTGTACTAAGCAAAAAAGTCCACTAGACCATACGTCTACGGTGAAAATCGAGCTTCCAGATTTTGACTTGCAGTTTTTTCTCAGACTTAATTTTTTTGGAAAATTTTCAAATTTTCTTGGGCTCATATTTCGTAAAGTATTTGAAATTTTGACTTATTGTATAGTGTGGCTATTGTCTCGGGCTACAATTTCTCTGAACATATTACTTAGAAAAAACTTCGTTTTCATGGTCGAAAAGTCGAAAATGTAGAAAATTCACCACTTTTTGTCACGTTTTTTTTTGTTGATATTTTGGCCTATAACAGCCAAACCCTTGAGATTTTCGATCCAATACACAGACAAAAATTGTAGCCAAGACAATAGTTAAGAATTCTCTAGTACATCGCACAAGGATTGGAACGCTCCTTCAGGCAGTTTTGGCCTTGTGAAAGTGCAAATTTTTCGTGAAAATATTGATAAATTACCATTTTCAGTTGTTCATAGCGCAAAATCATAAAAATGTTCTATTTCTTATTTTTTTCCACTTTTTTTATCCAAAAATATAATGTTTTTTTTTGTTTTGTTCAATATTTATTTTGAAAATTGTGAGAAATTAATTTAAAGTACAAAGTAATTGTATTGGTAGAGACAAGGTATGAATCAAGAAGAAAGCAATTATTGTTTTAAACGATTTCACTTCCAATTCCAATTCAGTGTATTTTTCATTCAAAGATTGCCTTCCAAATATTTTCGAGATTCAATACGAGGCGCTTTCTTTCGGCCTATATATATATATAAAATATATATGTATATATATATATATATATTATATATATATATATATATATATATATATATATATATATATAATATTATATATATATATATATATATATATATATATGTATATATATATATATATATATATATATATATATATATATATATATATATATATTTATTTATATATATATATATATATATATTTTTATATATATATATATATATATATATATATATATATATATATATATATATATATATATATATATATATATATATATATATATATATATATATATATATATATATATACAACTTTTTTTCCATACCGTTAGAGATATAATTATTAATGAAATTTTGCAAAATTATAGCCTGGAACTTAAGATAGAACGAGATAGCTATATGTACTTATTTGAACAAGACCACACCACCCACCCATGTATGCAACTGCAGGCACCTTTTTTTAAATGAGTATAACTTCGTTCGAATTATTGATATAGTGACACAATTTATTTATGTAGTTGCGGGTCTTACTATACTCTTCCACAAAATATGGGCAGAGTATTAAGACATATTCACATCTTAGGATCTATAGGAAATTTATAGACGAAATATTGTGTGACGAAGTATGTAGACATTATAAAGCCACATGCTCCAAATAGAATTAATCAGATAAAGGCCACGCTCACTTTCCATGTAAGGAACTCTCGTGAATAACCCGAAATTAGCCTAGCTATGCTCCTTTTGATGATGGATGAGTATGGTGGTAATGTCTATAGTAGGTGGTAATGCCCATAATTAGGTATGCCCACAATTAGCCAATACTCATTACTGGATCCCTGTACGAGATTCATGAACGAAATTTCACACGCGGGTTTACAGTTCTAGTATAAAGTAATTTAGAACTGTAAAAAATGTGTGAACTGAATTTGCTCTGAATATGTATATTGAAGCCATACACAAGAAATGGGATAGATCAGATAAAAGACACGCCACCCTCCCATATAATCAACACTGGGGACCCCACTGAAAATTACTTTAGCTATGAAATGAAGAGGATTGGCAATAATGTAGATTGGGTCTATACTATACTCTAGACTAGTCTATATACAGAAAATGGCAAGTACATGTCTACTGCCTAGCCTACAATTCACAAATATTCATTACTGGGCCCCTACATAAGACTCTTCGAAGAAATCACACAAGACTGATCACAGTACCAGTAAAAAACACCAAGCAGACAATGTGTGATTTAACTCCAAAGCCCACTTTTAATATATATGCAAACTCGAAATCTATAAAAGTTTTATATATGTAAGAAGTTTGACATAAGGGCAAAACATTATATTGTTACGTAATTGCCTTTCAGACAATTTTTACCAAGCTTAATACTTGGATTCGTATCGCTGGATTGTGTAATAAGCAAACAATTCCTTCTTCAGTTAGAACAATTGGCTTTATTTGTATTTGTCGAACTTACTATTGGCTTTAACCCTCTAATGCTTAAGCGTGCCTTAAGGCACTGTTCACAAAAGTCGCACTGATGGCAAATGTAATAGGCCTAAATTTACCCAAAAAAAAATTATTCTCATAATTGTTGCTCATTATTTTAGAATCCAGCATTAGAGGGTTAATTCTATTTGCTCGCTTCTCACACTTCGTCTTCGCTTCTACTTTGCTTCAGTTAGTCAGTTGTTGCACCACACTTTTTTTATTTACATCCGCTTCAACTGCCCGTTGCTAACACGATGTCCGCTCTGCGACGATCACTGCTCAATTGCCCGTTGCTAACGCGATGTCCGCTCTGCGACAATCACTGCTCAACGGCTCGTTCCTAACTGATGTCCGCTCTGCGACAATCACTTGTTACCTCTCGTTGCTAATACGACGCTCACTCTGCTTGCTGCCACTCTCAGGATTCGGCTATGATCACTATGCACTGCTTGCTGCCAACGATGGCACTTTGCCACTGTCACTGGTTAACTGATCTGCTACTATGATGTTCGTTCTCGGCTAAGCTCACTGTTCCACAGCTGCTGCTACTACGATGATCACTTAGCCACATTCACTTGTTGCTTATATATTTCTTGTATACCAGAACATCCACTAGCCTTTGAACGCAGTGACGCATGCCTTCTCGCGTGTGTATTTTTAGGGGTTGAAAATGATGCTTACCCTAAAGCTATCAACTATTAATGAAACTTTGCAAAATTATAGCTCAGCTTTCTTTACTGAGTACATTATTAACTAAAACCAATTATTATAACTAAAACTAGTATGAGTACTGGGTGTCAGCCATTCGATTAAGTGGTGTTATTTACTGAAATGGTCACTAAATTTGTTATATGAGATATACTGATAAAACCCATCTAATGACCTCTACGCACTATGAAGGATCTCTCTTAGACAAAAAGGTCCTGTATACAAAAGTACAAACATTTAAAATTATAGATTTTTAAACAAAGGTGGTTTGCAAGGGCCATAATCTAGAAAAGAGAAAGTTTTGAAGCAGACTCCATAAATGTGATGTGACGATTACGCCACGTTACGAGTAACTCCAGTCCTAAATTATTGTGACTTGAGTTCAGACTCGTTCTAGTTTTAAGTACATGTAAAAAAACATTTTTTTCTTTGTAAATAAATAAAAAACACATTACACCAAGGGTGTTAAAAAATAATGCAAATTTGAATCAGCGCCCTCCGATCAATTAATCTTTTTTGGTTTTTTATTATACATGAAGAGCGACATATGTTTTTGGTTCAAATATTATCTGCTTCATCTTTTGTAGTATTCGTTACTTTCCCGAAGCTAACGAGTAGCGACTGTCATCGCCGAGTCGCAGCTGGGAAATTCACGCAGACTTGAGTCCAACTAGGAAGAGACGAATCGAACCAAAAGAGACTAGAGTCGAATGGAGCCGAACAAGAATTGAGTCGCTGAGTCACAATTTTTCGAGTTGTCAAATCACTATTCCCTAAGGACTTTTATAGTGTTTTGTTCATCAATTATCAGTTCGTATTGTTAAGCTCAATTGTTGTTGCTTTCATACTTTTACACAGCACATAGTTTCATAGCCAGTTTGTCGGATTGCAATTTGCCATAAAAAGTAGTCTTGAAAAATTAAATATTCTATATGCAACCATCATTAAAATGATGATTAATAATACAATTCGTAATTTGTGCATAATGGTTTCTGCCCACTCGCCTGCAGGCCGTCTATGTGAAAGTGTCACCTGTAGTTTCTGCTGAGGGGGTGTTGGCAACGTGACTCCGTTATTTTACAATTTGCCGACGTAACTGCAAAAATAAATGGGTTTGTCGTGCCGGTGAATTCCTCCTTGGAATTTCGTAACTTATGCGTATGCTTATTAATTGCCACAAAAGTTTTAACCCCAACCAGCAACAGCCGTGCCAAAGGAGATGTCTCGTTTGCGTGACAAAAATCGCTAAACTCGTATATATCCGGTGCATACATCGGAGACTTTGCTGTTCTTATTGAACATCATATCACTCGCAACTTCGTATTATTATGTTCTTTATAACCTGAAGAATTCTTCGTTATGGTGTTAGGAATAAAAAGTCCTTCATTTATATATTTGCACATTTATTGATTTGATAATTTAGTTCAAGTGTCAGCACGTGTAATCAATTAAATATTGCTTGTTAGCTGTCAGTTCAGTTTATGAGTTAAACAATCAATAGATTGATGACAATTTAAAAGGGGGTTTCCCCCTGATGATGACTTAGAATGGTGCCCACTTTAATTGGGCAATAAACTATGAAAATTTGAAGAGTCATTAAGGAGGTGGTTCGAAATGAGATACATCCACATATATGGAGAAGCGTATTAGGGCAACGAAAATGTGGCCAGTGCTGTGCTTAAAAAAATCTTGGATAATCTTGGGCTGCCATCATCAACTGTAGGATCTGAGTTTTGCGGATGATGCACGTCTACAAGGATTTAAGACTAGCCCGAAAAGGTCGGTATGTTAGGTAATATCAAGAAAAAGCACCAAAATGGAAAAAAGTGCGAACCCTGAATAACAAAAACTCTTAATCAAAGGTTTCGGAGGCACATGTGGCAATTTGATGTGAAGGCTTCATCTTTTTATTACCGACAAGAGGCGGTCGAGCAACGATATTATAATTGATAACTGGCAAATCAAAAAATGTATTTCCCTGGGAGTGAGGTGACTATCGACGACGTGAAGTGTGAGTGACTCTCACAAACCCTTCAATCAAAAGAACATCAGACCTTGGTAATTTGCGGATTGATTGATATTCATGATGACATTCTGAAATGAACATAGTTCATATACTCGAACTTAGTCTACCTCAAACTTCATCATCCAGACTCTACAAATATTTATAAATAAGTCGAAGAATATTCTGACTCTACATCATAAACAATAATAACCTCTGGAAACTCATCTGTAAAAATCCATTACTACTCTAAAGGAATAAACCACAAATTGAAAATAGTCTGAGTGAAGTACACGAAAATTTCTTTGGAATGATTCTGGAGCAGAATCCGTAGGGAAGTCGGCTACGAGACACTCCAAAAAACATGGATTCGTTCAATGCTAGATCTATTGGGACAGTGCTGTTGCTCGATGACTTGTTCCACCATTATGCAGTAATAATGATGAGTATTATGAAAAAAGCATCGTATATTGTGTCACTTTATTGAGGAAAACGTGGATCCAAACGCTTTCTATTGCGACTCTGAGTTGACAGTTTGAATAAAATCATAAAGAATTCCATTTGTGAAAGAAACAAGTGTTGCGTCCTCAAAATAAACAAAATTAATGTACGTATTCTGGACGGATGGGTATCCTGTGTGACTTCTATCAGCAGACCTGGGGTGACAAACGTGGCGAACTTACATTATCTATTCATTTTTATGTCCTGGTCTCCTGAATTGTGTTGATGGATTGGGAAAGTCGTTCGAACTTACATTATCTATTCATTTTTATGTCCTGGTCTCCTGAATTGTGGTTTCAACCGCATTGCCTTCAGAGGAGGCATTTTCTACATTCCCTTAGGCTAATTGATGTGTTAACCACAAAAACTGTGGCACAATGATTTTCCAATTATTTTAAACGTCGTCCAAGCAGTTGGGAAATTGAAAAAATGTCCTGCTTTGAGAGCGTCTGTGTTTAATTGTAAAAACCATAACGGTTTAAAGGAGGGAAATTGTGCAGCGTGAAAGACACACAATAAAAATTTAAATTTAATATAGGAAGTAGAAGTTTATATGATGTCCTTGTTTTATAGAATGCAACCCCTTTCTCTGGAAAGTGCAATTTCATTGAAAAGAAAAAATATTCCACAAAATAGCAATTCAAGCAATTCGCACATACAACTGTGAGTATCTGAGATCTTCTTTTGTTAATATTGCTCTAAAAAATGATGTATGTACATACGAGGGGTGTATGATAAGTACCCAAGTCAGGAAAGACTTTTTTGTGTCCTTTTAGCTCGATACATTTAGTCCAGAAAGATTCAAAAATTTTCAAGACATCTAAAAAATATGATTTGAGGAACTCCGCAACATAGGCATCTGTTGTGGCGATGGCTTCCCCGTTTGACGTGAATCGCTTTCCACTAAGCCAATTTTACATGTTTGGAAACAAAAAGAAATCACATGGGGCCAAATCTGGACAATACGGTGGATGAGGCAGCAATTTCGTAGCGTAGTTCGGCCAGTTTTGCTGTGGCGATTGGGGATGAGTGAGCTGGTGCGTTGTAATGGTGAAAGACCAATTTTTTCTTCGCCAAATGAGGCCTTTTTTCCTCAATTCAGCATCGAATTGGTCTAATAAATCAGCATAGTACTGCCCAGTGATTGTCCTTCCGTTCTCCAAATAGTGGTAAAGATGATGCCTTGCGAATCCCACAAAACGATAGCCATGACTTTTTTGGTCGATGAAACCCTTTTCGCCTTCTTTGGAGCGGGTTCGCCGGGTGAAGTCCACTGTTTGGACTGTTCGCTCATTTCTGGCGTGTAATGATGGATCCATATTTCGTCAACAGTCACAAAACGTCGTAGAAACTCTTTTGGATTGCGCTTAAACATGTCCAAACAGTGCTCCGAAGCATGTAATGCGATTCCGTTTTTGCTCCACTGTGAGCAAACGCGGCACCCATGGCCGATAGCTTTCTCATAACCAATTTTTCGTGTATGATATTTTGTATGTGTTCAATTGAGATGTTTACAATGTCAGCAACCTCTCTGATCTTCACCCGGCGATCTGCAATCACGATATCATGGATTTTGATATCATGATTTGATATGTTTCCCATATCCGCCGTAGCCAACTCAATCGCCTGGGCGCTCTTCAACAGATGTTCGGCCACGTTTAAATTCATTAAACCAATATCTAATGCTAGTCATCGAAGGTGCATGGTCCTTATAAATAGATTGCAACTTCTCTTTGACGTCTTCCCATCCAAAAAAAAGAAATCTAATCACTGATCGATATTGCTCTTTTTCCATGGTTGCAAACAAACACGAACTTGACTAATTTCAACACCTGTCGAAACAAAACTAATGATAAATTTATCTGAAATTTTACGAGTCATCGTTTTAAAGATGGCAATACTATGAATGATATGATGATAAGATGATATACTATGAATTACAACCAGCCGGAGTTTGTAAAGGTCTGAAAGATTCACCCTCAGGTCGCCCAAATACCACTAGAACTGTTGTGCCGTTTAGACGCCATATCCTCGCGAGACTTATGATAGTGATAGGCAATCAGTCAACCAACCAAGATTGTTAGGTACTGTTACCATCAACCAGGAGCGTTATCGCGACATGATGACCAATTTTGTGATGCCAATTATTCGTCGAAAGCGTATGAGGCAGTTCTGGTTTCAACAAGACGGCGCTCCACCGCACACAAGTCGCATAACAATCGATTTTCTGAAGAATTTGTTTCCGGGCCGTTTGATGTCGAAAAGTGGTGATTTGGACTGGCCACCGCGTTCGCCCGATTTGACGCCGCCTGACTTCTTCTTGTGGGGATATTTGAAGTCAAAGGTTTACGTTAACAAGCCAAGGACCGTAGAAGAGCTCAAGGACAACATTCGTGAAGAAATAGCCGCTATTCCGGCCGAAATGTTGGCGAAAACGATGGAAAATGCTGCAAAAAGGGCACAATACGCCATCAACGCCAGAGGCGGCCATTTGAGAGATATCATATTCAAAAATTGATGTAAACAAATCTACTTGGAACAAATTAAATGATTAAGATTGCCAACCGCCAAATTTTTATTTTTTTCTTTGATTTTTTTAACAAAAACATGGGTCCGTCGAATTTGGGCGACCCTGTATTTTAAGAAGGAAAAAGCAATGCCCCAGACCCTCCAGAAAAGGACATCCGAAACATTTCAGTTTCATGCGAGCGAGAACCGGGCAATCACAAAGAAAGTGGACAACTGTTTCTCTCTCTTGTGGGTCTTTGGAGCTTCTGCAATGATCCGAATGATGAAGCGTGCATGTCAATAGTCCAATAGCCCATGCAGACAGTAGTAAAGTACATCACCATGGTTGTACTCGCATGTACATGTAAACGTTAAGGGTATCTCGAAGTCGGTCTAACCTGACGTCAGCTTTCTTTACCTGTTTTATTAGATTTAAAATCTATACATAGAAATTGAGTACTTTGGCGTGTGTCTACTTACACGTATTAGGTAAAGGGTTTTCCAATAAGAGGTGTTATTTTGGTATTCAAAGAAAAATGCCGTCTTTTGAGATAAATGATCGGATGTTTATTTCATAATAAAGAAGAAGGTATGCCGTTAATAATGAAAAACAATATCGGCCAAATGGCCACCACGACCACGCTTACAGGACCATATCCTTTTCATGAAATTTTCCATAACCAAATGGCAAAGTGGCTGCCCTATGTCCTCGATAGCCTCACGAATTCTATCTTTGAGGTCTTGAATCGACGCTGGGCTGTTGGCGTAGACCTTATTTTTCACGTGGCCCCAAAGGAAGAAGTCGCAAGGTGTTAAATCACAAGATCTCGGTGGCCAATTGTGATCACCTCTTCGAGAGATAACACGGTCCGGAAACTTTTCCCGAAAAGTGCAATGGTTTCGTTGCTTGTGTGGCACGTAGCGTCGTCTTGTTGAAAGTAAACGTTGTCCAGATCAATACCATCCAACTCCGACCATAAAAAATCATTAATCATCTCTCGATAGCGCAATCCATTCACCGTAACTGATGATCCAACCTCATTTTCGAAAAAGTAAGGTCCAATGACCCCGCCGGATTATAAACCGCACCAAACAGTCACACGTTGAGGATGGAGAGGCTTCTCAACAATAACTCTCGAGCCCCAGATGCGACAATTTTGCTTGTTGACGTAGCCACCGAGGTGGAAATGGGCCTCATCAGTCAAGATGATTTTTCGATGGAATTCCGGATCATTTTCATGCATTTCAAGGACCCAATCAGCAAAGACACGACGTTGTTGATAATCGGCCGGCTTGAGTTCTTGTGTTAACTGAACTTTATAAGTCTTAAGACCCAAGTCTTTATGCAAAATACGGTGTAATGACATTTGTGGAATGCCCTGACAATGACAAACCTGGGTTTTCTTCAACACTTTGGGCTACAGCAGCAATATTCTCAGTTGTTCTTGAGCGACGTGCACGGGTTTTATTCTTCACATCACTAACTTGTCCCAACAGCTCGAATTTTTCCACCAATTTCTGTATTGCGGTCCGGACAAGGTGCTTCACGGCGACCCAAAAATGCTTTAGTTTTGCGAACTGTGACTGCAAGATTTTCACCATTTTTGTAGTGAATTTTAATAATTTCAATGCATTGTTGAAGCGTCTATCGGTCCATTTTTAGTAATGGCGTAGTTTCTACTTGTCAAATGTCAAAGAATAAAAGCTTCAAAAGTGACAGCTACTGAAATAACGGGTGATTCAAAATAACACCTCTTGTTGGAAAACCCTTTATATAGCCAACTCAAACATGTTCGAAGCTCATTGGCAACATTTCAGTTTCGGGTTTGCACATATCGTCGTAATATAATCTGTTAACTTATGTTTATATGCGACACAACAAATACTTTTCCGACATTGATAATGAGAAGACTGGATAAGATGCTGTTTAGTTTGGGTGTCCTTAACGATCACATGAAGATGTAACTAACATGAACTAACATGTTGTTATATAACTGCCCAAAAGTTATCAAAACGCCCGCACAGTCCCGACCTTAATGTGATTAAGCATTTATGGGACGAATTAGGACGCAGGATGCAGGACAGGATGTGTACATCGAAAGACCAGTTGAAGAATGCATTGCAAGAAGAGTGGAACAAGATTAGTCCCAATGTGTGCAAAAATATTGTTGAATCAATGCCAAGAAGACTGCAATTTGTCGAAAACCAAAAAGTCTGTGCAATAAAATACTAAAATTTATATTTTTTTTGGTAACTTTTTAAATATTTATATTTTTTATGTCTTGCCCGACTTTCAATATGAGACGAGAAAGTGGTCTTATCTCAGATTTTGTTCCATTTGCTTATATTTATTTAATTTTGAATATCTATTTTTGTTATTTTTTTATCAATAGGACTTTTTATGACGATATACAAAAAGTTTCAGTTGAATATCTTTTTTCAAAACAAAAATATTTGAAGTAGAAATTTCGTTTTGAGTTTGCCCGACTTTCAATGTGAGTGACTGTATATAGACTAATCTAATAATCATTACGTGTACTGCCTGTACCAAAAGCCAGGCTACTAGTTTTGAGATATGGTTACGACCACATCTGAAAACTAACTTGCTTCTCATAAAATTGCCTGGATGAGTAAATTTCTAACTTAGTGACATTTAAGTACTTTCCTATTATCCTCTGCCACCTAGACTAAGGAAGCCAGGCAACTTCAAGCTGACATTTATATCAGATTTATAGAATTATATCTATCGACCTGCAATGTACCAGACGTCACCTCCTTTTCTAAGGCCCAAAAAGGATCGCTTGTTTTTAATGTATAATAATCAACAAAATATATATTTAATAATAAATTGAAGTTCACAAACAAGTGCGACTACGCGAACTGGTCGAGCAATTCAGACTGATGCTACTGATGCGCTGCAATTCGGTCAATCTGTCCCAAGCGATGTTGAATTGGCGCGGAGTGCGTGCAATGGCCAATTTGGCAAATGGCCCAAGAGTGCGGTATCCTTGATTCACAAAGCGCACAAATCCATTGGCTGTGAGCTCATTTAATGCCATTTTGACTTGGGCCTCTAAGTCGCCAGAGGAAAATTCTCTGAAAAAGCAAAAATTAAAGTAAATTTTTTGAATTGTTCAGATTATAGTGAACAAACTTACTCCTTGTCTAGCATATGGACAATGTGCACCTCCTTCAGGCCTCTTATGTACTTGGGATGATCTTGGAATAGACGCACCACATCGAGCACAAAGAGAGGCAAATGCAAATGGTAAACGTTGCGACGCAAACAGGATGTCGAAGGTTCAATATCGCGAATGCTGCCATGCATTGCAAAGGTGCTTCGCGATATTTTAGGGAAGAATTTTGAAACTTCAATTAAATGTGGCAGTAGAAAAATATATTTATGAAAAATAGTTGTGCGACAAGAATTGTATGCGCCGTTCCCTAAACGTGGAAAAAATATTTGATGTGTTTCAGTTGAAAATTTCTTCTTTTCCAAAACGATGTTTCTTTTTTTATTTTTCTCTGTTTGCATTTGAAGTGAACATATCGCACAGTGTCTGCGAGCATATCGCATTTTTTGAACTATGTGTTACATATATCACAGACCCTCCACTAGAAAGGTGTCATTAACAAGCTAGTTAACAATTACGTCAACCCTAATTCGACCATTGTCATTTCCAGGCAAACAACAATTACACGTTGGTTTGCCTTCTTATTATAGTATTCTCCTTTACATTGTTATTACCTTCGCTTTTACCAACTCTGCTTCAATTGTGCCCAAAAAATATTCGTAAATATTCGGTGTGTGTTCATGTAATGCCACCTTCAATGTTTCAGTGGCACATCCCACTGCATTACGCGGTTCGGTAATTACTTAGCGTACTCTCCGATGTTTACAAATCATAAAATTCATTTACAGGTCGTTTCCTCAATGAAACAAACTCATCGATCGAACCTTGGGTTTATTTATAGTTATTATTTTTTTATCGAAAGGATACAGTTGTCCTTTGTGTTTCATAAAATATGACATCTTCCAGATTGGTTTAAAATACAATGGATTATGAACAGATTTAGTTAGATTATAAGTGGGCAGAGTTACCATAGTAAGTTGAACGGTTGAGCGGGAGCTAAAAAGCACATTTAAGCCTGTATGACACCGCACGAGACATAAGTCCCATTCCCTTTCATTGCCCGGTTCTCGCTTACATGCAGAATAACTCAAAGTTCAGCTATTATGAGCTTCTGGTAAAGCTATTTGGAGCTTTTGCTAAAATCTTTGATTAAAATGATCCCCAGATAGTCCAGAAAGTAGATGCACAGGAAAGTATTTCTCCTTTTTGACGTGCACATCGGGTGTTCGTTTGACTCCCGCTCCTCCTCATCCATGCAACTACTGCAAAAGTCATTTGGAGGATTCCTAATATCCTGCCATGACTACCGAGAGTCAAGTGTCCCGTTAGGACGCTTATGACTCTATGTATATTTTGTCTACTTAAGGAGAGTGGATCTTTTGAAACCCTTGATATTTTACACCATTATTAATTATGAGTGCAAGGTGTTGGGGGAATGAGTACTTGCTACAGAGGCTTCCGACTCGAAGAGAAAAGGCATTTATAGAAAGAAGCATTTTGGAGACCAAGCCCGTGGCTGAATTTGAACCTGCGACCCTCAAGGGTGAGTCTAGCATGCTTACCACTAGACCATAGAGGGCGGCTTATTTCGGAACATATTTTGCTAGCTTTGTATGTATCCATCGGAACCCTAAGATTTGACATTGATGGTTGAAACGGTACCGTAGGTCCCTCTCAAGCTGGTTGGCATATATCTGTGTTCAGGAACCCAGCTGCGATGTAGATGAGTCTGCTCCGCTATTTCGTCTATAGATCTACGGAAGCTCTTTACAGCTTTTGATGTGTTTATAGACCAATCAAGGGAGCGCAAGGCTGCCTGACTGTTCGACAGAATGCAAATGTCTTGTCCAGATACCTTCGTCTTCTTGAGCCATTGTTTCCTCCATAGCCGCGTCCTCTGCTTGTAATACGTTGCAGTGGTCGGGAAGCCTAAAGGACACGTTAATGTCTAGCTCCAACAGAAAGGTGGCTATAAAGATCCTGTTGCTCCATATAAATTTCTAACAGAAGCTCTGTAATGCAGAGGCTGAAGAACACCCCGACGGATATGTTCGGCAAGGACCTTAACAAGGGCTCCTATGAATAATATTTTATACCTGGTATGCTTCAGGAGGATGATCTGCAAATGAGGACTCGTAAAAACATATTCCTTTTCGTTAAAGGAACTGGGGATTGAAATTCCACAGTATAATATTACAAGCATTCCGACTACAGGCGATAAGGTTCTGTCAGATACATTTAATTAGTCACAGTTAATATCCAATGCTTCATCTCCTATGCTGTACTCGTAAGTTAAACTAGACCATCTCTCTCTTGGATATATAATGCATCATTAATATTGAAATATTTAAAAGTAAGTTCGAAATATTTAAAGTGTGAAAAGATCTCGGGGACAATTGACTGTTTCGTCCGATTGGCCTTCACATTCTCATTATCATCATCAGCCGAAATGGAGACCAACATTTCTTGTGATACTTCAAGAGTCTCAAGTGCGTACTTTGTAATTGTAGTGAAACATTACCTAAATAGTCGCGTGCCATTTCAGCTGCAACAAGTAAATGCAGAATAACTCAAACTGTGTCTAAGGATATACATATTCTATTTTCTGGATATACTCGTACATAATTGATCGCTATCAAAGGTTAAGAACAAGTATTAATGATGAATACGATATTTTGGCTGGACATCAGTCTATAACAGCCTCAGGAATATTCTAGTATTGATGGCTCGGATTGTTCCACATATTCTTATACACGACGGGATGAATTTACGAACTAAGTGATCTATTTGTTGGTTCCAACCTAGTTTATTGACTATGATGATCCCAATTTATTTGACTATATTGCAGAAGCCTACAGTCATATGCACCATTAAAAATTTGTTCGAATAAGTTTTTGCTCTTATGATAAAATATACAATTGCATTCGTATAGAACTGGCAGAGAGTATCCCAGATATGCCCAAATCCGATTCCAAATTGTTTCCAATAGTCCCAATCTCCCTAAATAAACAAGAAATAGAACAGCAAATGAGGTTATAACCGGGAAATTACTGAACTCATTCCGCAGAAATGGGAGCTGAAATATTCTCAAATATCTTCTGAAGATATACTCGTACATGACGAAAAAGCATCGCACGGGTGTCTGCATTTGGTAGGAAACAGAGGATGCATCAGGGAGTTTATTTTGCTTCTTAGACAATGTATTTGGAGGATGCCAATATGAAAGTCATCGAAACTTCATTTAAAACACAAAATTCTTAGGCGAGGAAATGAAAGAATTTTTCTAAGGTCCTTCCTTAGTGTAATTCTTCCTCCTAACATAGTCTTTTCTTACGGAAATACAACATAATTATCCTAAAACGTAAATGAAACCATGAAAGCGTATTCTACAAGATAAACTGATTGATAATTATGCATTATTACAAACGATCGTAGACGATTGACGACTTATAAGCCAACAGTCGCCATGTTATTGCATATATTCGACCTGAGCTGCTGGATAAAGTGATCGAAAACCGGACTTCTTCTTTGTCCGAAATCATATTTAAACAATAATGGCATAAAATTCTCCTTCCAATAAAGCCATTACCCTGGCCATTACGACTTGTATGTCTTTTTTATATACAAAAAAATCACCCTATATTAGAAAAATAGTTGCAAATTGAGTGAAAATCTTTCAGATTACTTTCTAATCACATTGCTGAAATATATCAATTTCATGTCTTAAATTAAGCGTTGCAGTTTTAGAAATTAAGTGTCTCCACTGCTGAAATTAAACAATCAATCAATGTGAAGGCCTTTCCAGATATTTTAGCATATGCTCAGATATATTTAAGGTTTTATTATAATTTAAGTTGGAGTCAGAGTCACATTCAGAGTCGGAATCGAAGGCCGAGTCGGGAATCGGCATCGGAGTTCAAGTCGAAGTTGGAGTCAGAGTCAGAGTCGGAGTTGGAGTCGTGTTAGAAAAATTTTGGTGGTCGAAGGGCGGAGTTGGGAACATCCCGTTTGGAAAGTATTTCCTGAGTTGTATCTTTCAAATAAGACTTAATACTGCAAAAGATGTACGAAGCATGTCCAATAAAATAAACAATAAGCATAAATCGTCGGTCAAAATGAACCTATCAAAATGTACACTACGATTGTCTGCCACCACTGAACAAATTTTGATGGGCTTCACAACTGATCTCATTGTTCGACGGATTGAAGATGAAACAGCTTAGCCCGACTTTGCGCCGATACGAGTGCAAAAAGAACAAAACTTGAAAAGATGATTTTCTTTCACATCAATTCATATTTCTATACTATAGTCCGTGGGAAAATGTGATCTAGTGATGTGACAACTCGTGTATTTGGAGAAAAGTAATCAAATTTTAGTTAAATGTAACCAAACTGGCAACAGTGGTCTCGACAAACGTACCTACCTAAACAGGTAGGAAGGCAAAACGTAGACTAACCTCGGTCACCCAAGTAGCATTCGAACTGTAGTGCCATTTAAAGGCCATATCCTCCCAAGCCTAAAGTTACAGGTAACCAACGATGATTGTTAGGTCTGAAAGAAGGAAGGAGCAATGCCCCAGACTCTCCAGAAAAAGACTTCATTTCGTGGTTCATTCGAGCAAGAGCCGGGCAATCACAAGGAAAGTGCACAACTGTTTATCTCTCTTGTGGGTCTTTGCAGCTTCTGGAATGAGCATTGCACGGAATTCAGCTTACGTGAAGATAGTCCAATGACCCGTTCAGACACCTATGAGGTTGTTACTGCTGTGTCCTGGTTTATTACGAATATGATTCGTTCTTCTTGCACTAAAATTGGACCACGTCATGCTCTGAATGGCACATGTGGCAGTGTTTTTCAACCTCTACTATGCCTTGCGAATGAAGTGATTGTATATATTTCCCTTAGCAACAGTTAAGGGGACGCCCAGGTCTGTGTAGGAAAATACTTGGGCGGTTTCCGATGAGCCTCTTCGAGCCAGCTCTACGGCCTTCCCGTTGCCTTTAATGCTTCTGTGTCCCGAAATTCAGACGAGAGCTACTGAACTACTGGTTGATAATGAATTTAATTCTTCCTTAGAGAGGTTACAATTGATAATGGGTGGAGCCAGCACTCCTATTGTCGCTTGGCTGCCGCAGTAAATGGATATGTTTCTTTTCAGTTTATGTCCGTTCAACGCCCTGCATGCTTGCCAGGATCCCAAAGACGTTTGCTTTGGTAGAAAATTTAAAGATTCCGAAAATATACCCGCCACCACCACAGATACCATCTTGGAACCGTCGCTGAAAATTGAAGTACCACCTTTCGCCGAGAACCTCTCCCTTCCTCTAGCCGCTCCTACTTGGTAAAACTGTAATTACACAGATCACTGTTCCAGTTTGCGGAAAAAGAAGTCGGTGCTCGAGGTCAATATACGTCCAGACTCAAATCAAAACTAACGCAGTAACGGTCACATCACTATTGTAAACTTGTATTATGAAGTACGATGACTCTTTCGCAGAATGTACCTCAGAGTTACTTCCAAAGGACACCTCATTTATGTGGGACCGCATATTCCAAATTTATTAACTCATATAGTTCAAAATTTTGAGAATTAATAAAACACATTGTTAAAAATCAGGTTATAATTTTTGACTTGTGGAGCGCCAACGGAATGCCTCTTGAAGCTATCACCATTTGTTTCACCCAAACTGGTGTACTGGCTTGTGACTGATCACATCTTTTATGCATTATTGTAATTAAAAGGACACAGGAATAATGACAATAACTTGGAACTGTATTAGCATATTTATTTAATTGATTGCTTGTTGTGGACCAATTACCGCACATTAACGCACATTCCTCTAAGGAATTTATAAAAGAATAATCGAGGGCAGGAACAAGGCCACATTTACCTAATAATAAATCTTTTATGGAGGTTCTCGTCCACACATCACAGCGTTGGGTAATTGCCGCTAATTTGGTAGCATACTTTATTGTGTCCATTACTTTGATGTCTATCGAAACGAACTCTGTCGCGGAGTTCAATAGTGATTCGTTGCTTTAATGGATTTATGTATTCCCTGTGCAGTGTACTGAGAAGCAGCAGCGGACTCACTTTACCCTTAAACTGGTTGACGACTGTGGACAGCCCGCTTAGGGGTTGACATTGTTTGGTGCGATCGTCAGACACTCATCGTTATTGGAGTTCATGAGCTGACTTACAAGGAACATTTAGCTGACCCACCACTTGGCCGCATGCACTCCAGCCGCTGTTTGACATGAAGTATGTACATACACAGCCCATCCTTTTGACACTTAACCCTATTTGTAATTTTAGTAATTATTTTCAGTAATTATGGTACATTAACATAAATAAATTCCAAACGGCATGTGTTAACTTTCTCAGCCATAGGAGCTGCTTAAGCGGTCTGGCCAGATTTGAGGCCGAAATTCAAAATCGAGAGCATGTTTTACATTGTACAATAAGCGCTGTACACAATAGCAATCAGAAAAGTTTTGTCTGAGCGAGCTGAATTGCCACGAAATGCCTTGCAATACCACTTCAATGTTATTAAACGATTTAAAAGTGATTGCACAATCATTGAATCAAGTACGAGACGAAAATTGAGTATAAAAGGCCTTCGCACAAACCTCACAAATAACAGTCTACGATACTCAATTCGAAACAGTTTCCCCCATCATGAAGTTTGTTCTAGCGATTTTTGCCGTTGCGGCTTTGACTTCGTCCACCATGGCCACCGTCTACGATCGGTGTTCGTTGGCCAGGGCCATGTCCAGGTTGGGTGTGCCGAGAGCAGATTTGTATAAGTGGGCGTGCATTGCACAACATGAGAGCTCGTTCAACACGGCCGCTGTCGGCCCAACGAACAGCAACGGGTCCCACGACTATGGCATCTTCCAGATCAACGATGTGTACTGGTGCCAGCCGCCTTCGGGCAAATTCTCCTACAACGAATGCAGAATCGGCTGCGATGGTCTGCTGACCAACGATATTGAGCCATCCGTAAAATGTGCCCTGAAGGTGAAGAGTCAGCAAGGTTTCACAGCCTGGTCCACTTGGCGCTATTGCGATGGGCATCTCGCTAGCATTGATGATTGTTTCTAAAGTTTTGACTATCCTGAAATACTTGTGAGACTCTACAAATAAATAAACAACATATTTGCAATCATGAGAACATGCGATAGGATTTGTTTGCGTATTTTCTGTGTAAAGCTCAGCAATTCCTAATATATAATTCACCTGGTTCACCTGTTAATTGCGGACTCCACTTGTGTGTTATTATAATTTATTATGTTTATTACCCTTTTACCCGAGGCGAGGTTACACGACTTAATTGCCGACATGCAACCCCCGCACTGGGCCGTTGTCGCAATTTCACCCCGCCACACCTCCGCCATCAAGAAGAGTGCAGTTGGCTGCACGAAACACGCATGAGATACTTTCCAGGTGTAATTTATTGCCTGTCTAATCGTCACAAAATAATCTATTAGCACCACCGTGCACCAGGCCGCTTCCTACAGAAGGGCACCTACAATCCCCACCGAAATGTCAACAGAATTGCGACGACATTACGGGTAATTATGAGTTCAAAACATTGGGGTTAGGGTTCAGTTAGCGACATCATATTGCACCGTAGGGAATTATAGAAGTCTGTTATATCTGCTTCTACGCTACGACACGATTGCACTAACTGAGCATTCATAATGCGCTTACTCTGACGCCTCAGGTAGTTTATGGGGTATTTAGAGGAAATCCTTGTATAAGAAATGGGATAAGAAATGGTTTTCAAATAAATTGGCAACGGTGCTAACTTTGTTAAGCTTCGAAAGATCTGTTATACAGAAATTGAGTATGAACCCTTTATATACTCGTATCATATATATTAGTTCAGATCTAGACCCATGGAGGCAACCACGAATCGGTCTTGCTAAAATTGTCCACAAATTTCCCTTCAGAATGAAGGAAATAGACTACAGGAGTCCAAAAATCATTGTCAAGGTACTGCTTTAGTTGAAGATTCCCTGCAAAATGGGAATGTGAAGAGCAGAATCTTTTGGAGAAAGCGGAACAAACACCAATTGTCTACATGAATGGTTAAAAAATGAACGACAAAGTTGGGAGCGGAGTCTAGTGTAAAGAGCATCGGACCGGCCGCCCGACCATTCCAGTGTCTTCCAAGTTAAATCAACTGCAATCAGTCGAGCAGCCGCCTGGCTTAAAGTGAATACGATACTCTAAAGAAGATCCTTATTTACACTGATAATCAGTCCGCGATACAGGCAACCACATCCAAAAACTGCCCTCCACTGCAGAACATTTCAAAATGACAATTTAAAGAGAGTATCCCTGGGCATAGAAATATTGAGGGAAATTGTGTAGCCGATGCATTGCCAGATCAGGCACCGAGCTACAAAACATAAATACAGAAAAAGAGGCAGGGATAACAATAGCTACTCGCGAAATGTTACTAAGAATAGAATATCTGAAGAAGGAAAATGCTAGATAGCCATGAGAACCGACTTGCTACACTACAAGGCAAATCTGGCGTAAAATCGCTCCTGGCAGGTCTATGGAATTGATACTGGTAGATTAGATTAGATTTTTTTAAAGGTGTCATACATCGCGACCTGAAAGATCTATTGTTATGCCCCTATTTATTTGATAGATGAGGATAGTCTCATCTATAAATCTTCTGTCAGGTTAATTCCCTGCAGGAATTCATGTATTTTGGAGGAATCAAGTTGAGGGATCTTGCTCATATCTAAGATATATTCTCCAAAACACACGAGTCTTTTGTGTGCCAATGGTCCGCAGTTTATGATCAGGTGCAGTGCGGTTTTGTCACTTTCTCCACAGAATTGACCGATGGCATTGATACTAGTAACCAAACCGTTTATCGGAATATTAGTAGGCATCGTAACTGGATACTGCTTTATTGGAACAAATACGTACATCCCTTATAACGATATCAGTAGAAACTGCGGAAATGAGGAGGAAGAGAAAGTGTATGCCAATGCCCAGCGCTAACAAAAAGGCACTTCCCCTACATGGGAAAGTACTTCTTCAGCTACCTGTTGGAGCTGGAGGATACACCAATAAGAAATATACTTCTTTTTGCCAGAACCAGTTCGCTAACGCGGGAAGTTGAACAAGAAGAGCTTCTGGTGGAAACAAAATGGGCCGAAGGTCTAAGTGATGTCTCTATGGACAGCCATAATAACCTAACCTAACCTATACACATGTGTCGTGATGATTGTCTTGTGGAATACACTAGTGAAGAACATAAAGCATAAAACAAAAGTCTGACTAAAGAACTACGTGCATATTATATATATTCCGACAGCTAAGTAGGCATAAAATCATCAATGCCCTATCTTCCTAATCTTTAAGGGATCAAGTGGGATAATTTACTAAAGCATATTTCATGCAGAGATAAGGACAATCAAGGAAGCAAGTGTCTGACTAAAGAACTACGTGCATATTAATATATATTCCAATATCTAAATCGGCATAAAATTATTAAGGCCCATCTTCCTAATCTTTAAAGGAGCCTGCCTTCGACTGCAGGACAGCTTCGAACGATTTATCAGAAGGAATTGATTTTAACCAATTCGCCGCAGCAATTTTCCACCGCCAGCGGTCCATTCACATCACGGCGCAATGTTTCAACCATTTGCAAATCGTATTGGGGAGGATGTTGTGTCGACATTGAGCGCACATCATGAGATGCGGTTTCTCATGGGTCTGCGTTGAGGACTATATATTGTGCAGCTTTCCATACGTTTGCATATAAATATCATAAGAAATCGGCTTCATCTCGAAAAGTGTGAAAGTCAGTGTATCGAATTGTATCTTCGACATCAGTTCCACACCTCTTTCACTGAAAATTGGCTTATGAGTGATGCCGGATGTGGGCATTCTCGGTAAAGACCTGGAAAAACGGCCACTTAATTAGGAGGACAAAGGTGTTGACTATGATATATTTATGTTCCGTTTTACCCCGATTGCTGTGAAGAAAGCCAATACAAGATGGCATAGTTAAACATCTTCTGAAATAGTTAGATAACTCGTAGATCTGGTTTAAACTAATTCCCTCGGTCCAAATTACTTTCATCACTGTAAAATATATACTGAGGACAGAATTATCCTAATATGACTTTGCAACATGACATGTTCCTGTAATCTTTACAGATATCAAATGCAATCTAACAAATAAGTCGGCGATGGCTTGGGAGTCGCGGAGTCGGAATATGTTCAACGATTCCAATTCACTACAAGTTCACTAAGGACTTATCACTAAAGACCGCAAATGAGAGCGAGACTGAGATTAACTTCAACAGTGCAATCGAATGTGCGTGACTTTAATTTGAATTAAACTATTTCAGTATTCATGTTTATACATGAATTTAATGCTCAGTTGTATGTGTAACCACAGGGAATTGTGTTTCGAGCATTGAACTAAACGCAATTTTGTTTATGTTCAAAAATTATAAATTTAATTTCTCTAAAGAATGAGATGTAATATTTAAGGTATAACAAGAATATTGGTAGAGCGATAACAAAAATAAAAAAGAGCAAAAATTTACTATTATTTTTTTTTTTAGGTTATAAAAACCCGCTGCCAGAATTATTGATTAGATTATTGTTTCAGTAAGTGCACCTCCACTTCATTGGCCGCATTCAGGGCGAGCAAGTGTGTTTCTTCGGGCCCTGTTCTAGCCACTGCCACATCGACGACATTCTGTCCATTACCGTCGGGCCCATCGTCATCAAGTTCACGCTCGAAATAGAAGTCATAGGTGCGCAGTTGACCATTGGACAGAGCGAATAGGCGCCAACCGTCGCTGGACAATTCGAGTGACTGCACCAAATGCTTGCGCAGAACAGAGCCACTGAGCAGCAGCTGCTGATCGTAGACGCGCAATTCGTAGGGCTTCTTCTGGTTCGTTATAAGGGCTATGCAAGCGGCAGTTGTGGGGCGGGACTCGTAGTTGTGCTCGTAAGGAGTTTGAGCCTCGAAAGAACGTCTCTCATTCAGTATGATATTTTGGATGGCACAGGACTTTCCAGTTGCAAAATTTTCATCTGGAATTACAGGTGGGTTAGGCGAATCGGCCGCTTCAGTTTCGGTCAATGAGTTCCGGTGCTGGTTGGAATGCAGCACTATTTTGTGTTGATTGCAATTCAGTATCATCACTGAACCGTTCGACAGACCGACTGCTAGAAAGTCTTCGTTTGTTAACACACACAATGCGGTTGGAAAGAGGAATCGGTTGTCATTGATTGCAATCTTGCTGAACCGTTCCGCCTTCAGGCTTTTCGAGCAGGATAATATAAAATTGCGATTGGTACACACGTACAAGCGTTCATAGCCGGCGGCAATACTGGTGAAGCGCAACCCATCTCTCTGGTCCGTGATCGAATTCAGCTCGTTGAGTTCACGGAGAACCTCATCGCTGTAGATATTCTTTTGAAAAAGCGCCTTAGTCTTATCGAATTGGCTCTGTTCTTTTAGAGCGCGTCGCTCCTGAAATTCTCTCAGGTCACAAATCGCACTTTGTATTAGTTTAACGCGAGCCCATGGTGAGCTGTGCTCAAACATGGTGTCGTTGGGACGGGGTTTTCTCGACTTATTTGTAGGTCTCTGTATAGAATCCGCCTGTCTCTCAGCAATGTCTATGAGTGTCCACACGGTCATAATGCCCGAATCATTAAGCGATATAAACTGTGGGAATAAGAAGGACCTTAATTGTGTTTTAAGAAATTGTGTAAGAAATTCTCATACCTGTATCGCTTTGTAGCTACTCATGGATGGAGACACACCCACGGTTTTGGGCGGTGAACGAAAGCTCTTTATATCGATTACAGCCCCCAGGTCGACCATCTTTGTTGCCCTATCGCTGCCGCGCCAAATCGGTACAATTGATTGGGTGGCGGCAAAATGAGTGAGATGTCCATCGAGCTTGGAACAGAACGAATAAGTCTCTCGCAAATCCCACATAGCTATGCTGCCATCACGTAAGCCGCAGACAATAATATCTGGGGAATTGTTGCATATTTCAGCGCGACCCACTTTACTCCATGTGGAGAGCAGCCTTATCGGTTTACTGCACTCGGTAGTGGACCACACCATTAGAAGATTGGAGAAGTCGCTCCGATACACATCGGCGTCTGGCAGACACTCATGCACTGTTATAACGAGATTGTACTTGGAATTAGCAAAGATCCGGACTACTCGAAGTGCGTCCAGCAATTTCGTGTCCAGTTTGTAGCAACCCTCGCTAATTGAAGGAAACTGATTAGCCTGGGAGCTGAAACGTTTCTGCAGGGTATTGGAATCGTGGGTGGAGTTGAGCACTTTCGACATATGGGTGGAGGCGGTTAGAAGAAAGGCGTTGAGTTTCTCAAAGTCCACGGGCTTCCTGTACCGCCTAAGTTGTTGATTCACATATCGGACGCGGTTCCTGTGTCGCAAGCCACTGAGTGCTTGCAGACTAGCTTCGTACTCATCCGACGGTTGCTCAAAATCAGACAGTCCGTCTTGCAGTAACTCGCCGCAGCAATTTTCCACCGCCAGCGGTCCATTCACATCACGGCGCAATTTTTCAACCATTTGCAAATCGTATTGGGGAGGATGTTGTGTCCACATTGAGCGCACATCAGGAGATGCGGTTTGGCTGTCTTGTGTCATGCGATTGTCATGGGTCTGCGTTGAGGACTGTATATTGTGCAGCTTTCCATACGTTTGCATGTAAATATCATAAGAAATCGGCTTCATCTCGAAGAGTGTGAAAGTCAGTGTATCGAATTGTATCTTCGACATCAGTTCCACACCCCTTTCACTGAAAATTGGCTTAGTATTAAAGTCCTCATAACCGCCATACGAAACAGTGCCATCAAATTGGAGCACCTCTGACTGTATGCCATAATTACTTATACCCGAATCCAATTGTTCGGAGGTGGCCATACTATAAGTATCCAAACTGTCGAATTGCTGCTGACTGGTTTGAATTATGCTACCGTTTAATTTGGGCTGTTTTCGGTAATTCATTTCATAATTGCCTGAATCGAGTTTCCGCTCACGTTCCTTATCCCTTTGTATGACGGTCACTGGATATTGCGTCTGTTCCGATTCATCCTCGCTCTCTTCAACATTCAAAACATCCTTACCATTTTTGTCACTAATAGTCTCTGAGGCATCGTTCTCCTTACTTGGTTCAGGTTCACTGTCCGTACTGTCTTCACCATCATTATCAGTGGCCACTGATGTATCATTCCGACTTGATGATCCAGTCTCAAAGTCGGACTCGTACGATTCAAAGTCATCCGAGTAATTAGCTGGTTCATCTTCAACGACATATTCTGTTGTTTCGTTTTTACTACGCGGCCTTGAATGTTGTCTGATATTGGACGAGGCACTCGCGGAATCAATTAAGTTTATCTCAAACGACACGGATTCTCTGATTGGTAGTACGTTTGCTTTTTCTTCCTCAGTACGTATCTGGTCTTGTATTCTCTGCTTAGCTGAATCGTTTCTAAGAACTATAATTTCGTCTGCATCTAAAGTCCGGGTACGTGGCCTAGCGCGTTTGAAAGGTGAGACCACCTTAACCGTCTCTTCTTTATCCTTTTCGAGACGCAACTCCTTTCTGCTACTGGGTGGAGAGGCCACAGTCACGTTATGATAAGTATCCAATACAGCATTTGGTTTGGTCGGTTGATTTTTTTTGCTCCCACTAGTGGAGATAGTGGGCTTCTTTAGCGCCTCTGTGTTCGTAGTACGTTTGCCATGCGTCGTTCTCCCCTTGTCCACTGTTTTGGATACAGCTGCTTGCGGTGCTGGTGTTTTCCCTTTGTCCGCTGTTTTTGATACAACTGCTTGCGGTGCTGGTGTTTTCCCTTTGTCCGCTGTTTTTGATACAACTGATTGTGGTGTTTTCTTCACAGGAATGGAGTGTCTACTTCCGATACTTGTGGTATTCGCTTTAACTGGACCTATGCTCTTGGATATGGGCTTATTTTGGGTTTTAGTCTCACTGACCTGTGGTTTTGTGGTTGGTGCCGCCGTTGCTTCAGTTTTATTCGAAATTCTTCTTTTATTCTTCTCATTGTTGGAGGACGCCGCGGTTGTGGTCGAAACACTTGGTTTTGTTTCACCAGCACCTTTTGTTATACGCTTTACAGTCGTTGACTTCTTTGTATCGGTTGTCAAGTTCGATATCTGAAAACGTTTAAAAAAGTCGGTTGGGAGTTAATATTTAGTTATTGAGACTAGTGCGAAAACAACAAATCTGAAGCAAAGAATATGTGGGGCTGAGGTCCAGAAGCTTCTTAGGTAAAATAGAAAAAGTGAAGATGAAAAATGGATTGAAGTTAAAAAAACGAGTGATAGTGTGAATGGAAGCATATAACTGACATTTCGCTTGAACAGTGCTATAAAGGCTTGCTGGACCAGTGCTCTGAAGCCTTGCTGGAAAAATGCTCAGAGGGCTTGCTGGAACAGTGCTCTGAGGGCATACAGGCACAGTGCTCTCAGGGCATGCTAGAACAGTGCTCTGAAGGCTTGCTGGAATAGTGCACTGAGAGCTTGCTGAAACAGTGCTCTAAAGGCTTGCTGGATCAGTGATCGGAGGGCTTGTTCGAACAGTACTCTGACGGCATACCGGAACAGTGCTCTAAGGGCAAGTTGGAACAGTTCTCGTAGGAGTTTTTCAACTTTCATATCTACACAATTTTAGCCAGCTGCATCACTGTGATAACTTCAGGCGCTCAAACCCAATTGCTTAAAGCTACTCGCTGATACGTGTAGTTATCCAGTATGAATGCATTCCTGTCTGCCGGGCTCTGAGGAAAAAACTGATGTCATTGCTGAGTGACTGTATAAAAGGGTCAAAAAACGATCCAATAACAAGTCAATATTTAAATAATTTAGTTCCGACCATGCTTATTATACCCTGAAGATGAAGCTATACGGATTAGTCCCAAAAAATAAATGTATTTTAAGTAACCAGAAAATATATTCATTTTAACAAGAAAAGGAACAAGGATTTAATTTTTTATATAGAATGGAATATATTAGATTATATAAATGATGTTATACACTGCGACCTAAAATATCTATTGTGATGCCCCTGTTTACTTAAAACGATGAGAATGGTCTCCTCTATCTTCTATATTCTATAGATCTTTTCAGGTTTATTTTAGACAGGAACTTATGTTGTTTTGAGTGATCAAGTTGAACAATTATACTCATATCCAAGATGATAAATTGAATAACTTTTCACTTTTATTTTCAATACTCGTAAGTCAATGAATACATAACGGCCTTGTGTTAATTTATGGTAAGCATGCTAGTCTCGCAGTTGTGAGTTCTAATGCAGGTCATGGTTCCGAACCGCCTATTTCTATAACTTTATCTATGCAAGTCGAAGTTGCTAGTACCCATTCTCCCAAACCCCTATAGTCATAATTATGATGGTATAAGTTACAAGGAATAAATATTTCTATTTTCTAAGCTCACCCTTGATTTAGATATATGTCTTTTATATTCCGCGTTGTTGTAGCAAATCTGTGGGCATGTCAGAAGCTTTTTTGAATTAAAGGTTTTTATGAGATTTCAGTGAGGTTTTTTTATTTTCTCTCCGTACACAAAGAAGAAAGACTAGTTTACTTAAGATGGAAGATCGAAGGCCTCAGTTGCTAGCACTCATTCGCCCAAACCCTTGCAGACATAACCCATAGGTAAGATTAAGTGGTGGACTACATACACAAAAATGCAACATTGTAAATTATCCGATGAAGTAGTCAAATCTCTCTTTGGGCGATCTGTCAAAAATGAACGGAAAAAGACGTAAGAAAATTTCACCAAGTAAACCAGGGTGCATTTTTTACTGCATCCATTAAAACTGTTTGCCCAAGAAAAAAAATCTCTGGCGCTGGAATTTTCAGACCGAAAATTGTGATAATAGTAATAGCTCCTTTATCATGAATATTAATTGTTTATAATTATAGCACATATAATAAATAATTAAATAGCATTCCTTATGTTTGCTGTAAGATGCGATTTTTGGATTCAAAGTTCGGTTGCCTTCAATTGCTGGGTATTGCATTATTTACAAATAATCAAATGCATAAATCTGATCCAAGTTTTTTTCGTGTATTTTAATTAAAATTGCAGTTTTTTCAAATCTGTGTTTTTTTCTGGATTATATTAGACTATGTGCCGGTTTCTTTTAAGGAGTCCATTGGCAGTAACGAGTGTATAAAATTGAGTAATGGCTAATAGACTCGAATTTTGTACCATTGTTTACAAATGATTACTAAATTCGTTTTCGCCTCTCGCGGGCTAAGTAATGCATAATTAATTAATATTTAATTTTTGCACAATTTTTGGTTTATTTTGTTTAAACACTACACCTGCATGCAACATGTTATTAACGTTGAATCTCTCAGCAGACACAACTCAACATACACCTTTGTCTCGCCGAATCGAACAAACGGCACAGATGTACTTGGGTGTGTGTGTGTGCTTATCAGCCTTTGACGGAATTTTTAAAATTTTGGTTTTATCACGAAATTTTATTTTTCCCTCTCAGCACATTGACCCAATTGAAAACAAATAAGCGGGAAATACGTTGTGAAGTGACAGATCTCAATTAAAGACAAGTGAAAGCAGGCAAATTGTGCAAGAGAAATTGCTTAGCGCACGTAGTAGGTGTAAGAGAATTGAGTTTTGCATTGATAATATTATTACAAAAGTACAGAACAACGGGTTTTTGCACAATTTATTCTTCTTTGTGTTTATTAATTACATGCTGTGCGCCAATGAGTAAAGTGTAAATTTGTGAATTCAGTGCAATTCGGTCTTTGATGGTGAATGTCGGAGTGAAGCCGTTCCTTGCGTGCTCTAATATTTTTCGTATATTTTGTGCTGTGCAGTAATCAAACTTCTTACATTTTTCGATTGTGGCTTTTTTGAAGTTTCTGACATTTATTTTCTAATAAACTTTCTTGATTTTTCTAAGACGGAATATGCACTTTGCCCGGGTGTTTAATCAATGAATTTGGTCGCTTTGTTGTGGCAATTTTTCGCCTGACAACGAGCGCAATATAAAGAGGCAACGTACCAAAGTCAATAAACACAACAACAACAATATATCCATACAATAACAATAATAAGAAAATTGATAACAGCTGAGTATCCGTGGTAAATAAAATGCCATTCGCAAGAGTGGTGGGTTTTCTTTGTAAAAATTATTGTGTGAATGGCATCCAGATGTCGCTGCTATGAATTGATTTTTTGATAGTGTTGTCACAATTTACGTTATTTTATTAAAATTATTTGGTTCGCACATAAAAGTAGTTTCAATAGATAGTAAAAGTACGCGAAAAAATGCCCACTCAAGTTAAACTTTTAATTTTTCAAGTGGTTTCAATTGAGAATTTCAGGAGATTTTTGCTTTCCCTGTTAAATAACAACTTAGAATAATAAATATTCTTGGTTTTTTGACGTCATAATTAAAATATTAATTAAACATATTTTTGTGTTTAGTAATTCAGTTAGAGTTCTGCTGTTTTAACCGTATGAAACCCTAAATAGTTGTTATGTTATGGATATAGTATAAAATTTAGTTGGCTATAGTAATAGTATATAAAACTTAAAATAAGTTTAAAGTTGTGGATTATTCAAATTTCTACTTAAACCTTAGAAGACTTAGTATGTAGTCTTCAGTATGTAGTATGCATCTAGTATGTAGTTTTTATATGTTTTACAACAGTTACACTATAATGATTTTCTAATGTTGTTTATAAACATTATATTTTTTCTAAAATTATATTGTATCATATATGTATATATTTAAAGTTCAACATATTAAGACCTTTTAGTGAATTCATTTTGATGTCATCAACATTATATTTCTTGTAAAATTATATTGTATGCATATATTAAATGTTGTAGATAGGAAGAGCCCTTTTAGTGAATATATTTTGATGTCATCAACATTATATTTCTTGTAAAATTATGATGTATGCATATATTTACTATAGTAGATAGTATAGCCCTTATAGTGGATATCTTTACTGAACATAGAAAACCCCCTTATAGTGAATATCTTTTGTTATTACAAGTACTAACTGTGCATGAAATTATAGAGTTGTTTGGTTTTGAACCAAGAGGATGATAATATAATCATAGAATACGTGTATTACATTATAAAGTTATAAGAACTCTTCTGAACAATTATCAGTACATTATAGTGTTATAGAAATAAAGTACACTCTCAAATCTTAGAACTATTATTATTATTGGCTGTAGTGCACTTCGATCAATATGATCTTTTGTGGGTAATTTTAGAACCATTGATTGTAAATATTTTTTATATGTAATTTTTTAGCTTACTTTAAAGTTGTTAATTTAGCACATTCGAATCTTTCCAATTTTTATGCTGGGTATTTTGTTACTAGAAATTTTGTCAGGAGTGTGGAATCGTCAAATAATGTCTCGCAAACTCCGATTCATACACTAAAAATTTCCTAACTCAACTCCGACTTCAACTACGACGCCAACTCCGACTTCAACTCCGACTCCAACTCCGACTCAAACTCTCACTTTAACACCGACTCAAACTCTGACTTTAACACCGACTCCGATTCCGACTCCAACTCCGACTCCGACTCCGACTGTGACTCCAACTCCGACTCTGACTTGAACTTCAACTCCGACTGCGACTCTGTCTCCAACTCCGACTCAAACTTCGACTCAACCTCTGACTCCAACTCCGACTTCGACTCTCACTTCAACTCCGACTGCGACTCTGACTCCAACTCCGACTCAAACTCCGACTTAAACTCCGACTTCAACTGCGACTACGACTCGTGCTCTGTATCCAACTTAAATTATAATCCGACCGTGAAAACATACGTCTGAGGAGCATATCTAATATTCTTATGTAGTAACTATTGCGTAAAATAATGGAAATAATTATAAATTCAATTTATTTAATTCGTATAAGCACGAATTATTTTAATAAACTAAATAATTATGAATGAATATCCGACTGTACAAATGCTATTTCTCCAGTTCATTGTCAGTCTACAAATACTATGTACATAATTTTATGGAGTGGGAGTCGTTTAAAAATATTACAACTCCGATTCCACACAAAAGCCAGATATTCTGATTTCGACTTCGCAACCTTGCTATTCAGCTATTTCAAAGTGAATTTGGATTCAAAAATCGTGTAATAAAATATTACTCCTTTTTTATTTGAAACTTTCAAAGACTCATTTGTTTTTACTTTTTTAAAATTTAAAACGAAAAGTTGATTGATGAAAAGTTGGTGATGAAATTTTATCACAAGCTCCCGAGAAAATTTGAAATATTTTTGCTTCCCATTCATAATTCATGGTATATTTTGGCGTAGGCCGCCAGTATGGAGTCCCACCACACTGCTTTCTATATATATCCACATTCAGGTAGTATTGTAAATTGTTTCACTGTTTACCCTGATATTATTTTAAAAACACAAAATGTACATAAATTAGTCAAAAATTGTATAAAATAACGAACTAATTTATGCGTTGCTATGTGGCGGAAGAGGCTTCACATAAGAATTGCATTTAAATGAAATGAGAGCAAGTGCTATTTTCAGTTATAATTTATTATAAAGATAAAAAATATACAAACTCATATAAAATAATATCACAATAAATTATTATTAATTCCATCATTAAGTTACATTTTTAAATTTACATTATTGACTTCATGTACTCCTTAATACTTAATGACTTTACTATACAGGGCGTATTCAGGCAGATCGTTAAACCCATGCGTGGTGCATTCTCAGTGAAATTATAAGTGAGCCTATAATGGCAGAAATATATATAGAAACATTGCCGGAAGAATTCGCATCCGCTGGGGCATAATATTTGTCCGCATACTTGTCGAAGACATCCTCCATTATGCGTTTTGCATTATCCTTTCGTAAGTCCTGTATACCATGCAAAGTTTCGGTTCTGTCGCGGAACAGCACATTTGTGCGATTGTCGAAAACGCCGTACATAGTGAAGGGCCGCGTTTCCGATCGAAAGGTCTTTCCAAAAAGATGATCAATATCGCGCAGTGAGTTATATATTTCATTGCGACGTGTGATGGTCGTATTATGAGTCATTAGATGACCTCGACTAGTCCAATGCAAATAGCAATACTCGAATCTCGAACCTCGTTCATTATCGCCATACGGGCAAAACACTTCAAAAGACTTGTGCCGCATGTTTCGTATCCAGGGAGCAGTTAAATTTCCCACAGTGTATTGTTTATAGATGTCTGAACTCAGGAATGCTACGTCGCCACCCTCGGCAAGACACCTCAAAGCACCTTCGTCTCCGCGGTAATAATCTGGGCACTTGTGTTGGGCACGTGGATGCCACGTGCAGGAATCGCGGTGGAAGTAGGAGTGAACCGAGGTCACGTGTCGTGTCAGATTGGCGATAGTTTCTTGAACGGACAAATGAGCGGCTCCCTCATAGGAAGGAAGACAGGCTTTGCTGCCCGCAAGATCAGAAAATTTGTGAAACTTGGAATTCTTGTGTACTACGGCGATTGTCACATAGCGCTCGTGCATGTCCTGCGCGAATTCGTAAAGCACTGGGATCAGTTGGTAGTCCCGTTGAGCCTTAACGCGATTCTCATGATCCACGAGCACTAGATCAGATGTCTTGAATTTGGTATCATCCATGCAGGTCTCCAGATTAGCGGAGCGTATGCATTGGATGTTCGGCTCCACGCCATAAACTTGCGTAGCCTCCTGCAGCCAAGAACACTTGATGTGCTGAATTATTGAAGTGGTACAAAAAACGATTGAACGTGGTGGGTTGCATTCTGGGAAACTGTATGCACCTTGAAAAGCGGGTGCTTGATCCAGATAGTCGTCAATGGGTATTACATTATCCAAAGGAACGATGTCTATGTGGTAGGTTTCAAGCAGACTCAGTAAAGCATTTTGCCAACTCTTCGGGTCATCATGCGACAAGCCGGTCACGACCCTTTGAATTTGTGCTGCATGAGAGCGCCTCGCTGCGATCACCGGCCATGGTTTCGCTACCCAAACGCAAGGCTTTGTAGCGTTGATGGGCTGTTGGTGACCCTCTGCACACAGAAAACTGTATTCAGATGGTTCAGCTTGAGGTGGTAGACTCGTTAACTGTGAACATTCATTATTAGCTATTTATCATAGAATATTCAAGTATAGTCTGTCTTTACTTACACCAAAATGACTGCGCACATCATCCAAACGAGCCCAGGCAATATTCCCTCCACCGCCGGTCAAGCAGTATAGAACACCTCGTCTGCCCCAGTGTTTATCGCCAATATCGCAACGATATGGATCGTAACACATCTGGCATAACGACGGATAGCGGTCTTTCAAGATGCGGTCCTGTTTGGGGTCAGGCACCCAAGGGCCGGCTTTGCAACTGGGTCCAAAATATTTCGCTGAAGCCCCGATGCGATCTTCAGTTAACGACAGTTCGGTATTGCACGATTTTGACACCAACGTCGACTCAAAGTACTGTAAAGAATTAAACATAAAATGAATCAGTCACTTTGATGGCACAAAAGTACCTACTCCAACTTACATTAGCCAACACTTCGGTCCAGTGATTTTGAAGTCCATATCCGGGATGGCACAGCTTCGCGCCACGTATATCATGCACAGAATGAATACCAACTTCGTTGTCCACCACAGCCACCACCTCATATTCGAAGTTGGTATTGTGGGATCGCAACTCGCTTGTGACTAGAATCTCCACACTCGCCCAACGTGCTGCAACCAGATCTTCCGAGGAAAGCACACCAAAGTGAGCTGTGCCTTTATGGATGCGACGGACGCAGTCAAGTCGATCCACTCCCACTACGCACTCGATGTTGCTCGTTGCCTCCAGTATGGGACAGAACTTGGGAGTTTTGCGATAAATGCCGCGGGATTCCACAATGCAAACTCGCACTAAACAAAGAATAAAGTTGAAATGTTACTTAGGAGATCATCAATTATTATCAACAATAATATCTTATAATGTATTTAACTATAACTACAAGACTAGGGATACAATTACCACCAATTAATGCCTTTTACTCGAAGATAGAAAAAATATCAAGAGACATGCTCTTGCAATAAAAGTGACAAATTATGAATCGTATGATTTGTTTTATGAATCAAGAGTATGTTCATCATAAATATAGTTTTATAATAAAAATACACGGATCTAAATATAAGATTTTGAATATCAATCATAAGAAAGTGCAACTTGAAAAAAATGCATTTTGATACAGTTCTACTACATTCAGTTTTGTCAGGGTCATTTTTGGTATCCATAAATTTATTTTTTGGCATCTATAATTCTCATACAATTCATATTAAAACCAAACCAACTTGACCATGACTGTGAACGAGTTGTAGTTTTAAAAAAAATTCTGGTTATGATTAGATAAAGCGAGGTAGTTCGGTGAATAATAATAGTGAAGAATCCATGAAAATGAGTTCAGGTTTCAACCATCTCCACTACGGTCGTGACTTTTCTTTCAATGTGCCTCTCTACTCTGCTTAAATTCCGTTTCTTTTGCCAATAATTTCTAAATTTTTTACGTAGATTGGTAAAGTTCTTAACTAAGAAGGGGGGTAAGGAAAGGCATAACACAGAGGAGGGTGTCCTTTCTCCTCTTCTCTGAAACCTGGTCTTGAATGATCTGCTGTTACAACTTAACACCGCTGGGTATGAGTAGTGGCATATGCTGACTATGTAGGTATCATGGCATTAGGGAAGTATATCGATTAAAGAGTGGATATAGTCCAGGGGGCCCTATTATGCTCAAGTGTGCTTTTGGCAAACTGAGCGGCCACTCCTACCTAACCTAACCGTAAACAACCGCTTATAGCGGACTGGATATGAACCCTTCAAAGACTGACCTCGTCCTCTTCAGTAGGAAGGACCAAATTTCCCCCGTCAGTGCTCCCTAGTTTAATGACACAAGGCTGGACATTAAAACAGGCGACATATCTGGGACTTGTGCTGAATAGAGAGTTAAACTGGAAGGCTAACACGATCGAAAGAGTTCGGAAAGCTTTAGTAGCACTTTACTCCTGCAACTGAGCAGTCGGTAGCAAATGGATTTGGCACCGAAAATTATCAATGATTTTCGTTGTTTCACAAATACGAATCCATTGAAGACAGACTTTTATAGGGTAATGGATTTCCAGAACTTTTCAATCTGTCAGGATAAAATTCAGAGTGAGCAATTTGTATATAAAACAAATCTTCAGAATGAGAAACATTTTTGTTTCCAAATCACTCTTTCAGAATATTCTGGATACACCATTAATGAGATGTATATTCAGAGGATAATATTCTTATCGTTGTCGATTTAAGCGCAGCTGTGGTAATCCCAACTGCATCAACATTATTTTATGAGTACAAAGCACGTCTCTGGTTTTTTTTATTACATTGACTGCGGTCATTCTTCACTGCGGTTCTTGAGGCTTTAAAAAAATTGTTTTAAATTCATGCTTTTGCCTGCAGCATTCCAAAGCGTCGTCAATCAATTGGACTGTTTGTGAAGGAAGTGCAAGAATATAATTTTGAATTATTTATTGTTTGAGGCTTCCTTTTTTCATATTATAAGTTTCTGGTGTTGTGCGATCTTTAGATTGCTTAACAAACCTTCTATAAAACAAAAACTTTCTTAACCAGCTGTGCCCCATCAAGCATCACAGATGGTTCCCTTTTAGTAAACACTGCCAAAACGGGGATGCCCCTTGTAATGAAAACAGCATAAAATATACTGTGAAGTTTACAAAAAAATTATGTATATCTTGGAAAACCAAGTTGAAACAATTTCCCCAAACGGAATTTATTGAACTTTTGAAGTTCGTAACCCAAACAAATGAAACTTTATTTTTAAACAGCCTTGCACTGAGGATTTTTGTATTAAAATGGCTCGCATGGTACCATTGGAACTGACTTTCTCGAGTGAGACTCATTCGATCATCATGGTATCTAGCTAACTATGTGAGTTTCGGAACTATGTAGTGAGTTTCGGTACTAATATAGTTTTGACAAATGGAAAGGAAAAAGCTTCGATTTGGAAGAACACTTGGTTTCATAAATCAGAGTCAGGTTGGACAAAGTTTACCATCCTTAAAACCCGCTCACAAGTGATGAAAGTGAATGGACTGCGGTTAAATGAACTGCGATTGGATGACCTGCGAAAACGAGTACCACAGTAATTGCAGTAATGTGCAGGGAAAGAAGCCATATTCTTGTTCTAGACAGTCATAATGTATGTGGACAGTTATATGAAAAAAGACATTATAAATGCAACCGCCGTTGTCCAGATTTACTTATGAATACCACTAGTTGTGGACGCTAAAAAGAGTTTCACTTGTTGGGAATTTGGGCACGAGGGTTGTTTAATCGCTGCTATAAATTTGATATTTTGAAGGGTTGAACAGATCAATTCACAAAAATGGTTTAATTGCGTTGGAACTGCATTGGCTACAAAAAAACTGACCGTTTAACCAAAAGTAGAGCAATGCGACCTTTAATAGGCGCTGAACCAATCTGTGGACTACCAAAAGGCCACATCCCAAAAGTGAGTAGTTTGAAAATTTGCTAATAACGCAGGACAACACCAGGCTAAACGATCTTTGTTCCCAGAGAGAAGATTATCCCGTAAGCTCTTTATGCTAAGCAGAGAAGACCACAGAATCCTCAGGGCATACCTGATGGGCCACTATATTCCCAGGTACCATCTCAAAAAGATGGGTATTTCCTCTACGGATGTCTGCAAATTGTGTGAACAGAACCTTTTGTGCATGTTATTTGCGAGTGCCCTGTAGTCTGTATAATAAAGCGATTTCTCCAGCTTCAGGACCTGTTAACAACGCACCCGAAATATTCTGGAACATTTAAATGTATCAAGAGCCGCATAAGGATGCTTAAATTAAGGCTTCGCTCAATTTATCAAATTGATGGAAGTAATGATTATAACGGCATTGGATTAAAGGCGAAAAAAGAAGACATTAAACAAACGTTGAATAAAATGACTTGGATTTTCATTAAAGAATCCTCGAATCAAGCAATCCTCGAATCAAACAAACGTCCATTAGGCAATCCTCTATTTCACATATGTATGTATAAGTATTTGCTGCAGAAAGACGTGATAATGAGCGTAAACTTCCCATTGCCGTTGATATCAATTAATTGCATTTATAGCACACTTCGAACTTTAAATGAAATCGCATGCTTAGAATACATTAAAAAAAACAAACCGTTTTAATTTACATTCTGACGCTCACAGAAAAACCCAGCTTTTTTAGCCTTTACCCATGGGAAGCTCTTGGCGACCTTGAAAAATTGCCGGCTGACAAATATGAAAACCTGTGCCATAGGAATCTCAATGAAGCTTGCAGATTGAATCATCAAAACAAACAAGAAAACTCACGCAGCGCTAGCACTTTTGTTACTGTCCGTTTCGACGGCTTTAAGGCACTCAAAATTGAAGTGGTTTCGCAAAAAACCCCCTCTCCGAGATCCGTACGGAAGGTAAACAAAAAGTATCACGTAGCGTGCTCACATAATAACTGGTTTTGTAGCTTGGTTTTAACGCATACTCGTCGTATGAACTTGGGGATTTCTCTTCGTTTTGTGTCTGACATTCGCACAACCAATTAATGACAAACTGGAGCCTCATACAAATTGTATGCACATGGCTGCATGTGTTCGTGAGTGTGTGTGTTCGTTCATACAAGTATGTTAGCTGAGTTCTCAGAATTCTCACACCTTTTGGTTGCGATTTTGGCATTCAATTGTGAATCTTCATTATAAAAACTGTGTGAATCAGGAAACTGGTTTTGGGGATAACATTATCCGTATTATCCGTTATAGACCTTTGGCTTTTATTTTTGCACTAAGCGTGTGTGTGTACAATTAATTAACAGCATGTGAAACTAATGTAGCCTCCCTATTAGTGGGGTTTTTTGTCTCATAGAGAAATTATGTAGATTTCTATTGTATTTCTACTTAATTACTTATAATAATTTGCTTAAATTAAGTTAAATTATAAACTTAAATGAAAAATTTTTCAGAAGAACTGATAAATTATATAAATTTCATGAAACTACGGTCGAGATTCATTTCTTATAGCAGCAATTTTACAAATTTCATCATAGTTGGTATGGCGATATAGTTCTTCAGCCTGAAAATAAGGGCTGTGAGTAGTATATGGAAGAGCTAAGATCAAGGTCGAATGGGGAAAAAAACCATCTGAAGTAATGCAGAAGTAAGAACAATCTAAAAATATGTGAATTTCAGGATTAATAATAATGAAATACGGAGAAAAATACACTTTTTGTGGGGAAAACAGCAACCAAATTAAAAGTTGTACAGAAAATCGTATCATACTCTATAAAACTTGTGCTTTAATTGAGATTTTTGTTTATACTGGTGTTACCAGAACAAATGCTCACTGCAGTCATGACGGATATGATTGATGGATTTGGTGATGGGCAGGAAGCACTCCCTCTGTCGAATTATACTACACATATTGTGGGGAAACACTGTTTGAAATACAATAACTTAGTTCTGTTAGTATTGCGAATAAGAATATTTTCTGACTTGAAATTAATTGAGAGTGATCCGCAAAATGTGTTCAGTGAAATACTAGAATATTGGTAGTATTGAATTGCCAATTTTAGCAGTGCTTTAATTTATGTATGTAAATTGCTGGGAAGAGGACTTACAAGTGTAATATGCACTGTGTAATCATTGTAAGCTTACGGGTAATGGGGAGCAAGTGGTCTTTCAGATAGATCTCTCATTTTTATCAACCAATAAAATTGCGTCCCTCGGTAATATGTAAACTTATATAGATGCCATAAATATGACATGAACTTAAATATATGATATGAACAAAAATATGAACATAAAAATATGATATATACGAGTAGACTGGGATTGATTAGCCCACAGGTATGGCCCTATATATTCCTCTCATCTGCAACAATTTGCTATGAAACCATACGCCATCTTTTTAATTACTTTTGGTGCGTTTAATTTCTTAAAAATTTAAGTAAAACATTATTTATTTATTTATTTACTATAATTAATTACAATAATTAATTATTATACTAAAACATTAAATTTTAATTTCAGAGTGAAAAAGTATCCAAATGAAATGTTCAAAATCATAAATTAGAGAAATTTTGATAAATATGTACAATATATGGTTAGGTTAGGTTGATCTAGCTGGCCGTAAGCCACACGTAGACCTATTGGTCCTTAGCGGTGCCAGATGGAGCTAGGTGTCTATACGTAGAGTTGTGGCGAATCTCAGCAGTGATTGAAGTTCAATTCCTGAGACGTATGGATGGGGACCAATGTTTGTTTACTCCATTTCTACTTTTTCCACATTTCCATAATTTTTTTCATTGGGTTTTTTCGACTGTTTTTCCCCCACTTTTATATTTTATATGAATATGAATGCTATGCCCAAGCTAAATAGCTGGTTTAGATGCAGTGGAAGAGTGAATGGAGAAAATATGTTAGCATAAAGTCATAAATTATTTTTTGTTATAATTTCACAAATTGTCTTCACAAACTTGCTGGGGACAAAAAAAAAGTTAATATAAAGAAGTTAAAAGTAATAAAAAACGAAGCGATTTTCGATTTTAGTTTCATCCCTGAAGGAATTCATATAAACTACATTAATAAATCTATTCAGCTAAACCTAAATTTTTATGATTTTTACATACATTTATAATATAACGTAATTTGTTTCAGAAGAACAGATTCTTTTATGACTAGATTCTTTCTTAACCAGAATAGATTCTTTCTTTTTTACTAGACTAGATTGTTTCTTTACTAGACAAGATTGTTTCTTTACTAGACTAGATTGTTTCTTTACTAGACTAGATTCTTTCTTTATTAGACTAGATTCTTTCTTTACTAAACTAGATTCTTTCTTTACTAGACTAGATTCTTTCTACTTCTGAGCTAAGCCACTTTTAGATACTACTCACATGTCAGCTTCAATATCGTATTTGATAATTTTTCGATTCATCAAAAAAGCATATAGAATATTTTAAAACTTGGTTGATGAAAGAAAAAACGGCAATATGCCACTCCTTCACAATGTGGGTGCTTCAAAAGAATTGAGAGTGCTACGTCACTACTTTAAAATATAAGTGAAAAAGGAAAATTCCGTGCCCCATACTCAACTTAGAATACCGATATATTTGCATATATTCAACTTTACAATATCATTATTGAACATATCGATAAATCGGTATATCGATATGCTCCATTTACATATTATTTCATATGGTCGTGTGTGTAATACTTGAAATTTGTGTATATAATATGCTAAAACCTTATCTAAATATTTTGTATAACAAAAACAATTCATTTCACGATAGAATATTCGTTATTATATATTAATTAGTAAAGCAATACCAGTTTAAAACAAGTTACTTCATATGCACACGATTAACACCTCTGCCGCAAAAAAAGCAACAAGACGCAATATTTGTAGTTCTTAAGAATTTTTGGAAATGTATATACACGTTGGTATATATTTTAATATTTGGGTTTATTTTTTGAATTTGCTTTATTTATTTTATGTTCACCTTTTTTTCAATTATATATTTTATATATATATTTCTTTTGTTTTATAATTATTATTATTATATCTTACACTATATTTAATTAAGACTGCAAGGGGTTGGGGAATGAGTACGAGCTACTGAGGCTTTTTTTAAATTATATATTATCTATATATTTAATTTATTTTTGAATTATATACTTTATATATATTTCTTAAAATTTTTTTAAATTTAATTTTGTATATTTTAAAATTTAAAATTTTTTTAACTTATATATTTTGTGTACTCGTATATATTTTATTTATTTATTTTTTTCATTTTTAATTCGGTAATTTTTTGATACTTTTATTTATATATTTTGTTATTTTTATTTATATTTCTTGAAATTTTTTAAAATTATATATTATATGTATATATTTTTTCATTTTTAATTCTGTTGTCTTTTGGTACTTTGTTATATATTGTGATATTTTTATTTATCTCTTTTATTTTTTTAATGTAAGTAATCATGAATCTTATTCGAACCTTTTACTAATGCCTGAATACCATACTCAAACAAATTGCCGCCTACAATAACAATTGTTTCTAAACGTAAATAATTATGTTCATTAGGTTTTAAGAAACTTACACTTCCCATCGTCAAGATTTTTACCAGCATATGCACAAAAAATTGTTGATAACCAGAGTAAAATCAGTGAACTCTGCAGAACTAAAAACATCTTACAATTTATTTTGTTGTTAATAATTGTAATACAATATTGCAACGACGAAAAGAAAAATATGAACAAATTTATTTAAAAAAAACTGTTTGTGATAATTAATCGCTATTCTCGAGGGCGCACTGCAATTGTTTGTAATACTTTTAATACGGTCTGTGGTAACGCCCCTACATTAAAACCCGATATGACCCGAATAATCGCAAGCTTCATATAACAATCTATTCGCGTCGATCGTTAATGCCCGACTGAAGCTTAATTTTGAAGATATTTGTTTACACGCCTGCGGTCGCAGGCCGACTTAAAAACTAAGCATCTGATACGTATTTGTAGCCGAATCGAATCTTAATTCTCGCCATCCATTCGCCGCATCTTGGCGCTCACTCGTTTGTTTGCTTTGTGTGTTGAGTTCGAGAGACATGGTGCGCAGTCTGAGATTCACTTTCGTTTACGGTTAGTGCGCCACAAGCAAATGGAACAGGTTCAAGCGGTGAGTTCCGAATATATGTATGTATATTTTGAGAAAGTTCAACTTACATACCTACATACTAATGCATATTTAAAATGTGTGAATAAAAGATGAAAACAAAGCATTGATTATATATTCTATATTAATTGATATAAATTCTAATTAAACCAATTTCAAAACGCAAGTTACGATCGCGAAACTTGACAACTTGAGCCGCCTGCCATATATTAATCAACTCTCATATGCATGTATTTACATACATACATCCATACATATATGTATTCTGAATAGAAATTTGAAAATGTTGAGTAAAAACAGAATTTGATAACAATTTTATGCAAATTATAAACAGTGGAATGCATAAGTTCAGTGATTAAGATTGCCTTCTTTCGTGCTGTAACGCATGAATTGATTTACATACTGAAGCAAGTACACGCATACATACATATATTCATACACATACATATGTATGTATTCATATATAAAATGCAGTTGTTGAGCTGGAAGCAGAATGAGTGTTATTGAGTATCTGTAACAGTTCTGCTCTTGCCAATAAAAGTTTGCAATGCACAAGGTTTGATTGCAGCAATAAACAAGTGCAGAAATTACATCAAAGACAGAATTATACCAGAGTACTCTCTGCAGAGCTGCCTGCACAGTGTTCTACAGATCTACACACGGTGTGTGCTTTCTAGACTTGATTGCAGCCATAGACAATTGCAGAAATTATATCAAAGACAAAGAATTATACCAGCGTACTCTCTGCAGAGCTGCCTGCACAGTGTTTTACAGAGCTGCCTGCACACAGTGTTCTACAGATCTACACACAGTGTTCGCTTTCTAGTGCCGGTACAGACCACACAATTGAAGAGTTTTTATCGCGTCCTTACCCACTACAATAGAGAAACTAATTATAATAGAGTGCTTCTACAGATCTGCGCAGACTGACCACACTCTGCTATAAAGTGAAATTTTGCTGCATTACAATAGATTCTGGTATACTGATTTAGTATATCAGATAACTATCTACATTTGAGCTGAGATAAAATTGCATTCCTGAAAGAGAAAGTTGTGCTAAAAGTTCAAGGGAAATGCTTATTATCCATTCAAGGTAAATTTATTTTATATGTCAAAGCATTATATAAAATGTATTCGTTCAATAATATCAAACAGCAGAGACAGCTGATCAAAATACGTGGAACCTAAAAGCAAACTTTCTCCTTCCTCGTCAAAAGTAGTGTTAAATTAAAAAATTACTTATATCAGGAGATCAACCTGACAACGCGCACTTTTACATCACAAATCATTATAGCGATTTAGTTACTACGGAAAAGTTAGCTCCATGAACAAAGATTATGAGTTGCATAAACCACAGTTGCAGTAAAAAATAGGAAGGATCGAGAAACATTTGGAACGTTTTTATATTATTATAAGATTTCTCTGGTGTGTGACATAATTTACCAGCATTTGTTTTCCCTGACAGTTACGACGTCAATTCCATATATATATATATGTCTTTTCCCAAAATCCATTACTATACAAACAAACAATAAACGCATCAAGGTTCAATAGTATTATAAAATTTCTATTAATTTATTTGGTATTAATTAATATACTCGTATATCGCATGTTAATAATTTCAATTACATTTATGTAACAATCATCATATTTAAAAGGACAATGGACCGCACACCCACATACTACATGTACATATCACATGATACTCCAATTAGAATACATAGTGTTGATCCTGTCCGTTGCCTGCTTATTGAATGCCTTTCTTTGTTTGCACAATCGTATCGAGTTCGAGCATTCTCTTTTTTCAAAAGAACTTCTTCACGTTGTTTTGGCGCGATAAGTCTTATCAGCACGCCTTTAATGTTATTATTTATCAGCTGTGAACGAAATTAAAATTAATCAAATTTCTCTTATTTATTAAGTTTATTTATAACTACAAAATAAAAGCAAAATGACGCGTCAATCTATTAAGACTAGACTTAACACTGCAAATGTTGTGCTAAAAATATTAGAGTAGAATAAAGTCAGTGCTCGATTTAGGAGGAGGAAATCACGCTTCACTACGGAAAGATAAATGAAGTGAAAACGACAAAAGCAACTTTACTGTGATATTCAAATGTGTCAATATGGTAAAGATTAATTGAAGCATTGCCGCATATGATACTATGATAGATAGTAATTACTTTTAGATTAGAGGGCATATGGACAGTAAAGCGCCAGGCAGGAAAGTGGTGCAATTTGAAATTTCCGTTGGGAGATAAATCAAAATAAAAATTGTTGAACTATTTTTAAGTTGACTTCAGTGTACTCGGTTTCTATAGAATTCCTGTGTTATGATTGTAAATATTTCAATCAAGGTGTGTTGTATAAGTGTCTTTAAAATATATAAAGATAATTTTCTATATTTGTATTTGTTTATATATAAAAAATTCTTTATTTGTATTTGCTTATCTGATTAAAATCACATTCTCACCCACCTAGTAAACAGCTCGCTTTATATAGTTACGGTTATAATGTTATGGGCTGTGTAAAACTATAAGCTAATAACATTACAGAATATGTTATTCTAGTATAATGCTGGGTTTCCACCGAAAGCTAAACTGCAAAACAAAGAGCGTTGTTAAATTTAAGACATTTTAATTGTATCCACCGGACTTGAGTTACCAGTGCTAAAGTATTTTTATGGCAGGAGGTGCATCAGCGATTTTTAT
Source organism: Clusia tigrina (assembly GCA_920105625.2). Classification (NCBI taxonomy): domain Eukaryota; kingdom Metazoa; phylum Arthropoda; class Insecta; order Diptera; family Clusiidae; genus Clusia; species Clusia tigrina. The sequence goes on from OV050030.1 coordinate 10,122,777, forward strand.
GTTCTTTATTTGCTTTATTAGGATTTACTATTTCCAAATAATAAAAGTAAACACTTCGTTTATTGCAGAAAATATATATTTCTGCTAAAAATAAAGAACATTGAAATTTTTTGTACAGAAATTCTACTACACAGAATGCAATTCATGTTCCCTTCTTTTGTACGTTTACCTACTGCACTGGATGCGGTTGCAGGCAAGCTGTCAATATATGTAGTTACATTTGTATATATGGCTGCCGCTTTTAACATAACATTTCCTGTTAAGGGGTAGATCAACAGCAAAAGTAAGTTAATTCAGTTTTGAAAGTTAGTAGTTTTATACAAAAACAATTGCATGGGAATTTGTTCATTTAAATGCAATGTTAAACTGCAGTTAAGGCTCGGTGGAAACGCGCTATAAGACTGAGTGGAAACCCGCTATAAGGCTCAGTGGAAACGCGCTGTAAGACTCAGTGGAAACCCGCTATAAGGCTCTGTGGAAACGCGCTATAACACTTTAGAAAGTATAGACAAGCAATTTTAATATCTTATACATATTTATTTATCTATAAAGTGAAAAATAAGATTTAATTCTTATTCTACGCCAAATTTTGAAGCATTATCTGGCAGGGCTTTTAGCTTATAAGTACACAAAATATTTATTTAGGAGTATTTATAACGTGAAAAATAATATTTAATTCTCACAGCCAAATTTAGGAGCTGCTAGGGCTTTCAGCTCATAACTATACCAAATATTCTTATAGGCTTCCCAAACTTCGTATTTCGCCTATTACTAATATATAAAACTTTGTAATTTGTATGAATCACATGATTTTATAGTATATAGCCCCTCATATAGTCATAGAAATTGGAAAGTTAGTTGGGTTACGAAGTGATCTTAGTGCATCCAATTTCATATTAAAATTCACTTACACATATACTCATGTACACTGTATATTATATAAAGAATATATAAACTTATCTTGTATTGACAGTCTAATTGCATCTCAGAGCCGCGGATGGGCAAAACATCAATCATATTATAACAGCGTGAACTAGTAGAAGTTGTTCACATTATTAATATGCATTTGCAATTAGAGAATTTTAACAAATGGAAATAATTAAAATTGAATTACTTGGGGAAATGCAAATCTTGGATGATTACACTTTATTCCCTTAACTACGTACAGAATTGTAGGTGAATGTAAGTATTATTGCGTGTTATTCGTATCATTTTGTATAGCTCCCATAGTGGAATTACGAATTGCTCTTCCTGGTGATGCACAGTTTGACTTACCTGACCTCACTAAATTTAAATTTTTCTCTCGTTGCTATTAAATTTAGAAATTCGTTGTAAACAAAGCACACACACACATTAACACGGGCGAAAACTGTTGTGGAGGCGTTTGTGCAATTGTTAATTTCTCATAGAACAAAGGAAATTCGTTCTCTTTTGTTCCAGCAACTGATTAGGCATTTCACTATTCACATCAAATCAGTCTGCTGTCATATCCTATTCACTTAAAGTGTTGAATTACATTACTGGAGCTCATTACCATGCTAAGTTCTCTCCAACTAACGCAAAATGTGACTACTAATTTGCCATTTACTGTACTGTAAATGAGTATAATATAGTACCATGGGTTATTTTTTAAATTTTCTTCGAGTCATATTCATATTTCCATTTCATCCATGTTCATATTTTTATTAACTCTTAAGAAATATTTGAAATGAATTATTTCGTATTTGAGGTGCGAAATACTTCTAGACATGGAAGCTGTATTTTGTTTCAAAACAAATATTTATTTGTTTTGTTTTTTCTTTTATGGCCATTTAAAGATTAAAAAAGTTCTTTCCATAATTGTGTTTGCTTTTGAAATTTTGTACAATTATTTATTTTATTTATTTAAAAAAGTTTATTCACAAATAAATTTAATGATAAACTTATTGTGCAGTTATTTAATAATAAACTTACATTATTTACTTTTATCTCTCCAATCGTCCAGTAAGATTTTTTAAAAGCCTAATTTTTTTAAACCTGTTTTGGTATTAAATTATATGAATCTATCATATAAACTTTATAAATTTATCAAAATAACACTCCACTACTCTATTAAATCTTTCGATTTTGTATCAAAACGAACCAGGTGAGCGTGTTCGAAGTACACGTTGTTAAAGCGACAACAACAATAATTGCAAATGTTTTTATGAATATACAAATATGTACATACATTTCAGCAACAGACTTAAAGAAATTGTAAAAAAAACATTTCGGCATTGTGCTTCCCTGAAACGAACCAGACTGTTACGTGTCTTCTCGTACAATAGTCTCGAAAGGGTTTGAAGGGCGGTTGCAGCGTGTTTGGCGTTGTAGTGCTACCTGCACTACATAGTGGCCCTATTGGGTAGCGGTATGAACCCTCCCCAAAATCTGTTGTAATACAAACTATTGAGTTACCATGCAAACTAGGAAGGAGGATTAGGCCATTTTTGTACCCTACATATTACTGAAATTTAAATTGAATATACATATATAATTGTAGTAGCGGTTCTTAAAGTACTTAGGTGGAAATATACTGTTGTTTCCTACATAGTATCTATTCATTCGTATTAATGTATTTACACCACAATGGGTCATTGTCACATCAGAACTCACTCATTCGCTTTTGTTTAAAGTTTTTGTTTTTGAAGTTCAATGCGATATCGCACAGTGTAGTGGCTTGAATTAAACTTGGAACTTCGTTGTAGTATCTTTGTAATGCGTTTTAACATTTCCAGTTTTAAATTTTTATTTTTTTCACTTTAGTTACGTCAGGCAACGCATCACTGCCATTTTAGTTATACTTGTATGTAGTTTTGCTTGACCGAATATTTACCTAAATTATTTCAGTTAATCTCTGAGCATATCGGAATGGCAAGGCTTGTATAAAGCGATCCAGAGCTTATATCAGGGTAAATTCATTTGCCGTCAACAGGAACCTAACTTGCATGGGGGGATTGGCTTTAAATAATTATATTCCCAAAATCCCTTTTTAAGACTTACTCAATCTTGATGAATTTAAACATAAGTACTTGTAACCTTGTAAATGGTACAAGTATTTTATAGAACATTAGCACCTTAATTGCGATATAAAGCTCTGTTGAGGCAGATTATGTCATGAAGAGGATGAGACTTATATTCAATTCCTAGCACTAGTGGGGTGGGTGCACTGTCAGCCTTACAATGTACAAAATCCCTGACTTAGGAACAATTCCCTTGCTCAGCAAATTACCACCAGTTATTATCGAACTCCTTCCTTTCTTTGGAATGTACGAGTTTTCAGCAGATATGAGCAAAATTTCACTGCCGGTGTTTTTCACTGTTATTCTCAAATCACTGAAACCAATGTGAATTTACTTACATGGTGGCTGCAAGAGAAAATTTTTTTGACTCAATTTTCCCTCAGTAGCTGTCAAAATTGAAATTGTAGAAAAATGCGATCAAAACAAATATGCAAACAATCGCAAATAGAGTTTTGATTTGAGTGAATAAGTTTTTTAATTGTTATTTTTGTGAAGTTTGAACATTATGAAGAAATTGTGGAGTCTATTTAACTATTAAATACATTTTATAAAAATTGTGTGCCACTTTAAGCAGCTCTTATGTATTCCTCCATTCCTCTCAATTTCGTTTATTTTGATTGCACATTGCTTATGGTTGACAATTCCGGAGGCACGAATATCACCTTGCAGCCACCATGTAAGTAAATTCACCTTGACTGAAACCAATCGTTATCAAATATGCAAAGTAACAGTGATTGGAGCAAAAGAGCGATGTTTCACCGTCCGTTCTCCTTCATAGTGTTTACAATCGCTACTTTTTACAAAATCGGTACTTTTAACAAAATCGTTATTTTGAGCAGCGGCAACTGATTTCACTGCTTTGGTATTAAACACGATTTGTGTGACGTTATTTAAGTGAATATTGATTAAGTCTGTTGAGGATTTCGTTCTTAAGTGCGACTTCCAGAGTAGCACCTGACAGCCGAGAACAGCCTCGTACTTATATTTATAAGAGAGTGAATGCAAATTGTGTTAATCATCAGGGGCAGTTTGTTATTAGTTTACGTGTATGATAGGAGTAATTTTAAAATATTGCGAAAAAGAAAAGGTTGTGGGATATCACTGTTTCTGTTCCTTGATCACTGCTACTTTAAGTGTTTGAATTCAATGCAACATAAGGGGCAGTTTTCGTTTGAATTTTTTAAAATTACTAATAAAATTTTGAATTGGGTTCTATATGTTTAACTACTACTAATGGATATTCTCAATGTTGTTACTACATTTTTTAGTGGGCATTTTAAGTGATATTATAATAAGATACACTTTTTCAGAAGGTCCTGGCATCTAAGTGCTTGAATCTAGAAGTGAAATAATTCTTCTAATTAAATAAAAAAAAAAAAAAAAATAGCTACGTACATAAATAGTTGCTTAACTAACTGTGATTGATATTTGCAGTACGTTACCAACATTAAGAATGTTATTTCAGTCTTGTAATTGAGTACAGATTTTGAATCACTCTGAATAACAGCTATCTGTTAAAAATCGCCCTATTCGCTGTTAATTTGCTTATTTGATAACATTGTCCATCCATGCAAAAATATTAGCATAGGCACAAATACATATACATATGTATGTTCCACAAAGGAAACAGCGGTCGCAGTTACTGTTCAAAATCACTCAGTTTAAAAAATGGGAATCATTGCTAAGGACGCTATTGTAAAATCACTCGATCGCTCATCTCTAGTTATACCCTTTACCTTTAAAAAAGGTAAATAGGGTATACTAATTTTGTGCTTTTGAGAGGGGTTGCAATTTCAGGAAGGAGGCGTGGTAGGTATGGATACAGATATGATCAGAACCACTTTCTAAGCAATTTTTATTTTGTCCGTCCGTCTGTCCGTCTGTGGCCACTTTTTTTCTACACCGTTAGAGCTATCTTAATGAAATTTTGCAATAGTATAGTCTGGACAAAGATACAGAACCAGATTGCTATATGGGCGGATTTGGACAAAGACAACGCCTACCTCCCATATAAGGAACTTTTTTCACCATTTTTAAAATGACTATAATTTCGGTCCAATTGACGGAATCGTGACGTTATTATTACCCTATCTATGCTTCTAGGGATGATATATGAATAAAAATTGGTAGATGTATACATTGGGTCTATACTAGCATGCATTCCAAATATGGGCAGACTATTACTACTGCCATGCCCACAATTAAGAAAAATCATTTCTAGCTTCCTATAGAAGATACGAAATTGCACAGGAAGGTTCCGGGTATTAACATTAAACCCCACACAAAATATGGGCCTGTTATTTTTAGAGTCACGCACACTATCGACATATTACTTACGACCTATACAAAAATGTTGCACTAAATTTTATATTAGTGGTTATATTGACACTACAAAGCCATACACAAGAAATGTGGTCGATATAATCAATTCAAGGTAACCTACCGAAAATTACCGTAGATATGCTCCAAATGATGATTTATGAAGAAAACATCCCCATTGTTGCTGAGAAAAGGTAAAGGGTATTTCGAAGACGGTCTAAGCCGACTTCAGACTTCTGTACTCGTTTTCAGTATAAATTTGTCACACAAGATATATCTGCTTATGCTCCCATTTTTTGTAACTTTTTATGTGCGCAATTTGTAAGAGGAAGAAGATTTTCATCTCTGCCTCTCTTCCTTTCTTGATAAATTCTTTTGTATTCAAAATTCTAAACATTTAATGTTAGTATAAAATTCTCTGTTGTGTCGTTATTCCAGCAAACACAAGCGATTCGTGTATATTTAAGAAAGATAGTACTGACTGCTTGCTACACAGGATATGATGGCTTTAAAAGAACAAACTAATATGCATATTTTTAATTACCATATTTATGAATTTATATCTAGTGTAGTAACCAGCTAAAATCAAGTTTTATATAAAGCAAATAAGCAAACTTAATTTTAGAATTGACTGTTACTGATTGCTGGCATTATAACTTGATAGCGTTGAGATTTTATCATTAAAGCAAAATTTTTAATTCAAGCTAATCAACATTTTGCCACTTGTTGTATTTGAAAACTTTAAAAACAATAGACGCACACTTTGCGCAGATTTCAGACCATATGGTACCCTATTCCAACAGTGATAAGAGAACATTATAAATTAGACATGTCTCAAATCTGCATGTGAACGACTTGGCGCTGGTGGCTCCTATAGGATACTTTTATCAAAGCCACTATTTAACTAGATTAGATTCAGTTTTATAATGGGCATGTCGGGTAAAAACTTATATTTGTATTCGACAAAGAGGGTAGCAACTGAACTATTAGATAAACATTGTTAGGAAGTTTATGCATGCATGTGCGCTTGAGATAGCCCACAGAATTAATGAAATGGAATATTTCTGACCGTGCCACTATTTGCAGAGAGGGAATTAATTGAACCAAAAAGTGTGCGGCATATGTATGAGGTGCAGGTGATTATGTATGAGGTATTTAGTTCAACAATTACTCCGAAGTACGAATATCCTCCACTGGCAACACCGGCCAGGGCTCACAAGCTACGGTGTTACTTCCCGAATAAATTCGTTTCACGTTCGCCGATGTCAAAAACCAAGAGTACCTAAGGGAGCGGCAAAAAGGGAGTTAAAGAGACACCTCATCGTTTTTATAGAACAATTTAATCTTTGAGGAATATTATGGCTTGCTTGCTTAAGGTTGTTCTGCATATCCTTGGTGCTCAAGTTTTTGTTTTTTCCATGTAAATACCCTTTACTTAATTTGATCGGGACAGTGGTTCTAGTAGCCTGTTCCTTCTGTAGTATAATATGCACGGAACCTTAGTGGGCCCATTTAAGGAATCCCTGACGAATTAATACTGATGAAAATTTTCTTGATTGAGGCTAATAAAGCAAATAATCTTAATTTCCAAAGCGAACATAGTCGTTAATTGCTAACAATAAAGCAGCGATTTAACATATCCTAACAAAAAACAATCCAGATGTGTTCAATCATGGGATCTGGGTGACCATTTGACTAGTCCATTCCATGAGATGACGTTCCGTATCCCACCGTACTTTTTATCCTGTCTCAATTGAAAAAATAAGGCCCAATGATGCCACCTACCCATAAAGCATAGGGAACATATTATGTTTCTGTATATTAAGATGTTCCTTGAAGGGATTTCCTCACTCCAAAGGCCCCAGTTCAGCTTGTCTACCTAGTCATTAAGCAAAAAATGAGATTTATTGCTAACATGAAGAACAACCCCAGTACGAGAATCAATTCTCTGATCAATTGTTTCATCATTTTGGGCACGAAGTCATTCGCTTCGATCTGTACTTTTAAACTTTCCGAGTTATATCAATTGAATGATTTCTTTATTTATTTTCAGATTGGGAACTAAAACAGCAGAATGAGAATTTCGAAACACCTGAAAGACTAAATCATTAATCGTGAGAGAAGTAGCGATAGCGATATGAAGTTTTTTTGTGATTACAAAATTAGAACGCTTATCAGATTCTGAATATATAAAAAAATCGCGGAAAATAGAGTTGGCGTTGAGAGGCAGCAGTGGACGGCAGTCAGACTGAGCTTGATCACCGGCAGAAGAGAGTGTGCCATATTAGTAGACACAAATCAAATCAAATATGCAAAGAACTGATTTTGTATAAAAATTTACACATTTCCAAAGAAGAAACAAAAGTATTCTGTGATATTTCTAGAAGTTAATATAATTTGCACTATAGTGAGACAAAATGGTGAAAATTGATAAACGTCTGCTGCCAATAAAGGCCCACTTCTTCTTCTTTATGGCAGGTAAGCAAAGTAACTGAAAAATTTGAAATGCTTTTAAATTTACCTTCGTACTTCGTGTTGCAGCGATGGGTCCGATTTTGCCGCAGCTTTCGGTGCTGGGCAAACAAATCGGCATAGCGCCAGAAGTTATGGGCTTCATAACTTCCGTCTTGCCCATAATGTATGTGATAGCCAAACCAGTGTTCGGCTTTGTGGCGGACTACTTTGTCGTAAGTGGCAGTTTGCTCAATTAATTACTTTTCGAACTAATATTTCTTCGTTTTTCGCAGACATTTCGCAAACTGATATTTATCGCATTGATTGCGTTCATGACATTATCATACGGCGCTTTTTATTTTATTCCGAGTACGGGAATACAGACCACTCTGCCGGATGGAGTGTGGAATGTGACGTTTAACGCCGCAGATGTCCAAAGTTGCAGTAAAGAGGTATTTATGAAAATTCATCATCGTCCAATATGTGCTATTTAAATTCTGTTGTTACAGTTACTGGCTGATTTATCGCATTGTTCGTCTACACATCGAGCGACCTGCTACGACAATGTCAGGAGCTTCGATGCATACTTCACAGATGTTCCAGTTAATTCAATTAGCAATATTACAAGCAACATTGAGCAACCGCCTCATACACACATGTGTCTTCCCACCGCAGATGCGGTTAACTTGACTTCTTTGGACAGTTTTGTTGGCAAGTGTCATTTCGACGATGTCGATCAGGCTGATTGCCTGTATCGCACTTCTACCTTCTGGCTATTTGTGCTTTTCATGTGTATGGGCACCATTGGCTTCAACGTCACCAACTCAATCTCCGATGCCATTTGCTTCGATGTGCTGGGCGAATCCCAAGAGCATAAGTATGGAGCTCAACGCGTTTGGGGTACCATAGGATTTGGTGCAACAGCACTGCTGGCTGGTGTAGCCGTAGATATATGGACCGTAGACACTGTAAAGAGTTTTGCGCCAGCTCTTGTAATTATGTTCATCTTCAGCGTTTCCGATGTGCTAAGTGTGTCAAAACTGAAGCTGCCCAAACTGTCATCGTCCGAGTCAATTTTCAAAGATGTCTGGGATCTAATCAGACAGCCCACAATTGCTATTTTCTTGCTTTTTGCCACCATTGCGGGGATTATCGACTCCTTTATAATCTATTTCTTGTTCTGGCATTTGGAGGAGGTGGCTGCCGAAACTGGTTTTATGAGTCAAATCAAGCTGATCGAGGGCTGTGTAGTCGCCGCTGAGTGCTTAGCTGGCGAAGTGCCGTTCTTTTTCTACAGCGGGAAGATAATCAAGAAGCTCGGTTATGTGAATTGCATGAGCTTATGCTTCTTCTTCTACGCTGTGCGTCTAGCGCTGATCTCTTGGATACCAAATCCGTGGTATTTAGTGGGTGTGGAACTGTTCTTCCAGGGCTGCACATATGCTCTTACATACACGTGTATTGTGGCCTATGCGTCGGAAGTGGCTCCGCCTGGTACGTCGGCTACGGTGCAAGGACTCATTGCTGGTATGGATGATGGCTTGGGATTTTCGATTGGATCACTTATTGGCGGTTTGTCGCTAAAGCGTTTCGGTGGTCGTCGGAGTTTTGCCTACTTTGCTGTTGTTGCAATTTGCACTTGTGTAGCCCATATTTTGATAAGACCTTCTTCCCGAAAGCGCCAATACTTACCCAAGACTGGGTACCAAGCGCCGGTGGAGCAAACGACCGCGGCAGCAGAAAAATCATAGTATACGCAGAACAAGTATTAAGTAAAGAGCTTTGTGAATAAGTCTTCTAAACCCCACAACTTTCAACCGCCAGGATACTCATTTATGTCATTGTCCACAATATCCAGCACATATAATGGCACAGAATTGCTGGTCTGCATAGTTTTTTGTGTCTCGTGTATCCACTCGAAAGTGTAGGGTGTATTGTGCCTGCGTTGTCTTGACTCAACCTACTGGATTTTTATATTAATTATATATGCCTTTTTTTGTATTCTTATTCTGCAAATATACAAATGTAAATATAAGAAACGAACATGTATCTGTGCAAATAAATTGTATTATATAGAAATTTGGACGGAGTTATGGAATAAGAGTGATACGATAATCATTGCAGAACTTCATATAACTACGACGTTCGAGTACAGTTCAATAAATAGCAATATTAATGTCAGGTATGTATTATGAACCTACATATGTATTATGAGTTATGTGACTCATTTCTTCTTGCAAGTATCACTGGCCACAAGGTGTTGTGATAGCGCCAACCACAATCCCTGCATAAGAGTAGCGAATTCCTCGTAGATTGTATGTAACTGTTTGTAAGTACCCACTTCCAGTAGTATGCATAAAATGCCATAGTCTCCGTCTATACAGTAAGTTAGAGTAATGCTGCTCAGACGGCTCGCTCCACGTAACATATTCTGGGCAACATCTTCCTATGCGAAGATTGTCAAGACTGCAAATTAAATTATGTAAATTAATAGTGAACTCCGTTTTAACCGCGGATTGTGTACGGAAATGTAATTGACTAAACATGATGCAATAAACGACAGATGCGTGCCGAAATTCATCAGCAAGAAGCATAACTGCATATCACACACTTCTACATCCACACCTACACTCTGCTCAAACTACTCTGAGCTTAGTTCAGTGGGGTTGTTCGAGTTAGACAAATGCTCCTCTTTTTGCTCGTTCTTTTTTCTGAAGCAAGTTAGAGCGGTCAAAAAAGTACTTTCCGCTGTGGTTCTTGTAACAAAAAACTGTTAGAGCACAACAAAGTACATACATACATACATGACTTACATAAATTATATATACGAGTATACTCTGAATCAAATTAGTGCAAATTAAGACCTAAATAGTAAATTTTTTAAATTAATTAGATTTGAATAACAGTAATCAGAAGAGCTGATATATTTTCCACTTTCTTGTTCAATGAATTTTTATTCTAAATTGCTCCAAAAGCTTTTAAGAACTTTTTAAACTTGCCCTGCTCTGCCCTACTCTACTCACTCTCTGCATTTTTAGAGCAGTCATTATGCAGATCTATTGTCTGATGGCGCCTTTTTACTGACCTACCCATATTTTTAGTCGTCGTTGTTGCTGGTGAATTGGAAAATGCAATAACAATTTCCAAGACTGGGACTGGCATTGAAAAAGAATGAAGTCATCCATATCAAATCATGGATCATGATAAGCATGTATGTATATTTATGTACGAGGTGTGATCAAAAAATAACCGTTATTTTCATCTTTTCGTGAGTTACGTATGTTCGATGTTCGCATTTTTTTTTTCTGTTATGTTGGTACACATGTCTGTTATATATGTTGGCAATACCAACCATTTTGGATTGTCAGTTCATTTTTGACAGATGAAAAGGTTAGTCGTGTTTTGGTGTGCTCTTCGATTTTGTACTATTCGAGAAAATGGATCAAAGAAACTGTATTCAGTTTTGTGTAAAAAATGAAATTAAATGCGCAAGGACATTTGAAATGTTGACTGTGGCCTTTGGCGAGTCTACTATGCGCAGAACACAAGTTCAATTGTGGTATAACCGGTTTAAGGAAGGCCGAGAAGATGTCAATGACGATGCTCGTCCTGGTCGCCCGAGCACGTCAACAACCGATGAAAACATTGACGCAGTGAAGAAAATGATTTTGGATAATCGCCGAATCACTATCAAAGCGGTTGCTGATGATGTTGGCATATCGTTCGGCTCATGCCAAGCAATTTTTACGGATGTTTTAGGCATGAAACGTGCGGCAGCGAAGATTGTTCCAAAATTGCTAAATTTTTAGCAACGTCGCATGGACATCGCTCAGGAACTGTTTTTGGCCAAAAACAAAACCGTTATCATGCCTCAACCACCGTATTCACCGGGCTTGGCCCCCGCTGACTTTTTCCTCTTTCCAAAACTGAAGACACCGATGAAAGGAAAGCGTTTTGCTACGATTAAGGAGATAAAAGAAAAATCGAAACAGGAGCTGTAGGCGATACCAAAAAAAGCGTTTCAGAAGTGTTTCGAGGATGGGAAAAAATGCTGGCCTAAGTGTATTATGTCTGAGGGGTATTACTTTAAAGGGGACAAGATAGTTGTTGATGAATAAATAAATACTTTATTTTTTGATCACACAATAACGGTTCTTTTTTGATCACACCTCGTATATGTATAAGTGTACGCATATGTATATTGTGAGGAGGATAACTCACACGAATTTCATCACCTGAATATTATCACGCCACTGCTTTCCATACACTACTACATGTGGCTGTGGATTCCAACACTGGTTGGGAAATATGAAGAACCGGCTTCTCCAACAAAAAAAATACTATGGCTTCGTTCGAAAGAAAGATAGGCTTACCAATAACTGTTGTATACAAGAAAAGACAAGTACAAAAGTTCAAGCGTTACAACAAAAAATTACAGAGGGCAACGAAGGTAGAAACTAAGAAGAGGTGAGCAAATGATCCGGCAAGTAACTAACATGACAAGGCAGTTAGATATGTAAGTGTTGCAAAAATAAAAAACTAAAAGCTATAATTACAACAATAATAAATTAATGTAATAATTATAGGAACAAACGGACTTCGCAAGAGCTCGGACCGACACTTTTAGGGCAGTACTTTAGGTTGTCAAAGACAAAGCGCAGAGCCACCCACCAGGTCAGCAGCTAATCGTGTGGACTTCGCAACAGTCGATCAACTTCAAGGAAATCTTAGAGGATCAAAGTACAGTATACCATCCACAATTGTGACTGACAGCGCAACCTTGCTGCCTTATGGAAGCGACAGCTGCCATTCACTCGCTCCATTTTCACGGCGGCATCCACACCAGCAACATTTATTTGGAAATCATCAATCACCGGAGCAGCATTTGTGACAAACATAACAGAGACAAGTGCAACCTTGAGGGTCTAAAGTGAAATATTGCTGAGCAGCCAAGGAGAAAACGGCGGCCAACCAAATCGACGCAGAGTACCACATATTGACATATGTATGAGAATATTACCAACCTGAGCGAGTCAGTCACTTCCGCGCGACAGTTACCGCAAAAGGACCTGCGACGTGCATGTGCCCTGAACCCCAGACCATAGCTGAGACTATTACGACCTGGCCGGACGATCAGCCTGGCGAATCAGTCACTTACGCCGGACAGTTACTGCAAGAACCCGCAACAGGGAAACATTTCAGCTGCCGTAGTAATAATTTTGTAAAAGTTTTTAATTTTATTTTATAATACATAAAAACATTGGTCGTGTTAATGAACCCTGGACGCCGCTGAGTCTATCTCATCTGTAGAATATTAAATAGACCCAGCAAGTCGTTAAGAAATTGATGTGTATATTTATATATTTATGTATATTTATATATATATATATATATATATATATATATATATATATATATATAACTATAAAATCAGATGTTTTCTTAACCACAAGGAACATGTATCCGGGATTTGTATAGGACATGTAAATATGTATGTGTCGGAATCTTTCTAGAGCAAAACTACAATTATTTTTGTTGAATAGCACCATCACATAATGACTGGCAATCTTATTTATACGTATGTAGGTAGATTATGATTACAATACTTATTAACACAAAGATGTGCAAAAACAACTCTTCTGTGTTGTTTTATTTTTCATTATTGCTAAAATTCAGGACGAGTTTAAAATAATGAATATGACAAAAATTAAAAGCCATTTGATTCGACAATTGTGCTCGAGAAACAGATGCGACACGTTTTTTTATGTACTTTAAAATCCATTTAAACAAAACGAGATCGTTATTGTTTTTAAATTGCAAGTCAATGAAAAGAGCAGGCATAATAAAGAGATGTCATCAAACAAATTAAGAATAATCTAAAATATATGATAATTTAAGTGAAAACTGGTTGAATAAGTAAGAAAAAAATCCAGACAAATTACTTACAGGTCCTCTAATATATGCATGAAAATGACAGAAATTAATCATTTTAATGTAATACAGAGTATAAACAAAAGCAATATATTATATGTTCATGAAAAATTATAATCAAATGACTTGCGGAGCTGTGTTTTAATACTTTACTTACAAACTGTGGTACAATCAGAACTGATATAATAACTGTGTTCGCTTCGTTTCCAGAGTTACTCGTGTACTCGAGTGCTGAACAAAGTAAACAGAACTATGTAAAAATAGGTATTGCTAGTGAGGCCAACTATTGCCATGCGTTACAAATGTAGATCCCTCACTGACGTACTGTCAAAATTGCATGACATTTGGACTAATAGAAGATGAGTTATTGCGTCTGAAGTGACAGTATGTTAGTGTCATCGGTACAAAAATGGGCATCGTTCAAAGAACTAATATTAAGTTTATTTTAAACTTGGCAACACGTTTTCCGAAACCTTTCAATTGATAAACCAAGTTTATGGTGATTATTATTTATCCCGTGGCAGAGTTCATGAGTGATATACGCGCTTTAAATGGTCGAGAGGACATAAATGATGAGCAACAAGGTGCGTGAATTCATCAAAGATTAATCTCTCTGTGAACTTCCGGTGGCTTCTTTATAGTTTGGTTGTTCTTGTGGTCGTTGTACTGGCAATGGTAGTTGTAGTTTTCGTTATACAAAGTGCACTCCAAAGAAAACAGGAGGTTTCAAAAAATGTTTGCATTATTGTTTATAGTGAAGGCATCTATTGACAATTTAACTGTCAGCCACTCTCCGTATCCGCCTGTATCGACATCCTCAAGGACATCCCAGCTGACGATCTAAAATTCTCATTCGACATGCTGTTAGACCATGCAAATCGCTGTATTGAGTCAGAAGGGAACTGTTTTGATTAAAATAAAAGGATTTTTCCAAAAGAAAGCCTGTTCATATTTCTTATATATTGTAATACTAAGTTCTTTCGTGAATGTAAAATAATGCTATAGATAGTCTCCTCTATAGCTCTTCTGTCGGGATTATTTCAGACCGGAACTTATGCATTTTTAGGGTTTTAGGGTAAGTTGAGTAATTATATTCATATCCAAGATGTATTCTTCCAAACACATGTATTTTGTGTACCAGAGCTCTAGAGGCTGTGATCAGGAGTTAGTGAGCTTTCATCATTATATCCTCAAAATCTACAGATAGTATTTGGGGCTGGACCCAACTTAATTATCAGATAGTTGAGTCTAAAGTGACTACTCAAAACGCCAGTTATGACTCTTAAATTGGTCCGAAGCCTGATTATCATGGGCTCAATCTATGAATGTTGTTCCAGGACGGGTTTCTTGTTTCTTTGGCAGACCTCCAATAGTATTCTACAGTAGTGCACAAAATTTGTCAAGACTATTAAAACGAGAAGACGCAGCTTTCTTTGCTAAGTTGGCAGCCTTTTTCATTTTCTTCAGATTGAAGTAAGTAAATATATTTTAGAGATCTATTTGAGGAGTAAAATAATAAATTAAACTTTTTTGAGTGGCAGAGATTTATGAGAATTTTGCTCAGGAGTACTTGTACGAAGAGCAGGTGGTTACTAGCCCTACGACAATAAATTATAAGTCATTCCTATTTTATTACAATACCTTACATCGTTCATAAAACGCCCCTTGGTGCGCCTCTCTAACAAATACCATACTCAATTGCTCAATAATGCTTGAAGCTTTACAAATAGTATCCCCAATTCTTAAATTAAAATGGTTTTATTAAATTATATTTTAATTACAATATTATTATTCTTGTCTTTCAACATCTGTGCTGTGATTCTCGTCAATTAACTCTGCGTCAAAACTTTACAAAATAAATTAATATTTAACTCATTTTGAACACAATACGAGGTCTTCGCAGAAACAACGAGATCCACTAAGTTGGAAATTGCTAGAATCTGGCAACACTGGCAATAATTGAGACAACGTTTCGTCGTTTAGAGTTTACTGATTATGGAATTGATTAAAGTAGCCTTTAATAATAAAAAAAATTTTTAAATATATATTAAATTTTCATTTTTATGTGTCCTAGTCTAAAAAAGGACTTACATTCCTGCAGACTAGCAGTTCATATTTAGAGAAGTATTATATTATATACCTTCCTCAAAGAACTTTGTGAAATAAGAATTGCGCATTGCAAACTGAATTTTATCAGCATAAAGATACTCAACAGGGAGTACGAAGGTGGCCGCTAGGCTACAAAAACAACAAAAATTTTATTAAAATAGATTTTCAGACCTAAAATAAAAATAAATAAAAATAGATAAAGACCTAAAAAATTTAACGAACATATAAAATAAACAAAAGAACGGCGACTTTCTTTTGCGACTACCAAGTATGCCCTGATACTCAGATTTGTTTTAACAGCGCCGTGAAGGCCGCTGCCGAGAATGAAGTTACCTTTCAAAAGAGTTCTGCTTACCCATTGTATTTCTTCGCCTTTTTGAAAATATGAAAAAACAATAGTTGATAACCCTACGTCTCCACGGGCAATTTTTATGGCATGCCATTGGCAATTTCAAGCAAATTGCCCATGGAGGCTGCAAATTGCTTCAAGTTGGCAATTTATGTCTTGAAATATTTCATGTCATAAATTTCCAACGTACCGTGTTGCAATCAGGGGCCTAATTACGGCATTCGATGTCGTCTTCAAAATCGAATGAAACAAAATTTCGACACTACCTAATGTTTAGATCACGGCATTCGATCGTAATTTTAAATTGGCTACTCCGACTTTTTGCAATGCTGCAAACATATGTTCAGCAGAAAATGTCAAAAGAAAGTAAATTTATCATCTGAATGTTTAAACAAAAATTGGAATTTGGTAAAAGACAAAGTTGTATATGGAATATAATGGATCCCACGCTATTTTTTTACTCAACATCGTCCGAATCAGAGGACGAGTGCAACATAACTTTAATTAGAAGAAATATTCGCGATAAAAGTAATCCTCTATCGCTGCCTGAAGTTGAGTAAGTTAATGTCTTCAAAAGGCAAATTATTTCTAATGTGCTATATTCAAAATAGATTCAAAAGACGATTTAGGCTCTCTAAAGAAGCATTCAGCTATGTCCTCTCGGCAATTAATGTTCCTGGCCATATGTCGACATCGGTTACACCAATACTGCAACTCGCCGCAACGTACACCTTAGATAAAATATTTTATTTTTTTTATTCATTTAAATGTCACTTGTAACCTTACCTTTCTCCAGCATGAAACATCCTTCATCGGAGGCCCCCAACTATTTAGTGTTGTGGTTAGTTGCCGCCACAAGTTTTGGGATTTTAGTTTTCCCTGCGCACAATTTTGAAGCTTATTTTTTGCAAGCTCGGAATGCTCCAACATAAACTCTGCAAGCACCTCCTTTTGTTTGCCATTTATTTTATTTATATTTGGTCTTGAAACACTTTTTTCCTTTATTTTCTTTAAATTCTCCCTGAAAATAAATAAATATTAAATATTTGCAATATAAAAAAACCTTAAACTATTTACATTTTGCCGATGTTCTCTTTTTTTTTCTTTGGTGTCTGCAAAATTATTAGTGTTTTTTTTGTTTCGATGACATTTGATCTATCGAAAGCAATATCGCATAGTTGCATTACGATATCGACTGCCGTGATCCGAACTATCACCATTTCGATGCAATTATACTCGATATCGAATGCGGTGATTAGGCCCCAGTTGCCATTTTTCATTTTTTCAGGAGTAGGCCGGAGGACCGCCGAAGAAGGAAATCTCCAAGCACGCAGGCATTGATGCCCATTGTACTGTAATCCTGGAAAATATATGGGGGAAGGGGGAGATAGAGGATTTTATTATCACTGACAGTGTATATTGAACAAATTTATACTTCAATAATTACTTTTTATCACGTCCAATCAAATACACCTGCATTACGTCCAATCAAATACACCTAATTACTTAATCGTTGCATGAATACAAAATGGTTGTAAACAAAAAATTCCGTTCCCATGAAGCTGATTTTCGCTAAACGGATCAGTTGGCAAAAACATCATCCTTACTAGTGTGCAAAATGCATGTTTGGTCATCTTTCTTTTTCCTATTTTTTAAAGCTCAAGACAATATTTATAAGACTATTGAGTATTAAGTAAAATTAAAAAATTTTTTTTTTCACTTTTGAGACAAAACTCAACAAAAAATGGTTAATTCTGTATTAAATGCAACTGAATGTATTTCAAAAATTATGGGTCATATTTTTGATTGCATGCCATTGGCAATTTTAAGCAAATTGCCAATGGAGACTACAAATTGCTTCAAGTTGGCAATTTATGTCTTGCAATATTTCATGCCATAAATTTCGCGTCGATTAAATTAATTTAAGCGCTAAAATGTATGGAGACTGCATTTGCATTCTTTGTAAAAAAGGATTCACCCAGAATTTCGGTTTCCTTCTATTTTCCTCTTCATCGTATAAATCAAAAAGTTTTTGAAGCGCAGCCACAGCAATCTAGATTTCTTGACAACATTTTCATAATGACGATGGCATAACATCGCAATGCCCACTATTAAAATATTGCCAACCTTTGGAATCGAATTTGACAGTTGCCCGTGGAGACGTGGGGTAATTTACAAAGCAGTACTCAAGTTTTGTGTAAATAGATAAAGAGTCTAACATTTTTATTTGTGCTGGTAATGCTGTCTGTGTATTTTCACCACAATCAGCTGTTTGCTGACAAGAACTAAAATTTGTTTGATTGTTGCAAATAAAACAGCAATTAAGTCAAAGAGAGATATTTTTTAATATAATTTTAAAACTTCCAGATAAATTATATTTAGTAAAAGAAAGGCATAAATTAGTAATATAGAATTTGGCAGGAAAAATTCATATTGTTGGCATTCTGCGTTAACTACTTTGCCTAATTAAGAACCATAATTTCTTTGTATTGATTTCTCATATGATTTGCTAGTAAACATTTTGTATTTTCATTAATTTGCAAAGTAAGTGTCTAAAGAAATGAAATGAAATTGTTTATTGAACCAGTGAAAGTGAAGAGAAAATAAAAATGTATAGTTCAAGTTTAATTATTTGAAGCATATAATGGAAAATCCATATTTTTATCAATATAAAATTTTCTTTTGAGATAAGTGAATTTTTTAATCACTTCCACAAATCATTTTGAAATTTATTTTCCAAGCTAGTTTTTATTTATTTTATTAAATTTACATAAATATTAAATAGATGGCTTCCGCATCAAGTAGCAGTGCTCGACACCTCTTCAACGACAGCAAAAAACGGCTCTGCGCTCGCGTGGGAGTAAATGTGAACAATTTGGGTTCGGTGGCGCGGCAAATAGTGCGTGGTTCCAAGTCGAACGAAGTTAGTACAACCTTGCGTAGAATGTGAAACCCCACAAAATTATTAACATTTAAATTGTTAGATTTTAGGACAAACGATCAAAAATTTTACCCAAGTAGACATCGTTTCGGATTACAGTCACCAAAATCTACACAAAATGGAGTTGATTCTGCAACACGTTGGCTACCAGCATGAATCCATAAAGGAATGCGTCCATCATTTGGATTATGTGAGGGAGCAAGTGACCGCAATGGAAAGATGATTGGAACAGAAAAGCGATGGAGAACCACCGACTAACACTGAGTGATAATGGATATATGTTTGCCATCGAATTATTAATGTTAATTGTGGTAAGTTGAGTACAATAATTGAAAAAAATACGCAGAGATCTATTAAATAAATTTAACTCATATTCTAAAAAGTCGCACCTATAAATCCATACAGTGAATATCTTAACTTTCATGGAGAAAACGAAAGTTACCCACATTATGTTTCGGCGTGACACTTGCATCCGTGCTACGTGCTGCAATGCTATCATTCACTTAATAATTGTAAATTATGGGTTAATGGGTATTAGTAAGAAATGAACCCCAGTGGTCCTCGATTTGATACGGAATAACGCTCATTTCCTTATAAAATATAGCTATATATCTTCAGCTGACCCAGTAAAAGATTGTGTCTTATCAAAGCAACTGTAATTTTTTTGCATTATACGAGTACTGAAACTCATACAAATGTATGTCAATTAGTTTGGTTTATTGACCTACTTGAATGCCATACGTCAATATTTCTAATGGGATATCTCTGCAGAATTGATTAGGAAATTAAATTAAAAATTTTATTATGAGTGGTGCTACTAACTTACATCATTCGTCCACCTATTATTCAATATATCCACCTACTATTCTATATGCTATTAATAGGAATAATTTGATACGATCCTAATCGGTTGAATTGTATTGGTTTCTGCACCTAATGTTTTCTGTGGGAGGTACGCGTACCAGTGAAATAATTGGATATTATCCAGATTGGTTGTGTTGTGTCAGTTTCTGTGTCCTATGTTTTCTGTGGGAGCTAGGATAGTACCGGTGGACAACCGGTGAAGTATATACTTTATATATACTAGCATTAGAACTGCTGCGAACATTACTTTCTCTTGTTAAATTAATAAAAGATCTAATTATTCGTTTCTTTGCTAATTACAATGCTGCTCCGTAAATTACTTTTCCTAATAGTTCAATCACTGAATAAAGTAATTCAAAAACGCCTGTTTGATAAATTAGTTTTAAAATAAATCAATTTAACAGCAATTTTTTAATACAACAGTTAAAAACTTTTATTTACTACACAGTTCAACCACAGTTTAACTTTACATTTATAACTATCTTATTTGCTCTGCTTACTATTCACAACTCCACACGCTAAAAATTAGGATGTATCCCTTTATTGAAATGTCGATGTCTCTTAAAAATTAATTAATTCCCCACATAATTTTACTTTATCCGAAGAACCTTATTTGGGTTTTTTGTAAATTATATACGGGTGGATCTCGATCACGTCCACTTTCCTGTTATAAAGGAATAAATAAAGTGCAATATTTCTCCGGAAATATATGATCTTTGTGTTCTTTTCGAACGATGGAACTGGGAACCTTGTTTTCACATGTCTTTAAGACGCTCTGCTGATCCTGCTACTTAATACGCTACATCCAGAGTAGTGATGGTGAGTTTGGTGATACAGATATCGGCCTCGTAAACTACAAATCAAGAAAATATATTCGATAATTGGTAAAATCTGATACTTCGATGATATAAGATATGCGATATATGGCATATATCTTCTTCCCAGTTGCTAATAGTCTGCGCACCTCCAAGCCGTATGGGATACAAAATCTTAGCAGCATGTGCCTAGGAGACATATTCCAATTCCTTACCATAATTGGTATGAGGTCCTACTATAAATTGCCAAGGCGCAAAAGGATATTTATATACTTTATATATACCTAAATTCTTATAGCTCTGTTTACTTAAAATCTGTTCTTTTAATACCTATATACGAGATGTACTATTTATATTTCGGGAATAGCAAATAATAAAAATCATTTTTAAATGAAAATGGCTTTATTGCTTTTCAAAATATTCCCCTTGATGATCAATACACTTTTGCATTCGTACAAACCATTTGTCATAGCAGTTTTTCCATTCCTCTTGAGACACCTCCAAAACATGGTTTTTGAAGGCTTCAACTGCTTCTTCGGCGCTCGTAAATCGTTGACCACGCAGTTTACTTTTGATATTCGGGATCAAGAAGAAGGCATTGGGTGCCAAATCAGGACTGTACGGAGGATGAGTCATTAATACGATGTTTTGACTGCTCAAAGATTCACCTGTTTGACGAGATGTGTGAGAGCTCGCATTGTCATGATGGAGAATGATTCGTCTTTGGCGGTTGGTTTTACGAATTTCTCCGAAGACTTCCGGCAAACACAACCATTTGTTTCTTCGGAGCATTGACGTCTTCGGAGCAATGACCGTCCTACGTTGCTCAAGCGCAACAGTGGCCACATGACCCATTCGGTCGAAGAAGCAGGCGACCATTTGCTTCGCTGTGCTTCTTCCACGAACAACTTTTGTTGCATTTAGCTCGTCTTGGAATACCCACATGGTCGATTGTTGTTTTGTTTCCGGCTCATCGCGTATATCCATGATTCGTCACTTGCCACGATTTTATATACGTCTTTTGAAGCACCACGGTCGAACTTTTTAATCATTTCCTTACACCAATTGACACGAGCCTTTTTTTGAGCGATTGTCAAATTATGTGGGATCCAACCCGAACAAATCTTTTTCACAGCCAAATGTTCATGCAATGTTGAATGTAAGTGGAAATAATGCCCAAGGTGGCCTCTATCTCACGATATGTCAAATGATGATCTTGCATTATCAGTTTTGTGGCAAAACAACCGATTTTTGACGACCTTCACGGAGTTCGTCGGCGACCGAACTACAACCACGATTGAATTCACTATACCAGCGATTTACTGTGATTTTTGATGGTGCTTTATCGTCATACAAAGAACTGAGTTCATCGACACATTCTTGTTGAGATAATCCACGTCGAAAGTTGTGAAAAATAATCCAACGAAAACCTTCTCTTGAAATTTCCATTTTTAGGCCAAATTGATTTTCTTAACTCACTGTAAACAAAATAGATAGCACTTGTACATATATATACATATATATATATATATATATATATATATATATATATATATATATATATATATATATATATATATATATATATATATATATATATATATATATATATATATATATATATATATATATATATATATATATATATATATATGTATTCTCCGCTAGTTTCTGTAAGGAACATACGAGCCTCAAGAAATCTATTTAATAGAGATTTTAACTAACGCCGATATATTCTATATACATATGAATATGTTGACATATGTACAGGCATCTTATACTTAATTTTTCAATACAATGCTGATAAAAATTATCATAAAAACAAAAATTTTTTACTTCAGGTATAAAATTAAATAAACAATTTTCTTGATAAGCACAATCGAAGGCATCTTCTTTCTTTCCCCTTAAATCTACTCGTTAGCGCCTACAGATAATTTGTATGGACACTTGCACTCTCTGAATGATGATAGTAGTACGTGTTACATCTAAATTGTATAAATATAATTTATGGAACACTTGCTTCCTGTGTTTTGAGAGCCTTCAGGAAGTGCGTGCACTCTGCATACAAGGACGTTTATTAACCGTACTATGGCAATTACGAAACTACTGTAAACAGTTTTTTGTCACAATCTTTGTTTGCACTGCTTTTTCATGATCTTTAAATAAAGAAGTGTATAAAAAATGCTCTACTCGGTATAGGGGACATATGAGACACCCTACCTCAAAAACTCTACAAAACAAATTAAGCGTCTATATGGGAAGTGAGTGAGCGAGTTGGATAATTGCTCCAGTGCCTGAAGTTATGTACATTTATATTTTAGCATGGTCTGAAAAATGCTTATTTCTAACTCCTTTTTATCTTTGCTAGTAGTCATTACCCCCCTTAAAGACATAATTAATTATGGTAAAAGGTATAATAATACTAAAATTTATACTATTTATAACTTTATATAGTATTATCCTCACATGAATTCTTGAATCATTTAGATATATCTATGATGATATTTTCGCCTAAAGAAAATAGGGAGTATTTCATTACAGATTATTATGTAGCATCGATGCCACCATTGAACTATACACAGTGATCTGAGAGAGTTCTAAGATTATATGTAAAGAATGTCCATCTCCCTTACATATTTACAGATGATACCTTTTGCCAATGTGTTTGGGACAAAACAATGTTTTTGCTGATAACTCTGAAGCACACATTCATGTCTCCTAAAATATCGGTACTTGGTGCTAGTTTCCAGCACAACACATCCCTATGTATAAATATCCTATTTAATTTATATTTGCTCCCATCGATTAATGTTCTTATTTATCCCAAACCCAAAAGCCTGGGCTGCCTATTTTCGCTTGGATTCACAGCTGCGTTATAATTATAGATCACCTTCCGTGTGATATTCGAATAAATAAGACCATCTTTAAATGTGTATTTAGAAACTTGAAGGTTTAGAATTGTTTAAAGACCTTTTAAGCTCTTTGTGTACTCCTTCTAATTTGGAGGTCGCTAGCTAACTAAACACATGCGATTTGATAAGGTAGGTTACGCTAACCGGGGGTAATGACTGCACAAGAATATGTGACGTAATCATATCACGAATTATATTCAACATCTCTTCCTGATAATACCACGATAAGATAAACAAATAAGAAGCTGGAAAAATGTGTATAAAAACAGTCGATTCACGAAATGTAGTAATAGTAAAAATTAATCAACAACATGTACGGTTTCATCTCGGCAGTCTTCATGCTTGGCATGCTGCAGTTGGCAGACGTAGAAGGCGCATTGCTTCGGAACGCTAGTAGCTCACTCGATGGACGTATTGTGGGCGGTGTGGAAACTTCCATTCTGTACTTTCCACATCAGGTTTCGCTGCAAGAGCATGCCTCGCACATCTGTGGAGCTGCTGTACTCAGTGAACGCTTCATACTCACCGCTGCACATTGCGTTGCTGACTACAACAACCCGGAGTGGTATTCGGTGCGCACCGGCTCAACAGAACACGACCGAGGCGGCCAAGTGACTGGAGTGCATCACATCGTCCCTCATGAGTTGTACAACAAACCGACGTCTCTGAATAATGACATTGCACTGGTAGTGCTGGAGCAGGCGCTCAGTTTTAGTTCCTACGTGCAGCCCATCTCAGTGGCCACGAGAGCGGACTCGGTGTCGACGCGTGCGACGTTGTTCGTCAGTGGCTGGGGGGTCACCTCCAGCGAACAGCAAGGGATTCCACGACGTTTGCGGTATACCGCCGTGCAAGAAATAGATCAGAGCATTTGTGCGGCATCGTACAAGGGTGCGGGAACTGTGACCACAACTATGATGTGCGCCGGTTCCAAAAATGGTGGCCGCGACAGTTGCCAAGGCGACTCCGGCGGCCCCCTGGTTACCTATGTGCACGGTGTGTTGAAACTGGTCGGTGTTGTGTCGTGGGGAATCGGTTGTGCCCACCGCGATTACCCGGGCATATACACAAGAGTCACGGATTACGGAGTGTGGCTGCAACAGACCATGCTGCAAAATTGAATAAGAAAATTAAAACTCTCTTTGTTTGTTAAGTAATTATTTAAGTTAGATTATGAATAAAAATGTTAAAAGTTTGTCAAATTCGTTTCGCTCCAACCCTTTGCGGCAATGAGACTGCGAGTTCATTGAATAATTGCAGATGGAGAAATTCTGCGTTGCAGTTCTCCTAGTTCCGATGTTTTTGAATGCTCCTTCCTGTCCCCTTCTCAAGCGACTGGTTCTCTTTAGAGTCAAATTAAAGGGAATATATTTTTGGAATAATCAGCAAAAACTCCTTCAAATGTCGTATTTTGAAACAGTGGAATTGGAGTTAATTTAAAAAGTTTGATGGTACGGGGAGAAAAGTTTGGGAATGAGTGAATAAAATGACGCTCGTCACAACAAAATGAACATGGACGTAGGACGACTAAGAAAAATTCTTTTCTTAATTACAGTAGAAACTCTGAAAAAACAACCAAAATCTTCAAGGACAATTTACTCCTTCGAGTAGTTCCCTTTTCTGTCCAAAATATTTATATTCTTAGTAAATCGAAAATCATTTTGAAATATGTTCCTATTTAATTGGAATGCTCTTTTTCTTACAAATTATAATGCATAAGCATTAAATTACTAAGAAAATTCAAAATTTGTTCTAGATTTGGTCCTTTGATTTAAGATTTGATTACGTCTTCTCGTTTTTAACGTAGTCCTTGACTATTTGCGCCAGTAGATCCGATATATTTCACTTCTGTGGCTGGCATCACCATTTATTTTCACGCCATTTGACTAAAGTTAGTGACTCTTTCAATAGCAGATGCATATGTGATTTTTGGTGCTCCAATATTTGATTCATCTTCATCAAAGGAGATCTTATCAGGTCCTTCAATTAAATCTTCATTCCATTCTTCAATTTCGTGTGGTACTTAATTCTGTGCTAAAGCCGAGTGTTTACAGTAATGTTCGTCCTTCATTCCTAGCGGTAGCTTACTTATGTTCCAATGGCTGCCAAGGGCACAGATAAGCGGTCAGAAGACACACAGGCGGAGGCCCATTGGGATACCACAAGTTAGGTTAGATTCTTACCGATAATTTGTGTGGAGCCTTGCTCCAGCCATTTTGAAAGTAGGTAGAATCTTACCTTATATTGATTGATTTGAGATCATTCAGGCCATTGCAGAGGGGGCACCCAAGGGGTTTCTATCTGTGCTTTCTATGGGAGCCGGATAGAGACAAAGTACATGGACTACTGTCTCTTTTTCAGACTCATCTTGACAGTTACGACAGGAGTACTGTACGCCGAGATCCTACCCGGTTATATGGCGGCCAAATAAAATGTGTCCTCTTAGGACAACTTAGCTAATATATTGTCTATTTAAGAATATTGGTTCTTTAGTAGGTTTGAGATCAAAAGAAGGCAAGCGATGCCTAGTCGTACTCCAGGTGCTTTCCTCCCGCCACCATTTGTTGGCCTGTTCGAAGAAGCTATAAGCGGTGTAGTGTTTACAGGCACTGAGAGCGATTCCCAGTGTGTGGGTGTAACTTAGGTATGTTAATGTTGTGCCACGTCTTGAAAGATTCTTTAGCAACACGATTGACCTTATATCACAATGACCTCGAATTCAAGTCAGGTCGACGTGGTGTGCGTACGCCAGCTCATTCAGCAGGGAGAGACTGAGGGAAGCACCGTTCGAAGCAGTGGATGGCTTGTTTCTGGCCTGAATGACAGCTTGGTTGCCAATGAAGATTGGTATCTGTAAAACACAATTATCATGAATCAAGTGACACTTAATAAAATATATATTTTTTAATAATAAATAAAATTCCTTTCCTCCTTCACAAACCAATTGTGGAACCAGTTGTCAGATAGTTGTGAACTCAGTCAAGGCTTCGCTGAACTAACCTAAATTATGGGATTTCTGAAACCTTTCAACAACGTAGTTTTGCGGATTCCCCCATTACCATCCGAGTCAATTTGTGTGTGCCGTCAGCCTTGCACTGTAATTGGGACACGTCATTCTCGACGTACAACCTCTCCTGTGCCTTGCAGAGGAAGTGATTGTACATACGAGGGCGGATTGATATTGAAGCTACCTAGCGCTAGATGGCAGCACAAACACAATAACTTTTTTTTTAGAAATTGCAATCTGTCAAACGTCAGCTGTTAAAATTTCACCCAAATTCATCGATTAGTTTATTTGTTGTAGTCGTTTGAAGTAAGCAACTTTTGTGTTTCTTGAAAAATGGAAAAAAGCGAATTTCGTGCAGTGATTAAACACTATTGTTTGAAAGGGAAAACGGCGAAAGAGAGAAAAGAAAAGCTCGATAAACATTACGGTGAGTCTGCTCCGTCAGATTACATGGTAAAATATTGGATTGCTGAATTTAAACGCGGCCGAACAAGCACTGCAACAATACCATCAACAGGAATGCCAAAAGAGGTGGTTACTGAAGAAAATATCAAGAAAATCCTCGATATCGTTATGAATGATCGCCGAGTCAAGTTGCGTGAGATTGTTGAAATGGTAAACATATCATATGAACGTGTGTTCAACATTTTGCATGAACATTTGCGTATGAAAAAGCTATCGGCAAGATGGGTGCCGCGTTTGCTCAGTGTCGAACAAAAACGAGTTCGACAGACCACTTCACAGCGGTGTTTGGACATGATAAAGCGTAATCCTGTTGATTTTTGGCGTCGATTAATAACTGTTGATGAAACGTGGGTCCACCACTACACACCTGAACCCAAAAATCAATCGAAACAATGGGTGGAAGCTGGTGGAAGTGCTCCGAAGAAGAAGGCAGTGAAATCGGCTGGCAAGGTTATGGCCACTGTATTTTGAGATGCACACGGAATATTGCTCATCGATTATCTTGAAAAAGGATCCATAATCACAGGAAAGTATTATCGTGCATTATTGGATCAATTGATTGATGCAATCAAGGAAAAACGATCACATTTAAAGAAGAAAAAATTCTCTTTCTTCAAGACAACGCACCGGTTAACACAGCATTAGATACGACGCTAAAATTACGTGCAATACACTTCGAATTGGTTAATCATCCACCTTATAGTCCAGATTTAGCTCCTAGTGACTTTTTCCTGTTTCCAAACTTGAAAAAATGGCTCGCAGGAAAAAGATTCATCTGAAACGAAGAAGTGATTTCCGAAATTAACGCGTATTTTGAGGGGTTCCCTTTAACAGTTACGGGGACGCCCATGTTCATATAGCAATACACTTGTTCGGTTTCCGACGAATATCTCATTGCTATCTATGCTCCTGCGACCTGGGGCCCAGACGAGAGATTCTTTAATATTGGTCGATAATGAATTAAATTCCACCTTGCAGAGGCCGCTTAGTTTAGAGCTGCTAAAGGGTGTCGCCAGCGCCCTTATTGCTGCTTGGCTGTCGCAGTAAATGAGTAAACTTTTGTGCAGCTTGCGCCACTTCCGCGCCCAGCATGCCTATCAGATCGCAAACACCTCCGTTTGAAAGACTGTAGAAGTCGATGGTAATTTGAAGGAAGGAAAAATATTTAGAGATCCGGAAAATATTCCAGCGCCCACCCAAGATTTCATCTGCGTTCCCCCCTATTCCCGAGAACCTTTCCCTTCCTCCAGTCGTTCCTACTTGGTAGAACTACAGCTCTTAAAATCTAGTTTGCGAATGAAGAAGTCGGTGCACGAAGTTATTATATTTGGTGGTGGTTGCTTTAAAATGCTATGAGCATACCAGGTATCCCTCCAATTACCGAAGTCTCTGAGTCTTTTGTCTTTTGTGGAATTGCTAAGAGTGTGAAGATCAATGGGAAGGAGGTTTAAAATCGGGTATATTTTAGCACCGGGGCAAGAGCGATAGGCATCCAATGGAATGAATCAAATGAGCCGCCTCAACCTCAAATGGCAGCATCCATTACTATCCACGGGTCACGACCTTTTTAATAAGTCTGCCTTTTTGTTAATCCATTGATATACGATAAGGCGGACAAATCGAACAAGTCATTTCCGAAGTGTTTTCAGGAACGATTTAAGCTTTCCCGCTATATTGCTTTGGTTTATGCTATAATATAAACATTACTTTAATTTAATATATTTCTTCACTCTCCTGTGGGTCACGGGTTCAAATCCTGCACAGGGCATGTTCTCAAAAATGCTCCAAATTGTTTTCTATTGGTTCGAAGGCATTAGTACCAGTTCCTTCAGTAGTACTCTGCTAGTACTCATTCCCTCAACCCTTAGCATACATAATTATTTATAGTGTAAGTTAGAATCATAACAATTTACTTCTCAAGCTCCATGCTCCTTTTGTGGTATTCACATAAGTCACTGCTATAAGCGCCGATTGGTAACAGATTTTCCTACATTTTTATACATTAAGAGTGTCTCACAAATCTAATTTCTTTATTTTAATTATTTTTTCAAGGATATCGATCTGCTATGACTGGTGGCTAGTGATAGATTCCCAATATACGAGTGATCATCTCAACTTTTACACTATATTAATTTACAATTTTACACACGCAATGGAGGAATGGAAGAGGCGGATGCGGCAATTTTTGTTTGTTATATCTTATACAATCTCTAGAAACTTAACAAATCAATTAATATTGGTTTGAATTTTAAGTTATTATTTATATTTTATAATGGAAATTTTTTATTTTATTTAAATTTTAAATAATATTGAATCATTCTAAGAAATTTTAGGCGAAATTGTGTCCAATCAAAAATCCCTTAAATTTATCAATGTATCTGGCTTCAAGAAGCAGATTCGAAAAAAACATTAGTTACATCATCGACGAGACACGTCGAGCATGCCCGAGGACGACTTTGTAAATAGAGCACTCGGTTAATGAGGTTGTTTGTCTTGTCCCTCCTCGTTGTTGCGCAGTTCAAACGAAAGTACTGTTTTTATATATGATTCTCATAGAAAATTGTTTAGGGTGCAATGGAAATAAGTAATATAAAAATAATATAGAGAAATAACGTTACCCATGCTAAGTTAGAGAATTTCGGGACTTATATTTTTCAAAGTCTCAGCCGATTTGAACTTCGCACTGACTAACATGCCTGAACATTATTTTGGCTGAACCGCAACGCTGGGTGCCGTTCACTTATCCTGGAGCAGCAACAGTGTCTTGGGGTTGGCTTCTCAATTTACAAAACTTCGCCTCGGATTTGGCACCAGTGTTTTTTAAATTGTTCCAAAACACCCCCAAAGTATGTAGCCTTGATTATTTAAATTACTCTCCTAAAAGTATGCCCATAGAAATTTCTATAAGCACACATTATAAAGTAAGCCCCAAAAGTATGTATACAGATTGACAGTAATTATGAGCACACCCTAAAAGCATGCGAGTTGCTTGCGTCATTTGCCATTATTTCGTGACTAGAATATGCTAGCATAGTTTGCGGGTGGCCTCTTGGTGTCGCTTGCTTACGATTTCTGCTCGCCTGGTATTTTGGCTGGTAGCAAACGTTGTATTTCGGCTCGCGTTTAGCCCTATATTTTTTTTGTACAACGAAGTGACATTGTTGAGCCAGCCACTCATGCACATATTCAGATTTTCAAAATTATCTTTTCATACTCGGCACTTTGCGATGATACTTACACATTTTAAAGAATTGTTTTTCCTACAGCAGTTTATTTCGCTTAGGAATTGCTTCCTTTCCCATTGTTGGCATTTTTGTAATTTCGTGTTAATTGCATTAATTGTTTTGATCTCTTTGCGTACTTCTGATAGTAAGATTATTATAAACATGAGGGTAAATTTTGGATTGAATCCTACTCTTTTATTTTTATAGTCCCCTCGCTTTGGGCTAAATTAAAATAATTATTTCAATTATCAAACGGTTTATATTGCACCTTTGGGAAACGGAATACTTTGCGGAACTTTATCGTCTCCCATTTTCTGACGAAATTTAAATCATTTTATTTATATACTCTCAATATTCATTTAAACATGGAAATTTCCTTCTTGCTTCATTCAATTCAGATTGAGCTGAATATAAAAAGAACATCGTGTATCAAATGGCAAATGTTCAAAGTGCAAACAATCAATATTTTTACATTGCGTGATTTGACTTCAATTCGTTCGGAACAGGAATAAATTAAATGTTTAATTCATTCGCCGTGCGTAATTACTGAATTGGTTCTAATTTCGAGCATTTCTCTTCATCGTTTGCATAAATCCACGTAGAAAGAGTTTTATTTCGAAGTAGGGCGGCGACTGACTTGAGAATATGTAAAAACAGTCACTAATTTCTAACATATAAATTTATATCGACTATTTTAATGAATCCTTCTGAGAATGAACCACAAACAACAAAAATGATTTTTTCATATTCTTTTATTAGAAATATAAATAACATTAATTATAAATTGAGGTAAATATAAAAATATGTATAAATAATTTTCTTATATAATAATAAATTTAATATCATTAATAAATTATCTTATCATTTAAAAAACAAAATTGACTTAATACTCTTCAAATGTAATTTTAAAAATGTTAATGTTACTTTTTGTTTTTCTAAATTATGGAATATATTTTGACATCGTAATAATAGTAAATAATTTTGACAAATACACGATCATTTCATATTCGGTTTATTTAATTAAAATTGTACATTTTATTAATAATTCATTGTATATTTGACAAACATTTTGTAATAACTTTTCATCATTGGTCGCATTTGATTCGCCAGCCTCAACTCGCTGAAACAGAACTTAGCGAAGTCCCCTTTTGAACGAGTTGGTTGGCTTTGGTTTGAAGCTTTGCTATCTCAAATTCGATATTTTTATGGTCTGTGCATAGAATCAGATCAGCCTTCTTTCATATTTGTGGCCAGGCCAGTGCTGCCAACTTTCTAGAAAACAGGGAGTTAGGGATTTGGTTCCCTTTTTTTTAGAAAGTGGTGAATCGAAAGCTTCCATGAAATATATAAATTTACTTATCTATTGGAAATTCAAAAATAGTATTACTTAATTTATGTTCAATAGTTTTTAAAATAATATGTTTTCTCTTATAACTTGGAAATATTTCTTATATATTTTTCATTTAAATAAATTTATTTTAAATACTAATAGCGTACAATTTTTGTAAATTATTTTCATAAAAGATTATTATATACATAAAGGATTATTATATACATATATATTTCCTGTCGGAAGTAGTGTGTGATGCCAGCCAAATGGGCTTCGTCGGCATAGGCTGGGAAAGAAATTTATATCAAATATTTTTTTAAGCTTTCAGAATTGATTTGTGCAGGCGAGTTATATAGGAAACATAATTTATTTTTTATTATTGTCCAGTTAATTAATTATATTCAAGTCAATGATATATAAGCAAGTGAATGAATTATAGTTAATTTAATGAAATAACCCCTCAAGAGTGACGTTCTTATTAACCGATGCCCCCCTTCCATCACACAGAAACCATGGAAAATGTATAAAAAATAGAGGTAAAATGTGAAGATAGTTAATGAGTGGGTAGACTTTTCAGTGCTAGGACTCTCAATACATAGCACCACCTTCGATAATTCAAGCAAAATATGCTTATCACAAAGAAAATGCATGCAAAATTAAATAACGCTGAAAGGAATATGTATATTTATAACGACAATTCCAGCAGTAAACTTATGTAAACATTTTTTAAAACAATCAGAACTATAAGAAAAATCATTAATTCATTATCATAATACCAATAATTGAGAAGCAGTGAACATAATAAAAGTAATCGTATATCATCTATTCATGAGGATAACTCGTTAAAAGTCTATATACCTCGTTATGAGTCTATATGTGGCGACACCACTACCCCCACCCAGTTGTCGGGTACGCCAACGCAAGCAGGCGTTAGTTCCGCACGCCATCTATTAACACGCTGTCGCTGTCGCACAGCGTGTTTATGAGAAAACCGGACCGGAACTAGCCTGTGTTGGCTGCTGAGCAACACAATTCGTGTTTCCGACCTTCGATTCGTTCTTTCTCTTTTCTGTTCTGAAGCTGAGTGGACGTGTCGCAGAGCGTCGCGTGTAATAAAAAAATCTGTGAAAATCGCACCCATCGCGTATCGTAAGTGCGATATAATAAAGTTTGTAAATTAATATACGTTAAATAAAGATATAATAAATATTTCTCTCTTTTTAATTGGCAACGCTACGTCCAAGCTCGCGAGCAGCCAAATATATACCTTGTTAAGAGTATATTTAAATCTCATATACAACTGTTTGAATACGAAAACAAAGATTTAAATGCACTCTCACCGAACGTAATCCCCAGAAACGCTAAGGATGGCATAGTATAAGTTTCAAAAATCTTTTCAACGATCATAAAGATGATTAAAGTGAACAGTTTGGTGAATATACTAAATTTATTGAATTTGAATGGTAATAAGCCTTTCACTAATAGTGTAGGCTATGACGAGCAATATAGAATAGAGACCAATTTTGCACATGACGTGTTATTTCGTCTGATGCATAAAACGTGAGCTTGAGCTCGGACTCGATTTTTTGAGTAAAAGGTACTTGTCGTATGCATAATAAAATTTGATGCATTTGCTTTTACTCACTGCTCACGCTTGATCTCGTCTTGCTCAGTTTGAACTAAGTTCGATGAGCTTGTGCTCTTTTTCATATGCATAAAAACAAGCTTTTGCTTTCTTTCGTGAGCTCTTGCTCGAATTTTGTTGAGCATGCCTTATAGCAAATACTCTCTATAAAGAATATGCGACAACCTCTCTTCAGTACTAAATTGTGTTGCTGGCTCGGGGCTGGGAACATTTTGATATTGCAGAGCTTTTTACCTTATGTGGATCGAATTTTGCTACTATCTTTTCAGTATTTCGTTGTTCTTTGACGAGGCAGGTTCTGTGTCGCTCCGCCTCGGATTAAGAACACAAATATAATGGAATAATGATAACGAACACTTGTTGGATCAGTGTGCCGAAGAAATATTTCTTAAGCATACATAATTGTACATACAAGCACAAACTTCTTGTTTGTATTATCAATTTTGCTTATGCTTTTCTTTTACACGAATGTAGGTCAAATTATGTCACATGGTGTGGAGTCATACATATATTTTTTTATATGCATATTTACAATTTATTATTTTGAAGTTTGACAATTTGCACAAAATTGTCACATTTCATATAAAGAACACACACTATTCATCAAATCAAATACTTTCTCAATTTTATACGTACATGAATAT
Organism: Clusia tigrina; assembly: GCA_920105625.2. NCBI lineage: Eukaryota > Metazoa > Arthropoda > Insecta > Diptera > Clusiidae > Clusia > Clusia tigrina. The sequence goes on from OV050030.1 coordinate 10,156,827, forward strand.
GTGTGATTAAGAAATTTAGAATTTATTTGATTTCATATATTACAGATTTTTAAGAAAATGGAAATATTGGGACTCATTTTGTAGGTTTTGTTGCATTATAATAATAATCATTTTGTAGGTTCTGTTGCATTATAATAATAATAATAAATAAAAAATGTATTATTTCTATTGAGTATGTTCGCCACTCATACTAGGCGAACAGAAAACGAAAGCAGTAGGGATTTACAATTTTCAATTGCAAGTTGAAATTATTCTTCAATTGCAAATTAGGCCACTTTTAACCAGAGGTCCCCAACTCACAAAATTGCAGCCCTCTTAAATAAAGAAAGCTTACATATTTGCAAGGTTTCGCACTTCTAGCTAAGCTTCAAGCTTGGAAAGCGCTGCCTATTGCTTCGTACGTACACAAGAAAGGTATTCCTTTTCATTGGTGCTTCAAAATATCAGATCTGAACAAAAGTGAATCCCGTCGCATTAATTCTGAGCAGGCACTTACATTTATACATATACATATAGTATAGTATAGTATAGTATAGTATAGTATAGTAGGTAGTGACTTGCGAAGGGACCGAAATGCCCAATACAAAGAGGATTTGTCCACATTACATAACAATTTAATAATTTTTATTTTCAATTCCTGATGTGAAGTGTGGTGCTGTTGTCGCTTTCTGTTCGCCTGGTATGAGTGGCCGATATAATCAATAGAAAGATTTTTTGGTAGAATATGAGTAAAAAGCATTTTTGTATATGAAATATAATTTACATATTAAAAATATATAAAAATCCCAAAATTCTATATATTTAAAATGTATATACATAAAATAAATTTTTATAAAATTTTCCAAATTTCTGTAAAAGTATGAAAAAATCAAATATTAAGCATTTCAATTCATGATATGTATATATGCGTATTAATATACCATAATATAAATCCAACCGAATAAGTTGGATGTACGTATGTAATTTATATACATATGTGTGTAGGTATAAAATTGCGCTTTAATTGCTTTCATATCATATGAAATCAATATAAAGCACAATAAATGATAAGCAAACGATCAAGATGTAAATAATCAAAATAAAGAAGGAATTAAAATCCAATTTATAAATTCGGTCCACAAGACACAAAGCTCTTAATAAAAGCTGTCAACAAAAGTCGACAGTCCCGAATCAAAGCAACATTTCAAGATTTTGTACTAACTGGAAGGTTGTCGCATATTCTTTATAGAGAGTATTTGCTTATAGTTGACTCGCGTACACTAAAAAGGAATCATGGCTGAATATTTTGTGCCACAAAGAAATACAAAATCTTATCAACAGCGTAAAACAAGTGAGAATAAAAAAGTGAAAATAAAAAAAAGCAAGTGAGAATAAAAAATTATACAGGTTTGTATTCTTAATTATTAATTTTTTTTATATAATTAATAATAAAATGATAAATACATAAGTTTGATGATAGTAGCATCTGCTGGTTGGCTAATTATTTTTTTGAGGAGTCAGAAGAAACACGTGGTGGTGTCCTCAGCTACATTGATAAAATTCGACTCTATTTAAGATTTTGTGCAGATCCTGGATTCCAAAATGGTATAGCCACAGATATTGGAGTCCATCAATCAACTGTGTCGCGAACTATTGCGGAAGTTGCGAAACTTATATCTGCCAAAGCAAGCGAGTGGATAAAATTCCCGAAAGATGCAGATGAAATGAAAGATGTTCAAATGAAATTCTTGTACAAGTCTTTCTCTTTAGTTTACGGGGAATACCCCGTTTTGTATAACCCAGCGATTATTATTGTAGGGGATTTCCCGCTCAATCAATACGCTTGTGTTTAGGATAGGCGGCACGCGTTTGTTAATTGATTTTCGACATCGGTTGACGTTTTTTTATTTTTTATTTCTATACTTATTTGTAAATTGCTATTGAGTTAAAGACTTGATAAATACTTAATTAGTTAAAGTGTTACTTAAAAAGAAGAACAATCATGCCAAACCCAGGAAAAACATCTCATGTTTGGCTACATTTTGAAGAGGAAGAGAAAAGTGCAAAATGTGTTTTGTGTGGTGTAAAAATAAGTAGAGCAGCAAAAAAAGTAGGAACAACGGCTTTGCAGAATCATTTGAAATTCAAACACCCAGGTTAGTTTTTTTTTACCTATATTATTTATTTTACCGATACTAAGTAATAATAAAATAAGAACGTTATATAATATAATATTTGTTTCAAAAGTTATTTTGATATTTTCATTTATGAAGTATATAATTGTACTATTGTGAGTTTTGTAGCACATTATTTAAATAATTGCCGCTACCTACGTTCCTGATTAAAGGTTCTTTTCTTTGTTCGCAGATGAGTATTGTAAAATTTATGGAAGCTCAAGTAGTCATGCTCAACATAATGCTCCCGCAGAATCATCTTCAAGTACCTCCTCATCCACCAAGTTGCCCAGTCAGCCTTTGGTGCAACAGTCACTGCAACAACTACTTGAAAAAAAAAGCTTTGGGACATCAACGATAGCCGAGCAAAAAGATATCACTACTTGATTGGTGAAATGATCGCTGTTGACAACGAGCCACTTTCCATCGTCGATCATCATGTGGGCTTTAAACGTCTTATTAATAATGCTTTGCCGCAACCATTCCTGGCAGGACATATTTTACCGAGAAAATAATTCCAGACATGTATGAGAGAGTGGTTAGCAAACTAAAAAACGAGTTAGAAAGGGCTGAAGCTATAGCATTCACTAGCGATCTTTGGACTTCTTCTGTAAATAATGCTACATTTCTGAGTTTCACCGGACACTGGATATCAGAAAACTTTAAACTGAATCATGCCGTTCTAAACATGGCGCATTTCCCTGAATCACACACATCAGAAAATATCAAAAGAGAACTGTTACAGTGTGTAACGAAATGGGACATACCCATCACTAAAATTCAAGCGATTGTTCACGATAATGGGGCGAATATGGTTAAAGGAGTTAAGGAAACTCTACTTCCTTCACAGCGTTGCTTCATACATACCCTCCAGCTGGTGATAAATAATGCATTAGATAACAGTTCTCCAATAAAACAAATTCTTACTAGTGCCCGCCGCATAGTGACACATTTTAATCATTCAGGATATACAAAACTTGAAAGTATTCAATCTGAGGTCGGACTTCCTAACCATAAACTGATTCAAGATATTCAAACTCGCTGGAACTCAACATATTACTTACTGGAGCGTCTATCTGAACAAAAAAGAGCAATTTCGGTGTATATTTCAGAATCAAGGAGCGTGAATTTTGAAAATTTGACCAGTGATCAGTGGGAGGTTATAGAACATCTGTTAAAGCTCTTAAAACCTTTCGAAGAGATAACAAAAATCACGAGTTCCACATATGCACCTATATCAGATGTGATACCTAGCACTGTTTCATTAGTCAGATACCTAATGAAAGATGCGCTGATTCAACAAACTGCACACGTTGATGATTTTAGAAAGGCGTTGATAGAAAATATGGAAGCCCGTTTTAACTTGGATGATCTATGCTTTACGAAGACATATTACTTGTCGACATTTTTAGACCCCCGCTACAAGAACTTTTACTTTGACGCTACCCAATTTGAACGGATCCGTAGAGCTGCGCTCAGAGAAGGTTTTAGGCTTTCTTTAGATGACGAAAATGATGATTCGGATCCAGCAACGGCATCCAAAAGGTCTCGTTTAGACAATGAAAGTGAGCATGATTCGGAAACTCATAAACTATTTTGGGCATGTTTTGAAGAATCATCTATAGAGCAACCTACTGAAGAGCAACCCAAGAATGCCACTGCTGAAGAAATCGCCAACTACATCGCATTAGCAAAGGCTGACAGAAAAATAAACCCATATGAATGGTGGGCTTTGAGTACCAATAAGAATAGATTTCCTATTTTAAGTAAGCTTGCTAAACGATACTTAATCACACCAGCAAGCTCTGTTTATTCAGAAAGACTATTTTCCGAGGCAGGTTTAATTTACGAGGAAAAACGAAACCGACTTGCTCCAGAACGTGCAGAAAAAATTGTTTTTTTGCACCACAATCTGCCTCTGTTGGATTTTAAATATTAATTAAAAAGCCTTACTAATTTAATTTCATGAATATAGATATTACAGATAATAATTGATATTGAGTATTGTTTTATTAAGGAAAATAATTAAAAAAATGATTATTTTTAACTCATTAGTTCTTTTGTTCGTTAAAAGTTTATTTTCGACGATTATTCGCCGAATGCCGAATAATACTAGCTATTATTCGGTATTCGACGAATATCAAAAAAATGACGAGTAATGCCGAATACCGAATAATAGCGAGTATTCGCGGCAACTCTACAAATTATTGCTTTCCATTTGCAATTGGAGTGATTGATTGTACTCATATAAAAATTAAAAAACCCACAAATCAAAGCGATGAGTATATTTGTAGAAAAGGCTTCCACTCTATAAATGTGCAGGCAACTTGTGATGGAAAAGAACTTTTTACAAGCGTTGACATATCCTGGCCTGGTTCAGTTCATGACTCACGCATCTTACGAAACAGCGAGGTATGTAGAATAATGCAAAATGCAACGAACGATGCATTACTTCTCGGGGATGAGGGCTATGGAATATGCCCATGGCTAATGACACCATTCCGGAACCCAACAACTGACATAGAAAAAAAATTCAACAAAGTGTTTACAAGGGAACGTGTCATTATAGAACGGTGTTTTGGGCAATTGAAGCAAAGATTTTCGATACTTCAATACAAAATTCGTGTATCGACAGAGCTGGCGCCCCACGTAATAGCCAGTTGTTTAATTTTGCATAACATAGCTAAATTTTTAAAAGACAATTATATCCTTATCAATGACGATTATAACAATAATGATGTATGGCAATTAGGAAATGATATCGAACAACAAACAGCAAGAATTTCTCAAGTTGGAAAAAACAAAAGCCTGATGATCGCAAATTTATTATCAAATTAGTTTATAATACAAATAATATAAATGAAAAGATTTTTTTTTTTTGGGTTTATAAAAATAATAAACGTAAATTCAATTCACTTTTTTATACAAAAATAAAATAAATGTAATTCACTTTTAGGCATTAAATATTAATTAATTACATATTAATAAAATTCAAAATTCATGGAACTCCAAGTTTCTTTCCACAAGTTTTTCTTGCAAAATCTGCATTTTTGCAGAAAGCACTTTGTTTTGTTTTAACAAAACAAGCCTCTGCAGACTTTGAAAATTCAACTCCCTTGTCTCATCAGTTTCATAACGACTCAAAACTGCTGTTGACTTTTTGTTAACCTTCAAAAATAAACAACATATAGCAAAATGTAAAAAAAAATTAAAAAAAAATTACAGGTTGATCATCATTATCAGTGCAACGGCGCTTTCTTTGCTGTTTTGCTACTGATGTTGCTGTTGTTTTAGTTTCTGATGTTGTTGTTTGTGATGTATCTTCTAATGTACCAAACGTACAGTTGTCATCATTGGTTCCAAGAGAGAGATGAACTGGAAAAAAAAGAAACGAAGAGCGAAATCTACAACAAAATTTGAATTCGATAACGGTACACTTACCTGGAAGTTTGTTTGTTGAGGGATTAGAATTAACATAAAGCAATTGTGACAAATCAGTTTCCCAATTTTTTAAAATAATTTTTTTATTGCCTGTTTTATTCATGTCTATTTTATTTTTTATGCGACATTTCATGTTAGCTATTTTCTTTATTATATTTTTTCCCGTTAATTCAATGCCAAATTTTTGCTTCATTTCTGTTACACATTCTATTGTTTGTTTTTTTTTTATTTTTAATGCTTGGTAATTGACTTTTTTCTAGTAAATATTTATTTTGTTTTATTTTTTCCACTAAAAATTTATAAATGTCGTCAGTTTCTATTTTATTATTATTATTTGATTGTACTTCTACTTCACTTTCACTTGACGACATGTTTGCAATTAGACGTTTGATCTCCCTTTGCTCAAGTAATTGCAATTGGTTTGAACTCATTTTTATGCATACGAAATTGAGTAAAAGCTGTTGCTGTTTGCTCGAACTCGACTTACGAGCAATTGCTCACCTGACTCAACTCAGCGCTTTTACTCGTTTTTATGCATGAGACCCATTATTTCACGTCAAGCCAGATCTATTGGAGAGAGTAATTCCAAAATATGGACTCCCTAGAAAATAATTCAAAACATCGGAGTCTCTCATGAAAGTGTTACCCAAGGATGGTATTCTCTGGGAACACTTATGTTGCTGCGCAATCTTCATGAGTTGGGTGGTGTGGGGAACCTATCGTTCAGGACTTTCGCGAACTATGGTGGTTTCTGAATATATTATACAGTCCTCAATTTCTTGGGTATTGTATATAATTTTGTATACGCTGCAACAATTATTAACATTACAATGAACATTGCGGAACGCCATGCTAAGGAATGTGTTCCATACGTTAACTCTTTTGATCAAGATCGTCTTATTACTGCGAAAATAAATTTTGATGAAATATCTGGTGTCATATTTCATCGTATTTCTATGACCACACTTATGGGATATAGTTCGGAAGCTGTCAGCTTCGATACACCACCACTATTCTACATTGAGACTGGGTCGAGTATTGAGTATTGTGAGGCTAGAAGTTATGTACACAAATAAAAACAATTCCTATGAAATGCCACGACAATATTTCATAGGAAATGCAAAAGGAATATTTGAGAGCATTTCCTATGAAATTGCCAAGACGGGCATTTTATAGGAAATTAAATAATGTAAACTATAAAAGGGCAGCATTTTAAGACTGCGGAGTCAGTAAAATATTGGAAGTCGATGAAGGAAGAAGTAGGCTAAGCCAAATAAATCATTAAAATATTAATAAATAAATTACTTCATCATATTTAAGTTAATAAACAAAACTGGCGACGAGGATGGGATCCCGGCTATTTTATTGAATACATTAATAAAATAGTGATTTTTAAATCTTGACCGGGCATACTTTTTTTAAAAAAAAGGCAAGAGTCTCATAAAAAAAAAGACAAGAGTCTTCTAAACAGTTTTTTTGAAAACACAATTAATTGTATAAAATAAAAATAATAAACAAAACTGCTAGAATAGAGTATGTGTACTCTGATCAGTACCTTCAAAACGTTGTCCGTACTGGGTTGAGTTTCCCTAAGATAACTATAAATGTGGGTATAATTAAAGTCTGATTTGGAATACATTGGGACTATGCAATTAAAGACCTAGATGTGTATTCTTGTATATAGCAGTGCGTTGTACTGTGCGTTAATATATAACCTAATGTAGAGTACACTTATATCCGTACAGTAAACAATATGAAACATAAATACAGCACTACTTTGTTGCTGTATCATACAATTGAGCTCACGCATGAACTGCGTCCTATTGCATCAAAGCATAATTCAGTCCACTTTGTTACGCCGTACTTATTGCTAACTCAGCATAACTGCTTGAGCGTGAGTTATGTTCAATGTACAGCCGGAAAGTATCATATTCCCGACTAAAACTACGCCAGCAGATATGCCGTCTGCTGGTGATAGAAAACGTAGTCAGAGTTTTCTGATTTTACTTTGCTGCTCTTGAAGTTAGAATTAAATAAAATTATTTTATAAGAAAAGACAGTCATAGTTGGAACTGACACAATAAACAATCATAAAAATAATATTCCGTCGTGTTTATTTAAAAATATCGTGGTTTAATGGGGAACAATATTCTAAAGCCATTAAATATTATAATCAGTTACAAGACAAAATTGTTAGAAACCCACAATGCTAAGATTAAATTGTATCTTGATAGGTCAGAAGACGAACATAAAGAATTAATAAATTTTTTTAAGGAAGAAATAAATTTTCACGATGAAATTGGTATTCGAAACCAAATAAGAACTGATCATTTAAATAATGAAGAAAAATTTAGAACATTGGAAGTAGTCAAAGAATTGTCAAATGTATTTTTTCAGGAAGGAACAGAATTAACATTCACGGATGTTATAAAGCACTCGATTAAACCAACCACTGAAACTCCAATATACGGTAAAAGCTACAGGTATCCAGAAACATATAAAGATGAAGTCAAAAGGCAAATAAACGAGATGCTTAACCAGGGCATTATTCGATCTAGTTATTCGCCATATTCGTCACCAATAGGGATAGTACCGAAAAAGCTTGATGCTTCCGGTAAACAGAAATGGAGAATGGTAGTGGACTATAGAAAGTTAAATCAAGTTTCAATTAATGACAACTATCCAATTCCCAATATGGAAGATATTTTTGATAAACTAGGGAGATCAATGCATTTCACAACCTTAGACCTGGCGAAGGGGTTTCACCAAGTAGAAATAGAAAACGATGATATACAAAAAACTGCTTTCTCAACGGAATTCGGTCATTACGAATTCACACGCATGCCGTTTGGGTTAAAAAATGCCCCGGCTACTTTTCAAAGGCTGATGAATTCAGTTTTAGCAGAGTTTTTAGGTACAATTTGCCTGGTATATTTAGATGAGATTATAATATTCTCGACTAGCTGGGATGAACACATCGTCTCTCTACGAAAAATATTACAAAAACTGAAAGAATGTAATCTTAAGGTCCAGTTAGATAAAAGTGAGTTTCTGAAAAGAGAAACCGAATTTTTAGGGCACTTGTCACTACAAAAGGGATAAAACCAATCCCAAAATTCGTGTGAGCATGTATATGCAAGTGCGCTGAATTCTTCATTGATACCGAGCTTATTTGTATAAGCTTATTCTTAATAAAATTCGATTCGCTTTCAACATCAAAAGGACTTGGTCTTCTTTCTTCAAGCGCTCTGTTCGAAGCGCTTCCAAATTAGGACCACCACTGGCAACACTCTTTTCGAAGCGCTAAATAAGCCAATGGTACATAACGATCCTGGCAGTTTAAAGAGTTAAAAAGTTTTCTTTAAAGATGCTGTCATCCAACATTTTACAAATATCATACCAACGATCCTGTAACTTTTAAAATACAGACTTTAAAATTTAATACTGTCCGAAATGTAATAGAGAAAAAAATTCAACAAATTGCAAACCAGGTTCACAACGCCTAACCATAGAGGAATACAACAGGCCCACAAAAACGAGCACAGGAGGACAAACTAACACAAATTCCGTGCACAGAAACACCATCCAAGCGGCGAGGAGGTCAACAGGTCCGCATTAGAAGGCAAATAGCTCACCTAAGAGCCCTGTATGCCGTAATTAATAAATATAAATCAACTAATACATGTAACTATTGAAAATGTAATCGCAGTTACATTCTAAGTTGGCCAATATGGTAACTCTACTGAACATCTGTTTTTGACATTTAACTCTTATTATTAGATTGTCATCTCTATCTCTTTCTCTTTTCACTTCCTGTAAACTACAACATTGTTATAATAAGTTCTCTAATAAAGTATAATATTAATCCATCTTTATATTAAAGATCCCAGCTTTTTCAATAGTAACCATTATATTTCCTTTTGCAAGTGATTCTATATACATAGAAGGATATAATAATATGGTCAATATATTTCTTATCGAAGTTTTTGTGTGCCCTAATTAATAAATATAAATTACCATCCAAATTAGAATACGATCGGTGCCGCGGTAAAAGCTACTGTCTTCGCCGTAAGATGTCTCGGCGAAATATAAACTCGCCCGGTAATTTTGAACGAACGAGTGAGTAGCAGAAGAGCAGCCGGGAAGAAAGCAGCAAATTTTAAACAACCACACCACAATCATAAGCAAGTGTAAAAATGTATAAAAAGCAAACTAAATCAATTAAATTATTAAAGTATAAAATTTCGAGTATATCTGCTACGAACTTTCAGTTACAATCGGTGTGGTGTCAGCACTGATTTTTTCGATAAATAATGGAGGAAAAGGCATCATAAAGTGTCATTTCTGGAAAAGAAAATTTACTGAGATGGAAAAAATGTATAAAAAAGAAATTTGTGGGGGAATGGGCCGAAGGTCTCTTAATTGATATTTGGAGGACCAAAATTAACGCTCGGAAACATTCTCATATAATAGAGGAAATGGTGATGGAGTTGGAACAGCAAGTTGTGTTGCGCACATCCAACGAAATTAAAGTCAAGATGCACAATTTGACTGAACGATACAAGTATGTAATTATAATAACAACATAAAAGCATAGGAAAATAAATTAATTTTAATTACAGGAAGGAAAAAGCAAGCATGGGAACATCCGGAGGCTCCCCTTCGGAGTGGCCTTACGAAGATGCAGACTTTGCTGGCTCCATTCAAAAGTTACCACACCGAGGTTTTGTACTGCCAAGCATCAGAACAAAATTCTAAACGAATACTACATACAGTTGACTTGCCAACTCCGAATATATTTACAATGCTGCGGTATTCTACGGAGATCCCAGTGCATACAATGCTATGGCGACACGATTTTGTAGGAGTATGGCAATTGGAAGGGTTGTGTCTTGTTTCTCCAACGAACGCAAAATCTGGCACAATGCGTCAAATGAGCTCCGATTCATTCTAAAACTAGTTTTAAAGAAAGCATCGTCATTCACAGCGCAGTCGATGTCGCGGTAAAAGCTACTGTCTTCGCCGTAAGATGTCTCGCCGAAATATGAACTCGCCCGTAAATTTGAACGAACGAATTAGTAGCAGAAGAGCAGCCGGGAAGAAGGCAGCACATTTTAAACAACCATAAGCAACCATAACAAATTTATAATAAAGCCAACTACAAAATGTGAATTAAATTAAATAAATCAATAAGTTTAAATTATAAAATTACGTGTTTAACTGCTACAAACTTTCATTTACAAAGTTTTAAAATTTGCTTTCTCCGCCATTTTTGTGAATAATCAGATACTGGCGTATTTCGCCTTCGGAGCGCTAGTGCTTCCGAGAGTATTTTCGTGACGTCATCAACAACGGTTGATAGTTTGCAATAGCCATTTCTCCGCCATTTTTGTGAATTATTTGCACCGCCATACTGCTTCAGGGAATTAGTTTTAATTATAAAATTTCGAGTTTAACTGCTACAAACTTTCATTTACAGTCGACCTTCCAAAATGCCTGGGGTTCGTTCCTATAACAATTGCTGCAGCTAATACAAAATTGATGTGGGTGTCAAAAATGTTGCAAATCTTTACCCAACATAAGCGGACTTGCCTTCGAAGATCCTGTGATATTCTGAACAATGTCAATTGTTTTCTCCGCAAGAATACCAACTTTCGCATAACTACAGAACCCCGCTTTTGTAGCAGATCCAAGAAGTCATTGTCCACGGAAAAACCATTCACGATGTTAATTGCTCCTTGCCGCTGTTTGACCGCCAATCCACTTAACAATTTTTCCTGGTTGGACATGCTAAAATAAAACAAGAATTGTTCAGATTCACTTGAATGCCTTGCGATTGCATTCTTACTTTTGTCTTTTGCCACAAAATAAACAAATATGAGATTTGTCGCCGAATAGCGAACAGCTAGTATGAATGCACTTGATTTAAGTGAAGTAATTTATGCCGTAGTATGAACGTAGCATTATATCCATGTGTAGATCCAAAATATCCTACAACAACATCGCTAAATCTGAGTCACATACAACTTCACTATTTAATGGCTTGTTGCGCTTAGGATACTTTCCTAATGCCTGGAAAGTTTCAGTAATCACAATGATCCCGAAACCAGGAAAAGACCCCTCCTCCTTTTTGTAGCAAAACTAATGCCGCATATAAACGAAAAACGCACTATTCCCACTCACCAATTTGGCTTCCGCGAACACCATAGTACAATAGAGCAGGTTCATCGAATAGTAAACGAGATAAAAAACGCATTCGACAAAAAGAAATATTGTTCAGCTATCTTTTTAGATGTGGCGCAGGCATTTGACAAGGTCTGGCACGAGGGGCTTATTTACAAAATAAAAAAGCTGTTGCCCACAAAAGTACACGACATATTGGAATCGTATCTGAGGGGCAGAAAGTTCAAGGTAAGGTACAATAATGCTTACTCTAAATGCTTTGACATCAAAGCTGGTGTACCACAAGGAAGCGTGCTAGGTCCGGTGTTGTATCTACTATTTACCTCAGCTCTGCCTACCAATAAATACTTAACAACAGCAACTTTCGCAGACGATACAGCTATCCTTAGCATTCATTCGAACTCCAAAATCGCATCCCGTGACTTAGAAGATCATCTGGTCCTAGTAACAAATTGGTTGGCTGACTGGCGAATAAACGTTAATGAATTGAAAAGTACGCATATTACATTTACTATAAAAAAAGGTACATGTCCAGCGATAAAACTCAACAATGTTCCTATTCCTCAAGCAAAGCAGGTGAAGTACCTAGGAATTCATCTTGACTCACGTTTGACATGGAAGCGCCACATCGAAGCCAAAAAAAAAAAACAAATGGCTTTGAAAGCAAATAGCCCACACTGGCTCATGCACAAAAATTCCAGGTTGAGCCTAGAATATAAAACACTGCAGTACAAAGCCATCATAAAACCAATTTGGACTTACGGTATCCAGTTGTGGGGCGGCGCAAGCAACTCTAACATAGAACTGATTCAAAGAGCGCAGTCCAAAATTCTAAGAACCATTACTGGGGCTCCTTGGTTTATAAAGAATACAAACATTCACAAAGATCTGAACATTCCGCTCGTAAAAAAGGAAATCTTTGACACCAGCTTAAAATATGCGCAAAAAATCAAACAGCACCCAAATCATCTAGCTAGGATACTAGCATGTAATAGGGTTCCAAGTCGCCTAAAACGTACGAAATCACCAACACAACTAACATCGACACCTTAATCATGTACAAACACTAATATAACATTTATTACAATAACTAACATATAACATTGTGATTACTAAAAAGCACTAAGCATTGGCAAGGTGTATTAATATTAATTATTTAGTTTGTAAGATATGCTTACTTATTGTTAGTCTAAGCTTAGAAGATACAATAAATAAATAGATGAAATATAAAAAAAAAACATACAACTTTAGTTTTAATGGAATATATGCGACATCTCAAAAAGAACTGTTCATGATTTTTTATGGGAGCATCGGCCAGTTTAATTTCGATACCATCTACGTACCCAATGCAAAACGGGAGCTCATCGAGAGTTTCGCGTACAATTTCAGCCCGTTCTGTCGCATCTGCCCAGTAAATATATTGCGGTAACACTTTTAGAAAGGCAAGCCTGAATACCCCTCATATATTTTGCTATAGCCAGTGGAAAATCTGTATACTAATCTGTATATAAGGATGCAGCGCAAAGGAAGCTTTGGGTATTGTTTTGCAAGTAGGTAACCATGAAGGACCTTATAGAACTACTATGGTTGCCGAATACAATAAAACATGGAACAGGTCGGTCGGGCCGCCCGACATGTCAGGAAGGCCGAATGCCACAGTCGAATAGTGGACAACAAGAAGTGGATAAGCATATTAGTAATAAAGGCAGATTGCAACACTGCTACAACTCAAACTTGACGAACGTACAAAATGGACAAAACCGGTTGCTGACATGACTCGACACAGTATGGATCATTATTTTTAATAATAATTATTATTATTTAATAAAGTGGAACAATTAAATATTTATTGCGTGTTTTAATATCCTACATATACAGGGTGGCCCAAATAAGACCAGCTGATGTGAAACACAAATAACTTTTTTATTTTTCAACATAATTAATTTTTTCTTTTTGCAGATTATAACTCAACTCTTGGAAATTTAAAATGAATACGTACAGTCCACAACAACGCATTAAAATTATCGAATTTTATTATTCTTCTCAACGATATGAATATGAAGATAGGATGTACAGGGTTGCCCAAATTCGACGGACCCATCTGGCAACGCCATAACTTTTGACAGAGATGTCAGATCGCTTAATGACATACCGCGTTTGAAGCGTCAGTCCAAGCAGATGTTTACCATGGAACAATACACGCCACGCGAGCGCTCTGAAATAGTTGAAATTTACATTCAACAGAAGAACAAGTTTTCAACTATTGCTCGTGCAGTACGGACGTGTTTTTTCTAAGCTCTGTGTAGTGAGAATTTTAAACTTATTTTTTCTGCTTGTGCGAGAGTGCGGCGATTCGTTTCATTTTCATTTGATCGCTTTACTTGGACACTTTTAACTTCGAATTGTAATTGCATCATAATGCCATGTGTCTGTGGGCAAAAGGTTGATCGTAGTCAGCCTAAAATACAGTGTGATAAATGCAATGAACTTTTCCATATGGAATGTGTGAAAGTTTTGCCAGCAGACCTCGAATATTTGCAAAACTCGGATAGTCATTTTCGATGTAAAGATTGTGCTACAGCGCGCCGAAATTCTATTCGTTCGCCCCCTGCATCTGCTACCATAGCCAAAAATGTAATAACAAATATTAATTTGTGTTCTTTGACCTCTCAAAGTCAAATTGCTTGTGCCGCTATACAAAAATAGCAATCTAAACCGGTTTTAGGACAGCAAGAGAAATGTAATAAATCAGAAATTACTTTGCAAATGTTGTTTAACGAAATTGTCGCATTGAGACAACCCCCCGCATGTTAACTCTAATTTGGTCATTGCTCACTTTATTTGTGTAGCTTACAAATGTAATGAGAATTGCAATCTCTGTTGCATTGAGCATTTTGTGTATCGAGCTTGTTGAATAATTATTTATTTATAATTACATGGCAGCCTTCTTTTGTCTTCTTTGGACCTTCTGTCATAATTGCACTCTCTCAGTAGTTTCATTCTTGTTCTTAACATCAAACGATATACATTACGTACAACGATATACATAAATACATTGAATTCTTTTTCTACAAAACTAGAAACACGCGGTTTTTGTTTAAAAGGTTATGGTCCCAGAATCACTCGTATTCTGCTGTGCAAATTAAGTGTATTTTAGTGCTTTGGCTTCTTTTTTTACTGCTTTTATTGACTTAATTATTACAAAAGCCTCAAATCGTTCAAAAAATAAAAGTGTTCTCGCGCGGGAAAGAGATGTGTGACGGACAGTGTGACCATTTTAGCATTTTTGCAGCTAAATTTAGCATTTTTTTTTTGTATTTAGCCGCAAAATTTTCATTTAGCATTTAGCATTTTTCTTAGCTTTTTGCAATTATTAATTTTAGCATTATTCCATCCAAAAAAATTCAAATATTTTAGTACTTTTTTATAAAAAAAAACTGATAATTTTTAGTTGACTACTCATTTATACATATAACCATGGCAACCTTTTGCGTAGTGATTAAAAAATAAAATCTGGCATCACAGCTCAATAGAACAGCTGTGTTTTCATTTATCTCTATATAAAACAAAAAACACCAATTCATTTAACATATTCGCTTTGTCAAAGAAAATCCAAACCAAAGCGCAGTCGAAGTAAATCGATAATTAAAGGCGGATCTGGGAGTAACTGTTTCCGACCAGACTGTTCGCAGGACCATCAAGAGGAATGGGTACAATAGCAGAGTTGTTAGAAAAAAAAACCACTCCTCAGAGCTGTAAACATCCAAAAACCCTTGGAATATGCATGTATGGCGGATGGCGGACAACCTATGCTGAAATATTCAGCCGCCTCGTGGTATCACGACCCACGAGCAGCGAGTTTTCTGATTTTCCGATCTCTTCTTTTACCAGCCTTCAACCGGCAACAATCGACGAACTTCGCTTGGGACTTTCATCAACTCTACGTTTGGGGCGTAATCAAAGTTTATAAAATTTTCTTTTTGTTTACATTTTGGCTTTTAGCTGTGGATATTGTTTTATTAGTTTATTAATTTATTGAACTGTAAAATTAAATAAACATGACGTAATCATATACATATATGTATGTATGTACAAACCAATGTGATATTGAAGTGAATGGTCACTTTTATGTATGTAAGACTCTTTATGTTAAAATGATCATGACAAAAGTCTTGATGTCACTGCCACCAGAATATAATCACTTCTATAGTGCTTGGGAGTCAGTACGATCAGAGGATCAGGGCTTAAACAACTTACGGGCAAGGCTAATGGCTGAAGAAATTCGTTTGGGTGCCCAAGAAAAAGCTAAGACCGAAGCTTTTATAGCAAAGATGCAAAGTCGACAAGGTGGGAAAGGGCAGCAAAGGAAAAGGGGTAAAACAACAAAAAGAGGCGGATTGTCCGCAGTTGTGTAAATCGTTTAAGAATGAGACTCATGGTAGAAACGTTGAGGCGTTGGTATGTGGAGCGAATGTCAGCAGCAAATTGGAAAGGGGGGTCTTGATTCAGGCGCAATGGACCACATGAGTAATCAAAGCGATTGGTTTGTTACCTTTACCAACTGTAATGAAATCGTCAGGGTAGGCGATGGACGTGTTATCAAGGCTATAGGAGAAGGTGATATTGCGGTGGTAGTAAAAGATGGTCGTGAATGGGTGCAGAAAGTGCTGACAAATGTGCTATATGTACCGGGCATCCACTACAATCTATTTTCTCAAACAAAGGCATTGGATAGAGGGTTTGAGTTTGAATCTGACAGCAGGAGCTGTAGATTCATAAGAGCAGATGGAAGCACTGTGGCAGTGGGAGTTCGTCGAGAAAAGCTTTTCCAAATGCTAATAAAAACTCAAGAATATGGCAAGGCATATATAGTGACAATGGAAAAGCTAACTCTGCGAACATGGCATGAAAGAATGGGGTATCAAAATGTGGGACATGTTAGGCAGTTCCTCAACAGAGTCAATGTGGATTTCATTGAGGAGGAATTTACATGTGAAGGATGCATTTTAGGCAAACAGCACAGAATCACCTTTAAATCGCTTGAAGCAAGATCCTCAAGCTGTGGAGAACTGTGTTTTGCAGATGTATGCGGCCCAATGCAAGTAAAATCAAATGGAGGTGCCAGGTATTTCTTGTTAATTAAAGATGACTTCGCTCATCTTCGTTTTGTTTATTTTCTGAAAGAAAAATCTGATGTAGCAAATGCTATTAAAAATTTCTTGATGCAAGCTGAGAAAGTTGATCATCAGAAAATAAGGCGGATTCGTACAGACAATTGGCTTGAGTTTGTCAACGAATGTGTTATGAAAATTTTTAATGAATTTTGAGTCAGGCATGAGCGTACGGTGCCAGAGCTAATATGTAAAATTACACGGAGTGTGCTCGAACACATGCCATTCGAATAATTGGAATGTGCACACCCAAATTTTAGCATTTGGAGTGAAACCATATAAACAATTGAGGAAGGAGTGACCAATTAGAAATAAATAGAATACCCAGAATATAAGAAACCATGTATAGAAGAAAAGGCCTTGTCAGATTCAGACCAACAATCCGTTGTTCCTAAAGCTAGTACAACACCGGCCAGTATAGATAAATTTATATTAAATATTACAAATAAAGGTAAACTGTAACATTAAACCCATTTCCGGAATTTCACAATAAATTCAACAAAAGAAACAAATCAAAATCAAAATGTGAACGAAATTCCGAGAATGGCAATATTGTGCAGCATAAAATGTATATAGATTAGTAAGAACTTTGGTAATACATAAGAATTAAGC
Organism: Clusia tigrina; assembly: GCA_920105625.2. Classification (NCBI taxonomy): domain Eukaryota; kingdom Metazoa; phylum Arthropoda; class Insecta; order Diptera; family Clusiidae; genus Clusia; species Clusia tigrina. The sequence continues at coordinate 10,174,387 of OV050030.1, forward strand.
AATTAAGCATAATATTTAAGCAAAGGAAAATTGATTACTAAATTAAAGTGAGTCTGGTTTCGGTCTTCTTCAGCGTCACTTCGCTGCAAATAAACTTGATCTCTAAATTTTTAAAAACCCCGTTTACGGCCACCGTATACAAAATTCATGCGGCAAGTAAATGTCAAATTCACACTAAAAATTGTCGTAAATTTTCGTAATGGAAAATAAATAGAACAAAAGTTATATTTTACAAATAATTAATTTAAATCGTTCCAAAGATCGTCTTTGGAACTTGAGTGTTCGTGCCGAGTCCCCTCTCACGATGACTGTGACCCGATGCCATATCACCATGTTGCTGCTCTCGGTTAAAGGCAGCGTGACGTCGAGAGAATTCCCGTCGTCATGTCGCCTGCGGCAGAGAGCAGCAGCAGATGATCTTTTTAGGCCAGGCACAGCCATCTTTAATAATTTCTGTAGGTACCAGCTTTCAAGCGGCAGCGCGAGTCATCTTTGTAGTCATCGAGGAAGTAACGTCTCTACACCAGATCCAGCACTTCGACGCATAAACAAAATTGAGGAAATACACAATATTCACACAAAATTTCATTATAAAAATACAACCACCGCTCAACAGTGTAAATTTTAATTAGAGTGGTAAAAATACAGCCACCGCTCAACTATGAGCATTCCACCCATATAACTCTTATTAGAACCGTTTTTAGAAAGAAGAAACTAATAAACTAACAGTAAATAATGTTTAAATAAAACTCCTATATAATTGCAGATATACAGTTATATACACACCAGGACAAAGCCTTGATATGAACCCCATCAAATTGTATGGGAAAACAATTGCAAAAAAACAATTGCAAAACGGGTTTCAACTAATAAAACCCTATTTCAGGGAGAACCGTTGCCTTCGATGACATTTTATAAATGAACTGGCACTGGCACGTTTGGCCTCCCTCGTTAATGGCAGCAAAATTTGTAACTTTCGAAAATAATACACATTCTGAACTGGCAGCAAATTACTGGCATGTGTAGGTGCAGATTTACACAATATTTGTATTAGTGAGAATGATTTTTTTGATATAGAATATTTAAATGATGATTATAATGTTGACGAAATTGGAAATAACAACGTAGACGAATTCATTTGTCTGTTTTTTTCATTCGGCAGCAGCAAGTAAAATTAATTGGTAAGATAATTTTTAATAATCACATCGAGCTCCAAAACGGATTTCCAACAAGAGGATACATTTGGAGAAAATTGTGCCTTAACTGAACTATTTCCTCCAATTTATGAAGAATTGTTGATATCGCCTGCACAGCCATCGACCGTACAGCCAATACCACTGACCGAGACGACGGAGCCTTTGACAGATTTAAAAGTTCAAATTATACATTTACGGCCCTATTCTGGCGAGACAACCCCGAATACAACCCTGCGTATGTCCTGCAGACTAACACAGCAACACTCGCTGTAAACGATGAGAGTGGTAACGAGATCGCCGTCGTAAATAGTCTGCACACCGCATAAACGCCAACACTACTTTTATATTTTATATTGTTGCGATCGTAGTTTTTGGCGTCTACCGTCTGTATGTTTGTTTTGCTTCTCTCCTTCTTTTCTTCCTTCCACTTGTCCGCTTTTCTAGTGAATGCGGCCAGTCAAAAACCTACCTGACGATTCTGAGGTAGAGATGGCGCTGCCTCAGAATAGTAAAAATTCGAAAGAAAGGTAACTGACCGACTTGACCGCTGGAGCGGTCAATGATGGTGTTATTAATTGAATTATTATTTTAAATTCATATGTAGGTTATATTCATGTGAACGGGGCTTAATGCATTCGTTAATCATAAGTAAAAATGTATTGTATTTTTGTCTCGTTTGCACCTCAATGTAACTTAGTTTGTACTTTGACCTTTGGGACAGACGTTTTGCCGCCAAGTAAAGTAAATCCGTTTTGCTTAAACGGGTTTGCTTTATTAGGTAGTCAATCGAGCAAGTCGCCGGAGGTCAAAAAAGGAGTAAGTTAATTTGTCTTTATATTTTATATTTTCTATATATATATCTGTATGAATTTTTACGAATATAGAAAAATAAACAAAAGGATTTAGCAGTCATCGTGCCTGTGTTTGGAACTTATTTGAGGGTGACTGCAAGAGTTCAATTTTCTAGACCTCTACGCTCGGATCGTCGACAATTTTATTTTTTCCTTTTAGGAAATTTAGCCGTGCCATCAACAAGTATTAAGCCTCTACTGAAAAAGCTGTTGCTGGCATACCTACTTGCCGTGAAACTCATATTTTCTTATGTGGAAAGTTGGCCGTACCGCCAATATATTCATCAAAGTAAGTTTATAATATTAAAAAAAACATTTATTGCTACTGCTGCCATGCAAATTGCCGAAGCCTAAATATTAAGCCGATGCTGCAAAGTACTCCACACGCTGATACAGTTGCCGCCGTTACAGTCACTGCCGCTACCAAAATTCTGCCGTTAACCGCAACTGCAATAACTGAACAAGTAGAAAGGCCAGCCACTGATTTCTCTGTCGCCGTTGATGTCATCATTTCAACATCCAGGCAGAAGCAGTAGTCGCGTAAATAAAGGAATAGCACCTGTTCGTTTTGACGCGACAAGAATGCCATTAAATAGAACGCCGCCAAATACGTCGTCGCAAGCGCTTAGTGCCGCTACGACGTCAGCAGAAAATGCAGCCGCGACGTCAGCAGCTACCGCAGTCGCGACGCCAATAACCAGCACCCTACCGTCGGCGAGCACCAGTACAAGCAGAATTGCAGAGCCGTCAGTACAAAAAGAAAACAGCAATGACGTGATAAATAATAAAAGTTATGGTGAAGTGATTTCGGAACAAGTTGATAAACGATTAAGTGATATGAGAAATGAGTTCCAGAAACAGATGCAAGCCATACAGGCAATTCTGATAGCCAATAATGAGCGAATTCAATGTAGTGTACTCGAACTTAGAAGAGAGATGCAGCAGTCATCGCAGTCGTCACAGCTGTCACCTGCAACAGAGCAGCCCTCCACCCCTGCTCAGCTTCAGCCACTTTTAACGCCTGCACAACCGTGGGTTCAGTCGTTGCAGGAACCGATGCAAACACATACCGCTGCATCTGAAAGCAATATATATGATACCCAAAGGGCATCAGTACATCGTCAGAAGAAATTATATCCACTTCCACTCTTTTCAGGCTCTCCAGAAGAGTGGCAAATATTTTATGAAGATTTTATAAGTACCTCTAGAGAGTTTGAATATTCCGATTTGCATAATATAATGCGCTTGAGAGATGCATTAAAAGGCCAAGCTAAAGAAGCAGTTGAGTCACTTTTGTCTAATGCGAGGAACGTACCTGCTATTATATCCACATTAAAAGAAACCTTTGGACGGGCAGAACTTCTGATAAAAAGCCAGATAGAAAAGGTCCGCGCACTACCTCCTGTCAATGATAGTCGTCTGGAAGCATTGGTGAGTTTCGCAACAAAAGTTACAAATATGACCACTTTTTTGGGAAACGTTCAGGGCGAGCACCATTTAACTAATCCCATATTGTTAAGTGAGCTGGTGGCGAAGCTTTCAACGCCCACGCAATTGCAATGGGCTGAGAAATGTCTCCAGCTGCAGCTGCCGCCAACACTAGTCGAATTCAGTTCATGGCTTAACAATTTACGAAGAATGGCCAACATGGTATCAGACGCCTTACCAAGTACTTCTACACGATCAGCTGAGAATTTAAATTTAAATAAAAGATTCAACTCTAAGCCAAATGAAAATCGTCGTATCGCATATGTAAGCGTAGCTGAAAAAAGATGTAAAATATGCGACGGCCAATGCAGTAACGTAAGTAACTGCCGTAAATTTGCACAACTGGTCTTAGAAGAGAAATGGAACAAGATCAAAGAATTAAAACTATGTTTCGCGTGCTTGAAGATGGGACATCAGATGAGTCGATACTTTACACGTAAAAGATGTGGCATTAGTGGGTGTCAAAGAACGCATCATACACTGCTACATGGCGAGTCAAGGCAAATTGTACAGTCAAACATATCGGAGCCATCAGCATCAATAATAGCCACTTCACAACAGGAGAATAGAAATTGCCGTGCAGATTCCGAAAAAACTAGCGATGGGGTTCTATTCCAGATTATACCTGTGAAAATATATGGGAAGAATAAAATAATCAACACATATGCTTTCGTGGACGATGGAGCCAACGTTAGCATGATCGAAAGAAGCCTGGCGGAAGAACTAGATATACATGGTCGGGAGGACACCCTAGACCTGCATTGGTTAAATAATGAAACAATAAGCGAAAAAACTGAAATAGTAGACATTGTCATTAGTGGAGTGGCGGAGGACTCTATAAAATACCAGATTAGCAAAGTGTTCACCTCATCAAGTCTATCATTGCCTACCCAAAGATTCAAAGCCAGTGAAGTGATAAAAGAGAATCCGTATCTAAGCAATTTGCCGATCGAAAGCTATAATGGTCAGCCAAAAATCATTATCAGTCTCATACACTCATTTTTAACAGTACCAATAGAGACCCCATATAGCCAACAGAGTCCTGGGCCTATTGCCGTTAAAACCAGATTGGGTTGGATGGTGTATGGGCCAGTTAACACCAATGATAAGCCATGCATTAAGCGGTCATTCCATATACAAAAAAATTACTCTTATGCTGAAGTTGATGCAGTCAAAGAGATGAATGATAGGATGAAACAATATTTCGACATGGAAACATTTGGAATAAAACCAGACACGAAATTGATGCAATCCAAAGATGAAAAGAGGGCACTTGAAATATTACAAAAAACAACAAAAAGGAAGGGCGATCGATATGAGGCGGGGTTGTTGTGGAAAGAGGATTCTTTTTCATTCCCTAACAGTCTGGCGATGGCAATGAAAAGATTAGAAAGTGTTGAAAGAAAGATGAGGCAGGACTTAGAATATGCAACTGAATACAGAAAGAAAATAAACCATTATATAGAAGATGGATATGCAAGAAGACTTAAACCGGGAGAAGAAAAAATCTGTCCATCAAAATCATTTTATCTACCACATTTCGGAGTTAGAAATCCAAATAAAAATGGTATAAGAATCGTATTTGATGCCGCAGCTGAAATAAATAATATCTCTTTAAATAAAGCTTTATTATCCGGCCCAGACTTAAACCAACCATTGATAGCTATTCTCTTTAAATTCAGAGAAGCACCGATTGCTGTATGTGGCGATATAAAAGAGATGTTTCATCAGGTGTTAATAAATGAAAGAGACCAACAATATCAGCGATTTCTATGGAGAGATGGAAACCCCACAAAACCTGTGGAAGTGTTTGTGATGGAGAGGATGATATTTGGTGCTACGTGTTCTCCGACAATTGCTCAATATATAAAAAACAAAAATGCTGCAGACTATTCCAGTGAGATACCACGAGCCGTCGAAGGCATAATAAAACGACACTACGTTGATGATTATGTAGATTGCTTTGAGACAGAAGAAATGGCAATCCGGGTCGTCGGCGAAGTCATACGTATTCACAACGCTGGAGGATTGGAGCTGAGAAATATAATTTCAAATTCACCGAAAGTTGAAAGAGCGTTTGGTAGCACGAACACTGCCATAAAAGAAGATGTAGCTATTGACGGCCGCGTGGACCGTATACTGGGCATGTTTTGGCGTTCAAAGGCCGATGAACTGGTGTTTGTATTCCAACTGGATAAGGTGCCACAACAAATAGTAAACTTCCATAGGAAACCAACCAAGCGTGAAGTACTTAGCGTCGTAATGTCCATCTTTGATCCACTTGGATTTCTGGGAAACTTTACGGTGACAGGAAAATTATTTATGCAAGCGATATGGAGGAGGGGCATAGGATGGGATGATCCAATACCCGACGAACTGTTTGAGCGATGGAAGGCCTGGCTGGTGGAGTTAAAACAAGTGGAAAACTTTCGGATTCAACGCTGTTACCTGACAAATTTCGACAATATTGCCCTGGACCTGCACGTTTTCGTAGACGCAAGTGAGGAGGCATGTGCAGTCGTAGCGTACGTGAGAGCACAAACGCCTACAGGTATAGAGCTTGCATTCGTAGCAGCAAAGAATAGTTGTGCTCCGACACGATACCATTCAGTCCCGAAGTTGGAACTGCAAGCAGCCGTTATGGGCGTACGACTGAAGGATAGCGTAGTAAAATGCCATTCAATACAGTTTAATAAAATTTATTTTTGGAGCGATTCGCACACTGTAATAAGATGGATCAGAGCTGATCATCGGGTTTACAAACAATACGTTGCAAATAGGGTCGCCGAGATATTGGAAAGCAGTCAAGTGGAAGATTGGGTTTGGTGCCCAGGGGAACTAAACCCAGCAGATGAAGCAACGCGTGCATCATTTACAAGGCGAAGCAAGGCAACAGGTAGATGGAAAAATGGCCCGGAATTTTTGCTAAAAAGTAAAGAAGAATGGCCGAGTCAACTATTTATGAAAACTACTATGGACAGAAGCGAAGATGAATTGCGAGCCAACCATATCTTATTGATAGCCAGGCAAGTAAAAACAATTGTACCAAGTATTAATCGATTTTCAAATTATAGACGTTTGAAGAGAACTATGGCGTGGATATTTCGCTACGTCCACAACTTAAAAGCAAAGGCTACCCAACGAGTACTACAGAAGGGTCAACTCATCGCCGAAGAAGAGTTGGCAGCTGAAAATCATCTCTGTAAAGTTGCTCAAATAAAAATATTTGCTGATGAGCATGCTTGTCTATATCAAAAAGGCGTGTTTCAAGTAACGAGCCAAATTAAAGCGTTAAACCCGTTTGTTGCTGAAGATGGTCTGTTACGAGTTGGAGGAAGGTTCGAAAGAGCCACTTGGATACACGTCGACGCCAGGCACCCGATAATACTTCCAAAGGAGCATCCGCTCACACGTTTGATAGTTGACTACTATCATCGGAGGTTTAATCACATTAACGTCTCAACGGTTATCAATGAAATAAGACAACGCTTCTGGATTCCGTCGATAAGACGAGTAGTGAATGGAGTCCAAGCCCATTGTATGTTATGTAGATTGCGAAAAGCCCGCCCGCAACAGCCGCAAATGGGTAATTTGCCGATAGACAGAATAACACCCTACGTACGTCCATTCTCTTACACCGGAGTGGATTTCTTTGGCCCCTTAAACGTAACTGTTCGTCGACAAAAAGAGAAGCGTTGGGTCGCTTTATTTACGTGCTTAACCTGTCGTGCAATACATTTGGAGCTTGCCACTGATTTATCAAGTGATGCCTGTCTGATCTGCATACGCAATTTTATTAACCGCAGAGGAGTACCAGTGCAAATTCGCAGCGACAACGGCACCAATTTTGTGGGCCTATCAAAGGAGCTGCAACTTGCGAGGAAAGCCTTAGATGAAGATGCCATTAAGTTACACATAGCGCCAATGGGAATTAAGTGGATATTTAATACTCCAGCCAATCCTAGTGAAGGAGGTGCATGGGAGCGACTGGTTCAGTCAGTCAAAAAGACGCTGAACATTATACTGAAAGAACATGCGCCGCGAATAGACACGTTATATAGTGTCTTAGTTGAAGCCGAAAACATTATTAACTCTAGACCATTAACTCATCTGCCAGTTACACCGGAAGAACCTGAACCGCTGACGCCGAACCATCTTCTGTTGGGCTGCATGAATTCTACACAGACGCCGGCAACTTACGAGCCGAGGCTGATGTGTCTGCGAAAGCAATGGCGAGTGGCGGAAAATTTAAAAAATAATTTCTGGTCGCGGTGGCTAAAGGAGTACCTTCCGGATTTGACGCGGCGACGAAAGTGGTGCTTGCCTACGAAGCAACTGAGAATTGGTGATCTTGTGCTGATATGTGAGGTGAATGCAGCACGATCTCACTGGAGGCGTGGCAGAGTTGTGCAACTGTTTCATGGGTCTGATGGAATTGCGCGATCAGCTGAAGTCAAAACGGATTCTGGTGCCCTGAGGAGACCCGTGTCAAAGCTTGCTTTTTTGGACGTCGAGGTTGGTGGTAAAGCTTCCCTATAGTGGTCACTTTACGGAGGAGGGGATGTTATTAATTGAATTATTATTTTAAATTCATATGTAGGTTATATTCATGTGAACGGGGCTTAATGCATTCGTTAATCATAAGTAAAAATGTATTGTATTTTTGTCTCGTTTGCACCTCAATGTAACTTAGTTTGTACTTTGACCTTTGGGACAGACGTTTTGCCGCCAAGTAAAGTAAATCCGTTTTGCTTAAACGGGTTTGCTTTATTAGGTAGTCAATCGAGCAAGTCGCCGGAGGTCAAAAAAGGAGTAAGTTAATTTGTCTTTATATTTTATATTTTCTATATATATATCTGTATGAATTTTTACGAATATAGAAAAATAAACAAAAGGATTTAGCAGTCATCGTGCCTGTGTTTGGAACTTATTTGAGGGTGACTGCAAGAGTTCAATTTTCTAGACCTCTACGCTCGGATCGTCGACAATTTTATTTTTTCCTTTTAGGAAATTTAGCCGTGCCATCAACAAGTATTAAGCCTCTACTGAAAAAGCTGTTGCTGGCATACCTACTTGCCGTGAAACTCATATTTTCTTATGTGGAAAGTTGGCCGTACCGCCAATATATTCATCAAAGTAAGTTTATAATATTAAAAAAAACATTTATTGCTACTGCTGCCATGCAAATTGCCGAAGCCTAAATATTAAGCCGATGCTGCAAAGTACTCCACACGCTGATACAGTTGCCGCCGTTACAGTCACTGCCGCTACCAAAATTCTGCCGTTAACCGCAACTGCAATAACTGAACAAGTAGAAAGGCCAGCCACTGATTTCTCTGTCGCCGTTGATGTCATCATTTCAACATCCAGGCAGAAGCAGTAGTCGCGTAAATAAAGGAATAGCACCTGTTCGTTTTGACGCGACAAGAATGCCATTAAATAGAACGCCGCCAAATACGTCGTCGCAAGCGCTTAGTGCCGCTACGACGTCAGCAGAAAATGCAGCCGCGACGTCAGCAGCTACCGCAGTCGCGACGCCAATAACCAGCACCCTACCGTCGGCGAGCACCAGTACAAGCAGAATTGCAGAGCCGTCAGTACAAAAAGAAAACAGCAATGACGTGATAAATAATAAAAGTTATGGTGAAGTGATTTCGGAACAAGTTGATAAACGATTAAGTGATATGAGAAATGAGTTCCAGAAACAGATGCAAGCCATACAGGCAATTCTGATAGCCAATAATGAGCGAATTCAATGTAGTGTACTCGAACTTAGAAGAGAGATGCAGCAGTCATCGCAGTCGTCACAGCTGTCACCTGCAACAGAGCAGCCCTCCACCCCTGCTCAGCTTCAGCCACTTTTAACGCCTGCACAACCGTGGGTTCAGTCGTTGCAGGAACCGATGCAAACACATACCGCTGCATCTGAAAGCAATATATATGATACCCAAAGGGCATCAGTACATCGTCAGAAGAAATTATATCCACTTCCACTCTTTTCAGGCTCTCCAGAAGAGTGGCAAATATTTTATGAAGATTTTATAAGTACCTCTAGAGAGTTTGAATATTCCGATTTGCATAATATAATGCGCTTGAGAGATGCATTAAAAGGCCAAGCTAAAGAAGCAGTTGAGTCACTTTTGTCTAATGCGAGGAACGTACCTGCTATTATATCCACATTAAAAGAAACCTTTGGACGGGCAGAACTTCTGATAAAAAGCCAGATAGAAAAGGTCCGCGCACTACCTCCTGTCAATGATAGTCGTCTGGAAGCATTGGTGAGTTTCGCAACAAAAGTTACAAATATGACCACTTTTTTGGGAAACGTTCAGGGCGAGCACCATTTAACTAATCCCATATTGTTAAGTGAGCTGGTGGCGAAGCTTTCAACGCCCACGCAATTGCAATGGGCTGAGAAATGTCTCCAGCTGCAGCTGCCGCCAACACTAGTCGAATTCAGTTCATGGCTTAACAATTTACGAAGAATGGCCAACATGGTATCAGACGCCTTACCAAGTACTTCTACACGATCAGCTGAGAATTTAAATTTAAATAAAAGATTCAACTCTAAGCCAAATGAAAATCGTCGTATCGCATATGTAAGCGTAGCTGAAAAAAGATGTAAAATATGCGACGGCCAATGCAGTAACGTAAGTAACTGCCGTAAATTTGCACAACTGGTCTTAGAAGAGAAATGGAACAAGATCAAAGAATTAAAACTATGTTTCGCGTGCTTGAAGATGGGACATCAGATGAGTCGATACTTTACACGTAAAAGATGTGGCATTAGTGGGTGTCAAAGAACGCATCATACACTGCTACATGGCGAGTCAAGGCAAATTGTACAGTCAAACATATCGGAGCCATCAGCATCAATAATAGCCACTTCACAACAGGAGAATAGAAATTGCCGTGCAGATTCCGAAAAAACTAGCGATGGGGTTCTATTCCAGATTATACCTGTGAAAATATATGGGAAGAATAAAATAATCAACACATATGCTTTCGTGGACGATGGAGCCAACGTTAGCATGATCGAAAGAAGCCTGGCGGAAGAACTAGATATACATGGTCGGGAGGACACCCTAGACCTGCATTGGTTAAATAATGAAACAATAAGCGAAAAAACTGAAATAGTAGACATTGTCATTAGTGGAGTGGCGGAGGACTCTATAAAATACCAGATTAGCAAAGTGTTCACCTCATCAAGTCTATCATTGCCTACCCAAAGATTCAAAGCCAGTGAAGTGATAAAAGAGAATCCGTATCTAAGCAATTTGCCGATCGAAAGCTATAATGGTCAGCCAAAAATCATTATCAGTCTCATACACTCATTTTTAACAGTACCAATAGAGACCCCATATAGCCAACAGAGTCCTGGGCCTATTGCCGTTAAAACCAGATTGGGTTGGATGGTGTATGGGCCAGTTAACACCAATGATAAGCCATGCATTAAGCGGTCATTCCATATACAAAAAAATTACTCTTATGCTGAAGTTGATGCAGTCAAAGAGATGAATGATAGGATGAAACAATATTTCGACATGGAAACATTTGGAATAAAACCAGACACGAAATTGATGCAATCCAAAGATGAAAAGAGGGCACTTGAAATATTACAAAAAACAACAAAAAGGAAGGGCGATCGATATGAGGCGGGGTTGTTGTGGAAAGAGGATTCTTTTTCATTCCCTAACAGTCTGGCGATGGCAATGAAAAGATTAGAAAGTGTTGAAAGAAAGATGAGGCAGGACTTAGAATATGCAACTGAATACAGAAAGAAAATAAACCATTATATAGAAGATGGATATGCAAGAAGACTTAAACCGGGAGAAGAAAAAATCTGTCCATCAAAATCATTTTATCTACCACATTTCGGAGTTAGAAATCCAAATAAAAATGGTATAAGAATCGTATTTGATGCCGCAGCTGAAATAAATAATATCTCTTTAAATAAAGCTTTATTATCCGGCCCAGACTTAAACCAACCATTGATAGCTATTCTCTTTAAATTCAGAGAAGCACCGATTGCTGTATGTGGCGATATAAAAGAGATGTTTCATCAGGTGTTAATAAATGAAAGAGACCAACAATATCAGCGATTTCTATGGAGAGATGGAAACCCCACAAAACCTGTGGAAGTGTTTGTGATGGAGAGGATGATATTTGGTGCTACGTGTTCTCCGACAATTGCTCAATATATAAAAAACAAAAATGCTGCAGACTATTCCAGTGAGATACCACGAGCCGTCGAAGGCATAATAAAACGACACTACGTTGATGATTATGTAGATTGCTTTGAGACAGAAGAAATGGCAATCCGGGTCGTCGGCGAAGTCATACGTATTCACAACGCTGGAGGATTGGAGCTGAGAAATATAATTTCAAATTCACCGAAAGTTGAAAGAGCGTTTGGTAGCACGAACACTGCCATAAAAGAAGATGTAGCTATTGACGGCCGCGTGGACCGTATACTGGGCATGTTTTGGCGTTCAAAGGCCGATGAACTGGTGTTTGTATTCCAACTGGATAAGGTGCCACAACAAATAGTAAACTTCCATAGGAAACCAACCAAGCGTGAAGTACTTAGCGTCGTAATGTCCATCTTTGATCCACTTGGATTTCTGGGAAACTTTACGGTGACAGGAAAATTATTTATGCAAGCGATATGGAGGAGGGGCATAGGATGGGATGATCCAATACCCGACGAACTGTTTGAGCGATGGAAGGCCTGGCTGGTGGAGTTAAAACAAGTGGAAAACTTTCGGATTCAACGCTGTTACCTGACAAATTTCGACAATATTGCCCTGGACCTGCACGTTTTCGTAGACGCAAGTGAGGAGGCATGTGCAGTCGTAGCGTACGTGAGAGCACAAACGCCTACAGGTATAGAGCTTGCATTCGTAGCAGCAAAGAATAGTTGTGCTCCGACACGATACCATTCAGTCCCGAAGTTGGAACTGCAAGCAGCCGTTATGGGCGTACGACTGAAGGATAGCGTAGTAAAATGCCATTCAATACAGTTTAATAAAATTTATTTTTGGAGCGATTCGCACACTGTAATAAGATGGATCAGAGCTGATCATCGGGTTTACAAACAATACGTTGCAAATAGGGTCGCCGAGATATTGGAAAGCAGTCAAGTGGAAGATTGGGTTTGGTGCCCAGGGGAACTAAACCCAGCAGATGAAGCAACGCGTGCATCATTTACAAGGCGAAGCAAGGCAACAGGTAGATGGAAAAATGGCCCGGAATTTTTGCTAAAAAGTAAAGAAGAATGGCCGAGTCAACTATTTATGAAAACTACTATGGACAGAAGCGAAGATGAATTGCGAGCCAACCATATCTTATTGATAGCCAGGCAAGTAAAAACAATTGTACCAAGTATTAATCGATTTTCAAATTATAGACGTTTGAAGAGAACTATGGCGTGGATATTTCGCTACGTCCACAACTTAAAAGCAAAGGCTACCCAACGAGTACTACAGAAGGGTCAACTCATCGCCGAAGAAGAGTTGGCAGCTGAAAATCATCTCTGTAAAGTTGCTCAAATAAAAATATTTGCTGATGAGCATGCTTGTCTATATCAAAAAGGCGTGTTTCAAGTAACGAGCCAAATTAAAGCGTTAAACCCGTTTGTTGCTGAAGATGGTCTGTTACGAGTTGGAGGAAGGTTCGAAAGAGCCACTTGGATACACGTCGACGCCAGGCACCCGATAATACTTCCAAAGGAGCATCCGCTCACACGTTTGATAGTTGACTACTATCATCGGAGGTTTAATCACATTAACGTCTCAACGGTTATCAATGAAATAAGACAACGCTTCTGGATTCCGTCGATAAGACGAGTAGTGAATGGAGTCCAAGCCCATTGTATGTTATGTAGATTGCGAAAAGCCCGCCCGCAACAGCCGCAAATGGGTAATTTGCCGATAGACAGAATAACACCCTACGTACGTCCATTCTCTTACACCGGAGTGGATTTCTTTGGCCCCTTAAACGTAACTGTTCGTCGACAAAAAGAGAAGCGTTGGGTCGCTTTATTTACGTGCTTAACCTGTCGTGCAATACATTTGGAGCTTGCCACTGATTTATCAAGTGATGCCTGTCTGATCTGCATACGCAATTTTATTAACCGCAGAGGAGTACCAGTGCAAATTCGCAGCGACAACGGCACCAATTTTGTGGGCCTATCAAAGGAGCTGCAACTTGCGAGGAAAGCCTTAGATGAAGATGCCATTAAGTTACACATAGCGCCAATGGGAATTAAGTGGATATTTAATACTCCAGCCAATCCTAGTGAAGGAGGTGCATGGGAGCGACTGGTTCAGTCAGTCAAAAAGACGCTGAACATTATACTGAAAGAACATGCGCCGCGAATAGACACGTTATATAGTGTCTTAGTTGAAGCCGAAAACATTATTAACTCTAGACCATTAACTCATCTGCCAGTTACACCGGAAGAACCTGAACCGCTGACGCCGAACCATCTTCTGTTGGGCTGCATGAATTCTACACAGACGCCGGCAACTTACGAGCCGAGGCTGATGTGTCTGCGAAAGCAATGGCGAGTGGCGGAAAATTTAAAAAATAATTTCTGGTCGCGGTGGCTAAAGGAGTACCTTCCGGATTTGACGCGGCGACGAAAGTGGTGCTTGCCTACGAAGCAACTGAGAATTGGTGATCTTGTGCTGATATGTGAGGTGAATGCAGCACGATCTCACTGGAGGCGTGGCAGAGTTGTGCAACTGTTTCATGGGTCTGATGGAATTGCGCGATCAGCTGAAGTCAAAACGGATTCTGGTGCCCTGAGGAGACCCGTGTCAAAGCTTGCTTTTTTGGACGTCGAGGTTGGTGGTAAAGCTTCCCTATAGTGGTCACTTTACGGAGGAGGGGATGTTATTAATTGAATTATTATTTTAAATTCATATGTAGGTTATATTCATGTGAACGGGGCTTAATGCATTCGTTAATCATAAGTAAAAATGTATTGTATTTTTGTCTCGTTTGCACCTCAATGTAACTTAGTTTGTACTTTGACCTTTGGGACAGACGTTTTGCCGCCAAGTAAAGTAAATCCGTTTTGCTTAAACGGGTTTGCTTTATTAGGTAGTCAATCGAGCAAGTCGCCGGAGGTCAAAAAAGGAGTAAGTTAATTTGTCTTTATATTTTATATTTTCTATATATATATCTGTATGAATTTTTACGAATATAGAAAAATAAACAAAAGGATTTAGCAGTCATCGTGCCTGTGTTTGGAACTTATTTGAGGGTGACTGCAAGAGTTCAATTTTCTAGACCTCTACGCTCGGATCGTCGACAGATGGAATAGCGGAAGAGGCCGAGGTTATGGAAATTACGGTTTTAAGAGAAAAGGAAAAAAAACATTTAAGGCAGTGGTAGGCAAAAAACGGGCTCTGTGCAGTTTAAAGAGTTTGGGAAGAAAGTTGTTTCCAATTTATTTTGTTGTCGCGCGAGTTACAGTACCCACTGCAACAACAACAACCCTACAAGCTCCCACGAAACCACCAAGGGCAGCAAGTTAACGGTCGATGACACCTTTAAGCCAACGGAAGTGCACCGTCAACGGAAGTGCACCGTCAACAGAATTGCACAACAACAGAATTGCACAACAACAGCCAGACGAGAATACGAGAACCAAAACCATATTTCCTAAGAATTTGAACACGCAGTTTAATAAAACAGAATAAATGTTAACGCTTATTATTATTATTGTAATTAGGCTATCAAATAGTTTTTCTTCCCAAATTAAAATTCAATAAACAAGTCAGTTCAGTTTGTGCTGCAAGTGAATCAAGGTGTTTTATTTAAATACGGCTCTAGTGGAAGAGCTTGAAAATATATTTTTTTAAAGTCAACACTACCAAGACTTGTAATTGGCGCAGTCAACCGGTCCAGCGGACAGTCATCATCAACTGGAGAATTTTAATTCCTCACCGCTGGAGAACCTACGTTTCACCATCAAATTGAATTCACCATCAACAGGAAATAAAATAAGAGATGTTCATCATTTTGGGCTTACTGTAAGGCATGCGGCAGTCGAGACTACTCATTGATCCTGAACACATAAGGGTAGATGCTTCTTTAAACCTCAGCAGAAATGACATCAAACTATACACTGAACTTTTAACAGGACACTGTAAACTAAATTACCACCTAAAGAAAATAGGCGTGGTAGAAGACGATTCTTGTCGACTCTGTCAAGAGAAGCAGGAAACGGCAGAACACATTCTGTGCACTTGCCCAGCGGTGGCAAGACGCAGACATAAGTACCTAGGCAGTGGGTTCATATCTCCAAATCACCTAGTTAAAATTAAGCCCACAGCAGTTACGAGATTTATAAACAGTCTAGGACTGTTTTAGTTGGGTACGAGGCTGCACAATAGATCTTTTAGGTCGCGGTGTTCTTTTAGCCTGTCAATAATAATAATAATAAGTGCAAGTGTTGTATGTTCTAATTTATTTTATTTTATCTACGTACTTAAGAAAAAAAGAGATACAAATTGAAATTTACACAATCTTAAAAATACAATTAAATAAATATTAGTGCCATTAATTTTAATTTCTGCTATATCCATCCATCGAGGAGTATCGACGGCTATCGGTACAGAGATATAATTTTGAATCGAATCAAGTGTACCTCGCTAATACCAATTCAATAATATATTAATAAAATAAATAAATACCAGTGCATAATATTCAGATTTAATCCATATATCCATCCTTAACAGGAGTATCGACGGCTATCGGTACAGAGATATAGTTTTGAATTGAATCAAGTACATCACACTAGTACCATTTTGTTTGAATAAACCCATCCCTTAAACGGGAGTCTCGACGGCTATCGGCACAGTGGTTTATTTCAGGCATTATCAAAAAAAAAAAAATAGCGCCTTAGGCCCTATTAGGGAAAGTGTATGTTCTTATGCGAATTATAAAAATTTTTTTTTATCAAGTTTCCGCTCTTCTATTTTAAATGCCTAAAGATAATAGGGCTTCACAAAAGTTTAGCTCTATACCATACAAACTTAGAAGAATAACCAGAAGTTTAACTTCTATCAACGAAGTAACACCTGAGAATAATATAAACAGTGACCAATCCTCTATAACTAACGAATCAATCAACAGCACCATGTCCTTAACAAATGAATCAAATACTACACCGACAAATCACTCTGACATTTTTAATTCTTTAAGAATTCCGGACGCTATCAAAGACCTCCCCAAGTTCGATGGAAACGCAAGGCTTCTCAATGAATTTCTTAACAACGTCGAAGAAATACTTCTATACATTAGGGGCACAGACAACACTCCATACGGGCAAATACTATTGAGAGCCATTAGGAACAAAATTGAAGGGCAAGCTAATGAAGTTTTAAACATGTATGGTACCCCACTAAACTGGGATGAAATAAAAAGAAACCTTATTCTTCATTACGCAGATAAGAGAACAGAGACGTCACTTATCAGGGACCTGCATAGTACTATGCAAACGAATAAAACCGTAGAAAACTTCTATAGCGAGATAATCGAACTTCAATCTGCATTATGCAATAATATCCTATTGCATGAACCAGATTCGAATGTAGTTAGGGCAAAGAAGGAGCTTTACGCTGATATGTGCTTAAACGCATTTTTAAGCGGTCTTAAAGAACCTTTAGGTTCACGAATAAGAACGATGCAGCCTAATTCTTTGGCCACAGCATTAGCTTTCTGTATAAAAGAGCAGAATATCTCATATCAACGAGTTAATTTCCGACAATCACCACAATATCCCAATAATTACCAAAACTATACTAACAGGAACCTCAATCAATACCAAAATAGAATGCAAAACCGAAATCAGCCATATCCACAACAACCACATTTTCAAAACCAAAACCCATTTAATAATAGAATGATTAAAAATAGTCCATATAATGAGCCAGGGAATTACCGAATTAATTCAACAGAAAGAGCTAGAAATAGTCAAAGGACACAACAATCCAGACAAAACTCATTTGAACCCAAACAAAGTTCACAAACTAGATATTCCAGACCCGGAAATTTTAATTTCAACGAAATAAACAACCACCAATATACCCTAGACCGTTATTTTGAAAACGATATTAATAATGTCACAAATATACAGGATCAGCAAAATTTTCGAAACTCAGCCTTGGAGACCCAACAGGATACATAGAGCTAAATAAGCACGGAGATACTCTGCCGTATATAAAAATATCTTCACCTTTCGGCAGAGATCTCAGGTTCCTCCTAGACACAGGAGCTTCCACAAGCTTCATTAATCCTGAATTTATACCACCAGATAAACAATACAAATGCGAAAAAGTTATAATTTCCACTGCCTTTAAGAAACACCAAATAGACCAACATACAGTCTTGCCAATTTTTGAAGAATTTAACCAAAATGGTTCCCTTAAATTCCTAATATTTAAATTCCATAATTACTTTGACGGCCTCCTTGGATTAGATGCACTAATGATACTAGGTGCTAAGATTGATTTAACAAATCAAACACTCTCAACAAATAATGCAGTTAATCCAATTAAACTCAAACCCAATCTAACATCAGGTCAAATTATAATTCCAGCTAAATCAAAAATCTTAGCTAAGCTCCCTGTTGACAGTCAAAACGGTGATATCTTTATAAACTCAACAGAACTTAAACCGGAACTTTTCATTTCTGAAGGACTGTATTATGCCAAAAACTGGTATAGCATGGTCGAAATAATTAACTACTCTCAAACCGATCAAACACTTTTAATTGAACAACCAATTAAAGTAGAAAAACACATCTCGTCAAATTTTGTAGAACTAAACTGCTTGAATTTTAGCGAGGACAGCCATCCACACGAAATAGATATACAAAACCTTCTCAGAATCGACCACCTCAACACAGAAGAACGCAAGCAATTAGTTAAATTATGCAAACAATACGAAGACATAATATACAAACAAGACGAAACTCTCACGTTTACTAATGAGATAAAACACCAGATCAAAACAACAGATGACCTTCCAACATACACTAAGTCGTACAGATATCCGCACATTCATAAAGAGGAAGTCCGAAAACAGATCGGTGAAATGCTGGATCAGGGCATCATTAGACAAAGCTATTCTCCATGGAGCTCACCAGTTTGGGTGGTCCCCAAAAAGAAAGATGCTAGCGGACGTCAAAAATGGCGATTAGTCATAGACTACAGAAAAGTTAACGAGAAAACCATTTCAGACAGATATCCACTACCAAATATAACGGAAATACTAGATAAACTCGGAAAATGTCTTTACTTTACAACGTTAGACCTTGCAAGCGGGTTTCATCAGATCGAGATGGACCCCAAGCATATACAAAAAACAGCATTTACAGTTGAAGACGGACATTATGAGTACGTCAGAATGCCATTCGGGCTTAAGAATGCGCCAGCAACTTTCCAGAGAGTTATGGACAATGTACTAAGGGACTTAATTGGAAAGAAATGCCTGGTTTATCTCGACGACATAATAATTTTTTCAACATCACTACAGGAACACCTTGACAGTATCAAACTAGTTTTCAATAAACTCCGCCAATCTAACTTTAAATTACAAATGGACAAATGCGAATTCCTGAAAAAAGAAATCGCCTTCCTAGGACACGTTATTACACCGGAGGGAATCAAACCAAATCCCATGAAAATCGAAGCTATAAAAAAATTCCCAACACCTAAAACCCGCAAAGAAATTAAAGGTTTCATAGGACTTATAAGTTATTACAGGAAATTTATAAAAGATCTAGCAAAACTGACGAGACCTTTAACCAAATGTTTAAAAAAAGACGCAAAAATCACACTAGATGCAGAGTATATTAAAGCGTTTGAGATCTGCAAAGATCTTTTAACCAATGACCCACTTTTACAACATCCAGATTTTACAAAACCATTTGTTCTCACCACGGATGCAAGCAACTTTGCGATCGGTGCAGTTTTGTCGCAAGGGCCAATAGGTAATGACAAACCAATTTGCTACGCAAGTCGGACACTTTCAGAAACCGAGACTAGATATTCTACTATAGAGAAAGAACTTCTCGCGATAGTTTGGGCCACCAAATACTTTCGCCCATACCTTTTCGGGCGTAAATTCCAAATAGTCACAGATCACAAACCGCTCACCTGGATCATGAGCCTCAAGGAACCAAACTCGAAACTAGTAAGATGGCGGCTAAGACTAGAAGAATTCGACTACGAGGTGATATACAAAAAAGGAAAATGGAATACAAACGCTGACGCTTTAAGCCGAATAAAAATTGATAACCCAGACAAACAATTTCATGAACTAAATGCCAATGATAATGCGGATGAAACAACAATAAACACAACCCACAGTTGTGACAAAAATTTAAATGACGGAATTTGCATATCTGAAAAACCACTTAACGAATTCAACTTACAGATAATCTTAGAAGCAAATGAGAAAGGATCACCAATGACGGTCCAAACAGTATTCAAAAATAGGCAAAGGAGAACCATAAGGAGACCAATTTTTGACGAAGAGACAACAATAGACGTACTCAAAAAATTCTTACCTTCCAACAGACTCACTGCAATTTATACAGACGATACTATATTCCGAGTTGTTCAATCAGTTTACTCACAATACTTTTGCCACAACAAAACATTTCGAATTATTCGTTGTAAAGAAATTCTTAAAGATATCACTCTAGAGGACGAACAAGAGCAGCTTATTCGCGACTATCACGAAAAATCAAATCATAGAGGCATAGACGAATGTTTTTTACATCTAAAAAGAGAAATCTACTTCCCAAACATGAAAACCAAAATAACAAAAACCATAAACAACTGTGAAAGATATAAAATACAAAAATACGATAGAAACCCTCCCAAAATACAATATGAACAGCCAGAATTACCATTGAAACCATTAGAAATAGTGCATATAGACCTATATACTATTAACAATAATCAAATTTTGACACTAATTGACAAATTCTCTAAATTCGCTGCAGCTTTTACACTAAACGCCAGAACTAGTATAACCATTCTTAAAGCTTTTAAAAGCTTCATAAGCTCCTATGGTATCCCGAAAAAAATTGTGTGTGACCAAGGTTCAGAGTTTGTAGCGAACATATTTAAAGATTTTTGTAGGCAACATGAAATAGGTCTTCATTTCACGTCCTTTCAACAGACAAGCAGTAATGCACCAGTGGAAAGACTCCACTCTACACTTACCGAAATATACAGAATAATACTTTCAACGCGAAAGGAACAAAAATTAACTACAGAACATGACGAAATGCTATCAGAAACATTGATAACGTATAATAATGCCATACATTCCTCAACAAAGCATACCCCTTACGAATTATTTTTTGGGAGACCTTACAAATTTCTTAAAACACTTAAATCCACAGATGAACATGATTATTTATCCAAACTAAATGAATTCATAAAAAGACTATATCCTGAGGTTAAACAACAAGTAGAAAACACCACAAAAAAAAGAATCGACAATCTAAATAAATCTAGAAATCCTGCCGAGGATTTTAATGAAAATGAAATTGTATTCAGAAAAGAAGCTAGGCGTAATAAACTAACGCCCAGATTCTCGAAACATATAATTTCAAAAAATAATAAAGTTACAGTAGTTACCAGGCAAAGAAAGAAGATGCATAAAGGAAAACTAAGAAACAGAAACAAATAAAAAGAAAAAATTGGCTATAATTAAGAAAACACATATATATATAATAATTTTTTTTTTTACTCCATTTTCCCAGACTCACACTTGCATCCGCGCAAATCATTGAAATACACAACATACCAAATAATCACACAATACTACCACTACACCTCGGACCATCGCGGACAATAACTAACTTTACAAATCTTCTTCACATCATCAAACTCGATGATTATGAAAACAATATTGCCAACATTTCCAAAACTCTTGACACATTTGAAAATAAAGCAACAAACACAAATTCGTTACACATTACAAAATTAAAACTCAAAGAGTTGCAAGACAAACTAGCTACACTCACACCTATAAAAAGACACAAAAGGGGATTAATTAATGGTTTAGGATCGGCAATAAAATTCATAACGGGAAACATGGACGCACAAGACGCCCAAGACCTTAATAAACAAATAGAATCTCTTACATCTAACACAAATAATCTGACAAACATAATACAATCACAAAACACAATTAACTACCAATTCATCAATAGATTTAAGAACATAACAAACCACATAAATAAAGATCAAGGAATCATTAAAACTTTTATTGAAAACTCCGCAAATAAAATTAAACAAGAAGCGGATATAATTGAAGAAATACAGTATTTAAACCAAATAAATTTTAATATTGATATACTAAACAACCATTTGTCAAATATTGCTGAAGCAATATTACTTAGTAGAATGAATGTAATACCTAAATTATTATTATCAATAAATGAATTAAAAGAAATTGAAAATCATTTAATAAGACAAGATCAAAAAATAGAGTCATTTGAACAATTGTACGAACTTTTAAGCATGCAAGCATATTACAACAACTCAAACATTATTTTTAATATCCGTATTCCTAATTTATCACCAGAGAAATATTCATTATATCATGTAATTCCATTACCTATTAATCAAACTAAACTTATTGTAACCAAACCTTTTATTAACTTCAATGTAAAGAACATACAATACCTTAATGCACCTTGCCCAAAAATAGAATCAACATACTATTGCCAAAAGCAAAAAACAAACACAAATTTAGCTGATTCCAACTGCATTGGAAAAATCATAAGAAATGAACCAGCACACTGCTCCCTTCAAGATGTAGGACGAATGGAATCAATAACACAACTGGAACCAAACTTTATTCTTTTCATAAACGCTCCACCCACCCACGTTAAAACAACTTGCAACATCAAGGAGACAGAAGTACAAAACACTGCCCTTCTTCACTTCAAAAACTGTAACATAGAAATAAACGGCATCACGTATGAGGATAACCACGAAATCTTCTGGGATGAAGTTCATGTTCCACCATTGTCTACCGGAAAAATAAACACAAATTCAACAGTCGAAATACTAAATCTTCAGAAGTTAAAAGAATACGGATTTAAGACAGAAACAAATTTAGAAGCCTTTAAAATGGAAACGAATATTCGGCATCATCTCACGACAACATCCCTAGCCATTTTAGTGTTAGCAATGCTACTAGTCGGGACTTTCATCTTCAGAAGAAATAAAAAGGATAATACGCCAACACTAAAATCTTACGCTCCTGCCCCAATGGCTTCATTTTGGCCGTCGCTTTACCTCAGGGGGGGAGAAGTTACAGTACCCACTGCAACAACAACAACCCTACAAGCTCCCACGAAACCACCAAGGGCAGCAAGTTAACGGTCGATGACACCTTTAAGCCAACGGAAGTGCACCGTCAACGGAAGTGCACCGTCAACAGAATTGCACAACAACAGAATTGCACAACAACAGCCAGACGAGAATACGAGAACCAAAACCATATTTCCTAAGAATTTGAACACGCAGTTTAATAAAACAGAATAAATGTTAACGCTTATTATTATTATTGTAATTAGGCTATCAAATAGTTTTTCTTCCCAAATTAAAATTCAATAAACAAGTTAGTTCAGTTTGTGCTGCAAGTAAATCAAGGTGTTTTATTTAAATACGGCTCTAGTGGAAGAGCTTGAAAATATATTTTTTTTAAAGTCAACACTACCAAGACTTGTAATTCGCGCGTTTAAAATTTGTGTTTTTACTGTGGATGTATTCGGATTAATTGTTGATTGTGTGACTGTGCACTGAAGTTAGAAAAAAATAATATATATAGAATTTGAGTGTTTTATTAGAACAACGTATTTCAATTAGGCTCATTTGAGAGAGAAAAATAACCTTATTTACATTCGTGTACTGAAAATATTCAAATTGTCACGAAGTCCGGATTTTGCTGTTTAGAAACGTGTATAGAAAAAGGTCTAGTGCGGATATTCGTTGGTGCAGGTCTGATTCTGTGGGGATAGTCTCTCGTCTCGTCGGTTGTTCCTGTTATTTGCTCTGATACAGTAAAAGTGTGAACGGTTCAAAAAAAAAATAAAAAAATTTTTGAATTCAAGTACAATTTTACATTGAGGCTGCCGCCCGCCCCCTAGAGACAAGGATAAAGATAAGTATATATGTGGCGACACCACTACCCAGTTGCTGGTAAAAGCGATCAAGCTTCCAACCACTCGAGACAGAAGCCGTTCGTCTTCAAAGAATTGCGCACCTGCACGCACGTATTCTGCAAGCTGGACAAAATCCGGAGGCCACTCGAGCCGCCATATACGGGCCCCCATAAGGTAATTCGCCGGGTCAACGACAACTCTACGGACTGCTTGAAGCCGGCCCACCTCGAAATGAGTGACTCAACATCGTCGCCATCGCTGCAGGCATTCCGATCATCGTCGCCATCGCTGCAGGCATCCCGATCATTATCGCCATCCCGATCACCATCGCCAACCCGATCGCCATCGCCGCAATCGTCGTCATCGTCAGCGACAAATGACCCGCCAGCGATCCATCCAAGGAGTCATCTGAGGAGTCAACCACCGCCCCGCTCAGGGGACCAACCCTCACCACAGCCGGGGAGTCGACCGACGAAACGGGTATCGTTCTCCGCGCCGATCACTGGGGGAGGAATACCTGTGGCGACACCACTACCCCCACCCAGTTGTCGGGTACGCCAACGCAAGCAGGCGTTAGTTCCGCGCACCATCTATTAACACGCTGTCGCTGTCGCACAGCGTGTTTATGGAAAAACCGGAACTAGCATGTGTTGGCTGCTGAGCAACACACTGCGTGTTTCCGGCCTTCGATTCGATCTCTTTCTCTTTCTGTGCTGAAGCTGTGGTGACATGTCATAGAGCGTTTTGTGCAATTAAAGAAATCTGTAAAAATCGTATCCATCACTTATTGTAAGTACGATATAACAAATAAATCCACAGGAACCTATTTTATTATATGTTAAAAATAAATAATAAATATTTGTGTTTTTTTATTGGCAACGCAACGTTGGGCACGCGAGCAGCCATATATATATATATATATATATATATATATATATATATATATATATATATATATATATATATATATATATATATATATATATACATATATATTGTAAGAAAATGCATATCTGCGATACGCAACATAGGCAACCCAAACGCGAGATACCTTTAAGAGCATATATGCTTTTGTATATAGTTTAAGTATACTAGAATAGACGTTATTTTCAATTACTTGCGATCGGTCGTGATTTTCATTTAACAGCGATAACTAACAAAGGTTATGGGCCCAGAACACGTGGTTCGAAAAAATAAGTATTTTTATTATTTTTATGTCTGCGTGGGTCGATATTTTTTTTAGTTAGATTACGCGCAAAAATGAGTTCCTCGTTAACAAATATAGAAAAGCTTTCCGGGGATAATTTTTCAACGTGGGCGTTATTGATGCGGAGTTTGCTAGTAACGCAGGATTTGTGGAATGTCGTCGAGGAACCCTTAGAGACAGGAATGTCAGATTTGGAAGTAAAGACATGGAAGACCGCTGATCAAAAAGCATTGGCGATGATACATCTTTGCGTAAAATCTTCGGACTCAATTCATATTAAGAAGTTTTTAACAGCAAAAGAAGCATATTAAGTGGTATTAAGTGGTCTCTACAATGCCGACGGATGAGCTAGAAAGGTCAATTTGTTTAAGAAACTCGTAAAATTCAAATTCAACGCTGCTGAGAAGTTTTCACTTCAGATTAACGAATTCTGTTCTATCGTCGACAACCTTAGTGAAATAGGCATAATTGTACAAGAAGACTTGCTCGGTATATTGCTATTATGTAGCCTGCCAGATGAGCTAGAAAATTTCGTAATTGTAATTGAAAGCCGAGACACATTGCCGAAAGTGGAAATATTAAAAGTAAAAATATTGGAAGAGGAACAAAGACGGGGGCAACGATTTGATGAAAAAGTATTTGCGGCGAATTTGCACAAGAGGTATGAGAAGAGAGATCATTTACAGGCGCTATTAGGGGAGAGAGTACTAACTGTAACAAAATCAAGTATGTCCAGCGAAATGCAAGCAACGTCAAGTGTTATGCCTGCGGTAAGGGAGGCCACATAACAGCGAAATGTAAAAGCACGCAAGTACCAACGGTGCTGAGCTTGCCCGAACCAAACCTTCGAACGAATGAGAATTTATGGATATTTGATAGTGGTGCGTCATCACATATGTGCTATGATATATCATTATTTACTTCTTTGCGCAAATTCTCTCAAACGGTACTGCTAGCATCTGGAGAAACAGTTAACGCAGAGGGAATTGGAAAAATTATGATCAAGTTAAATTTTAATGAGATCGCGCTGCACAATGTACTCTACGTGCCTAAATTAAAAAATTATTTCTTATCGGTTAGCAAGATTTTCAATAACGGGAACGAGGTACATTTTATAAAATATAAAGCTGTAAAAACACAAGAAAAGGAAATATTATTTTCTGCTAAAATGTTAAACGGAGTGTTTAATATGCCTTAAAAACGAAGAAAAAATCAATTCAGTGATTGTAAATAATAGCGACATAGTTGAAAAGTGGCATCGTCGGTTCGGGCATGTAAATTATAAAGATTTGTTTATGCTTTCGCAGAAGAATATGGTACGCGGATTGAGCTTAACAGTTAAGTTTTGAAAAAAAAACACATTTCGCATTTATAAGTCTTCAAAAAGAACACAAAACACTTTTATTTTAAGTTATATTTTATTTAATTTTAATAAACACTTTAATCAACTAAAAATACTTTCGAGACAACCTGCCCTCTTGAACAACTTTTTATAACTCCTGATTATTATATTGGTTGCAGTTGTAATGCATTTCTAAACACTTAATGCAAATGCACCTTAATGCATTCAAAAGCACTCCGTGTGATGCACCTTAATGCACCCAAAGATGCAGACAGCCTTCACGAGTGATATCATGTGCGCAACAATTAAACGGCACACACTATCTGTTAGAGTATAAAGTACTTTAATTAGTTTTTTAAACTATATGGCAACGCTTTGCTTTTCTTGTTTTTGACGTCTTGTAACATTCTTCTATAATTCGCTGTTCCGTTCTTAAAACAAGCGCGTGTCGTTAAGAAATACAACTGCCATTGAATTCAATAAGCAATAAATTAAAAGTAATTTAAAACCACTGTGTACTTAATTTATTTAAATATCTAATACTATCCCTTGTCTGTCATTCTCCCACGATTTGTTTATCGTTATGCGATAACAAGAAACGAGTATCGGACTGTCCAGACAGAGCTCGACACTCGATACTCGTGCCACAACCATCGCCCAATGCTTTCTCACGCCTTTGAGTTCGACGATATGACGTAAAGTCATAATAGCGGGCAGAACGACAGACAGACGATCTTGTTGCACATGTCTGCCACACTGCAGACGATATACTCCATCTAATGCAGTATATGGTCGCAAGTAAATAGAGCGCACCAATAGGGTACGTGCTCTACACTCGTGAAAGAGTATGCACTACAGGCATGCGCGTTGCACTTGGGGTAAGTAAATCGTATAACACTTTAGATTCAAAAAACTGTATAATAGATTAGAATAAGTTTATTATAACACCCGAGGTTACTTGTAAAATAAAAACTCAGAGTATGATCACTTTGAGCCCTGTTTACAAACAGAACACAAGAGTCTTTCAATTCCTCGGAAGTTCATTAGAACTTGCCTTTTGCATCATTATAATATATGAACATTTGGGCAGTCCTCTGACTTGCCACCTTCATAGGCAGCGACCAGCATGCCAATCCAAACTGGTCCGGACACATTTACTATATTAATGTAACAGACTGAACTGAGTTACAACACAAGTATAATACAGATATATTATATGGCGATCCTGCCAAACTGGCGCTTCTGATATCGGGTCCTGCCGATTTTAATTATTAAATTGATGTCCACGATTACGCAAACCTCATCACATGCAATTTCTGCCGAGTTCATATCCATAAGAAGACTTCTACCCAGACGCGTCTGACATTTAAAAATAAATTAAACACATAACTGAAATGAAGAAGGAAGAATTCGACGCAATATTTGAGAAGTGGGCCAAGCTATTATATCCACAACCAACTACCACAACACCCCCTGCAGCAGACGAATACCATCCTGGCAAACCAAAACATAACTACCCAACGTACACACCACTAAGACTAGGACCAAAACAACTTACAATAGAAGAATATCGACTACGCCAGGAAAGTAGCAAACCGAAGCAGTACCCGAAGCAAGAGCGCAAGAAGACAAAGTGCAGAGGAGGCCGCACTGTACGACACCGCCACACCATCGCTCTACTATACAGAGATTTTAATTTAGCCCCTACAAAGGAAGATAAAATTAAAATGAAAAATAATAATAATTATTATTATTAAACAGTTTATTACATAATACAATTATAAAATAAACTTAAAACTAAGGCACTAACGACTAGGGTTTTCGGCCTGATTGTAATTCGACTGTGTATGTTTTTGTTTGAGATTTAGCTAGATTAGGGGGTATAAGTTATGGTATTTAAGAATATACATAAGGTTGGATATGTTTTCTGTTGTGTTTTCTTGGAGAATTTTGACTATTGGAATATTTGTGTTATTAACTAAATGGGTACATTCGAAGACTAGGTGTGAGATTGTTAGGAGTGTACTGTTGCATAGTGGGCATAGGGGTGGTTGTTGGTGTTCTATTAGATGTTTGTGTGTTAAGAGCGTGTGTCCCGTGCGAATTCTGATGTATTTACGGATGTGAATTTTCTGGCTGCTTCTGGGATAGATCGGGACCTTACCATCGACGTTTATTTGTTTGTAGTAGTGGGAGTAGTTGTTCCAATTTTCTTGACGTTGGTTTAGGTAATACTTTTTGATCTGACAATTAAATAAGTTATGTAAACTTCTACACAATTTTAATTTTAATATTAAATTCTAATATACAAAACTTCTTTTTTCTTCTTCTCTTTTATAAATAAATAAAAAGAAAATATATACAGTATGTCACAAAAGTATTCGTTTCTGGGCTATATTAATATACTTACTTGATTTTTCCAACTTTGGAATGTTTTATTTGATTTGTTTCTTTGTTATATTCATAGACTGATGCTTACGAAAGACAAAGCAAAAAAAACTTCCTGAAAATATCGAACCATTGTCAAAAGAGAGCAGGAAAACCCAAGTAACCCATATTTTTAACTCACAAAAGTATTCGTTTTTATATATTTTTATTTATTTAAACAAAATAAAAAGAATTATTTAATATTTTGTGTGGTGCCCTTTATTATCGCAGATCGCCTGTAAACGTGTTGGCATCGATTCGACTAATTTGCGACAATATTCTGGACTTATTTTGCCCCATTCTTCTTGGAGTACCTGCTTCAAGACAGTTTTTGAGGAAATGTGGTGTTGTCGGACTTTATTTTTAAGATGAGACCAAAGATTCTCAATGGGATTAGTGTCCGGACTCTGAGGTGGTGTTTGCAACTGCTTGGTGTTGTATAAAAGCCACATTCTAACTACCCAAGCAGTGTATTTTGGGTCGTTATCTTCTTGAAACTGGAACTCATTAGGTGCAAATCCCATTTTGGTGGCGCTAGGGATTAGGTTTTCCTGGAGTATGTCCAGGTACATTTTGGCATTCATAATGCCATCGATAAAGACAAGGTTTCCAACACCACGGGCAGACATACAACCATCACTGATCCGCCAACATGCTTTACTGTTGGTGTGGTGTTTTTAAAAAGTAGGGCTTCTCCCGGCTTGCACCACACCATATGCCGCCCATCGGAGCCGAAAATGTTAAATTTACTCTCATCGCTAAAGATGACTGACTCCCAAAATGAAAGAGGTTGCGTTTTGTAACTGTCAGTGAACGAAATTCTCTTTGAAATGTTTACTGCTGAGATGAAAGACTTTTTACGCGATACTCGTCCATGTATATTTTCACTTCTAAGCACCCTACGCACAGTTTCATTTCATACATTGGTATATAGGATTTTCTGCAGAGCAACATTTAACTTTGGAGCGGACAGGTGAGGATTGTTGCGATTTTCTTGGAGAATTTTTCTCTCGCCCCTGGGGTGCTAAAATTTTCGATCGCCCAAAACGAGGCATAATTTCAAGGTTATCCCGATTTATCAATCGGTTTATAACACTTCTAATAGTGGTAGGACTTCTAACAAACATTTCACTAATATAGTTTGTAGATCGCCCTTCATTGTGGAGATACAAAATGATTTTCTTTTCGGAAACGGTCAATTCTTTTCCTCTGGGCATTTTGACTCGCGTACAACAACATCGAAACTCAAACTAAATGCACTAAATGCAAATCCAAGTATATGTTTGCCTGTTATATCAGAACTCTGCAAAAAAATCAAATATTAAACGCAATTTCCCAAAAAAAAGAATAACGGAAGTGGCGACTGCAGCAACGAATACTTTTGAGAGCTAAAAATATGGGTTACTTATGGTTTTGCTGCTCTCTTTTGATAACGGGTCGATATTTTCAGGAAGTTTTTTTTTGCTTTTTCTTTAGTATGCATCAGACTATGAATATAGTAAAGAAAAAAATTAAATAAAATATTCCAAAGTGGGTAAATTCGAGTAAGTTTACTAGTATAGCCTAGCAACGAATACTTTTGTGACACACTGTATATATAAAAATGGGGAAAACTCAAAGCAAAGAAGAAAATATTATTGTATCAAATAATAATAATAATGTAATTGCTGAATATGTAATGACTAGAGGCGACTCTGTCATAATATTTACATTAGTAGCCATATTTATTGTAATTTTATACAAAATAAACACGTATTACAAAACTATGTAATGCAACAGCTAAAGAGAACTGATTCTACAGCTGAATTAAAAAAGATATTAAGCAATTTAAAAAAGAGCCCAAAAAGAATATATTCATCAAATTATATAATAAACCTTAAAAATAATATAGAATTGTTAAAAACTGCGTTTAAAAAAGAACTAGAATCAGAAAAAGATCAATCTCGAAAATTTGATTTTAAAACAAAATTTAACCAAATCCTATTTGATATAGAAAAAATAATCAAAATGTCAACTTTCGATATCTTAAATTGTCTAAAATTGGTACCTGAATTCTCAGGAAAGCATGACGATGCAAATAAATTTATAAACACCATAAAAATAATAGGAGACACTGTACCAACCGATCAATCGGTAGTATTTTTCAATTTCGTGCTTAACACAAAAATTCCAAACCAAATACGTCATAAAGTTGAATTATTATTATCAACTAAAACTCTAGCTAATCTAATACTAACACTAGAGAAAATTTTCAATACAGAAAAAAACACCTAACACTATACTAGAAGAAATCACACGTGCACGGCAAGGCAACCAGACAGTCACCAAATATGCTGAAAAACTTGAGTCTCTAGTAACAGAGCTCAATACTCTACAAATACAGAATATTGGTGAAGAAAGTAAGCCAACAATATTACAAGCAAACGACCTGATAGCATTCAATGCTTTCAAAAACGGAATTAATAACCAGACTACGGTACAGACAATAACCGCAAGCAGGGTAAAAACGTTCCAAGAAGCGATACAAATCGCAGAAGAAGCTGACGGAAATAATGAAAGCATAGTATTAGCTTTCAACGCACGTCAACAATGGAACAATCGCGCACACAATCGCGCACCACATAGATTCCAACAGCAACGAGGACGAGGTTATTCTAATAATAACAGACGACCAAACAACTACCGTCAAAACCCTCAAAATTTTAACAATCAGACACCTCGATATCAAAACCCCCATAGGACGAATCAACAACAAAACTGGTACCAACAAAATACTAACTACAACCAAAACGGCAACAGTAACCGTGGAAGATATGGCAATCGGCCAAACAATAGAAGAGTATAAACCAGGCATGTCAAACACGCGGCCCGCCGCTCTATATGATGTAGCCCGTCATGATGTTTTAATAATTTTATTTAGAACTTCAAGCAATTTAAGCTGCATGTGTAAACCCAGATGTCAACAAACAAAAACAAATACAAAGGCTTTCGGTCGCTTTGGTTTCGACATCGACGTCGTTACCGTTAACCAAGAAGTAATAGGAAAACCTATGCAAAAAAAATAATAATTTGGGAGCGAGCGCAAATCAATTTCTTGTAATTTTGAATGAAGTGAATTTGTTTTTATTATTTATTCGCAGAGTGCGGAATGTGCAAAGTCTATCAATAACAGCAGTGTATCAAAAACAGCGAAAGTGTGAGGTCTATCAATAACAGCTTTATCAGTAAGTCAAAATCGCCTGAGAATTTTTATTTAATTATTGTGTATGGTAAGTAAATGTTCAAGAAAAAATATTTATTTTTTATAAAAATGTTTTATTATTTTTAACTAGTGTTTATTAATTTATTTCCAGCCTTTGTATTCAGTATGTCTTTATCGACACCAAGTGGCAGTAAAACTAAACGAAAAATTCATCAAGAACATCGACATTTCCAAGAAAAGTGGGAACTGGAGTATTTTTGCTCTGAATAAATCTAATAAATTTGATAAAATCACCTGCTTGATATGTAATAGTGCTATCAGTGTACCAAAATTAAATAACGTTAAACGCCACTATGAGCAACATAAATCAAAATATGATAATTACGAAGGATTAATGAGACAAGAAAAGTTAAAAGAGTTTAAGTTGGGACTGAAAAAACAACAGTTCATGTTTACTAAAGTGTCACACGAAAGTGAAGCGGCGGTGCATGCAAGCTACGTTTTGTCGGAGTTGATAGCTAAACACTTGAAACCTTTTACCGAAGGTGATTTCATCAAAGAATGTTTAATTAAGGCTGCAGAAATTGTTTGTCCTGGAAGTGTGAAGGCATTTCAAGTAATCTCTTTGTCACGAAATACCGTTGTGGAAAGAGTTACTGATATGGCCAGAAATTTAAGTGATCAGATTAAAGCCAAATCATCTTGTTTCGAAGCATTCTCCATTGCCTGTGACGAGAGTACCAGAGATGTGCATGAGTGGATTCACTTTTGCTTTGTATTCATAGACTCACTGTTTTTGCCTTGTTTTCAATCAACAACATCTGTATTAGTATTGCTTGCAAAGTATGCTCTCTTTTCAATGACTGCCTCTCTCATACTCTTTGCTTTAGTGCCGTTAGCAATAATAACTCAAAAGCCTGTTTTTGTGGTTTGAGTTGTTTGCAGATGATTCAAACCAATCATAAAAGTTCAATGTTATGTAGTGCAAAGTGAATGCATAAAGTGACACGCTTGAAGATAAATAATTGTATTCTTTTACAATGAATTTATTTAATTTTATATTATTTTACCTAATTTTTTAAATTTTATATTAAATTTTTTATTAGATTTTAAGTTCTAAATTAAATACTCTCAAAATATATGAACATGCGTGAATTTAATATTGTTTTTTTTTCTATAAAATGAGACTTATATTATACACTAATAAATAAAAGAAAACAACTGTAAGAACAGTGCACATATATACAATCTAAAATGAATTACAAACTTACATAGAAAATCAGATTTTTATTCAAAAAGCACTGCATGTATTCAAAACAATCATTTCCATTCGATTCTTCGGCGAATAGTATGAATTAATAGACAAAGCACGCAGATACACACACATAACAACAACAGCAGTCGCTTCGGTGAATCATGCATTGGCATTATTCGTTATGTTGATGTTTAGTGCTGTCTCAGTATTCACTTTTGGAAAACAATCAAATTGTCATATGAGTGCGATTCACGCACATCTCTGGAGAGTACAGACATTGGGGGCGTTGCCCAGTTAGCTGTATTTTTCGAGCGTGCGACACAGACTTCAACATTTACGAAGAATTATTTGAACTAGTACCGAAAACGAAAACTTATTTATAGCAAACAATTGAAGTCATTTAATTATTGTTACAAATACATACAGTGAACCAATAATGTCTTCGTACAGCACCTGTTTACAAGATAAATTTGATTTTACCACTTTTTATAATGAAAACCAAATTAAAATTTTGATGCCGATTACTTTGTTTATTTATTAACTTTGATTCCACACTTGCAGTTAGCCGTTATATTAATTAACGTAAGAGGTATTCTCAAAAAACATATAAAAGTCACTCATTTACCTCCAATAAATTCTTCGTACACCTAAGCGATCTTTTGCTGGTCAGTATACATACCCAATTGATTTAACGGCACTTTGAAAAATGTATACAAAGCAACATTTTGACACGTGTTCGCAGTGATTTTTGTGAAATAATTTTTGTTTTCCGGAAAATTTGACAGTCGGTCAGCCAAAATGCCTGGAAAGTATTTATCCTTGGAAAAGCGGAAGCTTATTCTCAATTTACACGTCAAGGATGGTAAATCGTACACAGAAATAGCTAAAATTATAAATAGCCCTCGTTCCACTATCCAATCTGTCATCGCGCGTTTTAAATATGAAGGTCGTGTAGAAAACAAACCCAAACCTGGACGACCAGCTATCCTCTCAGCAGCAGATAAGCGTAAGATAAAGCGCATGGTATCCACTGACCCCTTCATAAGCTCACAAAAAATCAGTGGGGAGCTCCAGAGATCGACCGGGAAGCAAGTGCATCCAGAAACTGTGCGGAAAGCGGTGGTGGATGCCGGGTTCAATTCACGCACACCTCGAAGAAAGCCGTTGGTTAACGCAATAAACAGAAAAAAACGTTTAGACTTCGCTCGGGAGTATCAAAACGCTTCGTTTGAGTTTTGGCGAGATGTAATATTCTCTGACGAGTCAAAGTATAATATTTTTGGGTCTGATGGAAGGCTCAGAGTTTGGAGAAGGTCTGGTGAAGCCTATAACCCAAAAAATACGATAAAGACGGTCAAGCATGGTGGAGGTGGAGTCATGGTATGGGGGTGCATGGCTGCCAGTGGCGTAGGTACCTTGGAGATAATCGATGGAGTAATGGATCATCGTGTCTACATTGATATATTAAAGAGAAATTTAAAGCCAAGTGTGCAAAAATTGGGCGTTTCGAGAGAATATTATTTTCAACAGGACAATGATCCGAAACATATGGCTCATAACACTAAAATGTATCTCACTTACAACACTCCACACTTGCTTAAGACACCACCACAGAGTCCCGACCTCAATCCAATTGAGCATGTGTGGAATATGTTGGAAAAAAAGATAAGGACACACCACATTAGCTCCAAACCGCAGCTGATTGAGGTTTTAAAGGAAGAGTGGCTAAAAATTGACTCAGGATATACCCAAAAACTTGTAGAATCAATGCCAAACCGCCTAAAAGCTGTTATACAGAATAAAGGTTACCCAACAAAATATTAACAACAAAATTTTTTTAATTTAATTACACTTTTGAAAACACATTCAGTCTAATGTACGAAGACTTAATTGGAAGCAAATGAGAGCCTTTTTTATGTTTTTTCTGAATACCTCTTAGGTTAATTATTATAAAGGATTATTATAAGTGTTTAATTTATCTTAATAAATGGACAAGTTAATCTGTATCACTACTTTTTTGTGTTGTCAATTATATAAAGTTTTGTATGTAAGTAAAGTTGAAAACAGTTGATGTACGAAGACATTATTGGTATACTGTATGTAAGCAAAGCAAAGCAAAAAAGAGATTACCAAATAAAACAATATCAGTTACTGTCAAACACTCATCGAATACACACCGTTCTTCTCATTTCGCTTTTATTGGTTTCAACTGGTTATGGGCCCAGCGTGTTAGAAAGAGAAGGAAAGAGACGCGATCGTAACTCAAAGGTTTTGCATTAAACGTTTTGCATTAAATAAAAAAAACGTTTATTTTTTTTACAAGAAGCAAGTGCAACGCGAAGTCACGTAGTACATATCAAGGTGTTTTAAAGGTTAAAAGTTTTTTTGAAAAAAATAAAAAAAGAACTGTTTTTTCTCGCGGTCGTTTTTTTTTTAACAAAAACCAAAATGAGTACGGAATTTAAAATAAAAAAGTTGCAGGAGGCTAAGGACTGGACCCTGTGGAAATTGCAGGCAAGAGTTGTGCTTAGGTGGTGGATGGGAGTGAAAAATATCCCATATTGAAAATAGGTGCCGGCCAGGAAGAGATAAGTGCCTTTAATAAACTATTTGAAGCGTGGGAAAAGAAAGATGTGAAGGCGCAAAGCTTGATCCTTACCAGCGTTGGTACACAAGTGTCGCTTCATGTGGTTAGCTGTACTACGGCAAATGAAATGTGGTTAAAGCTGCATAGTGTATTTGAAGAAAAGTCTGAGACAGGCATTCATTTCCTTCAACAGAAATTTTTTAGTTTTGAGAAGGCGCCTGAAGACGACTTGGCGAATTTTATTTCCAAACTGGAAGAAATTGTGCAGCAGCTGGCAGATCTGGGCGAGAAAATACCAGAATCTATGGTTATAACAAAAATTTTAATGGCTTTACCTGCAGAGTATGTCCATTTCCACAGTGCGTGGGAGTCAACTGGTGACGAAAGGAAAAACCTGACTGAATTGCGTAATCGTCTCATGATTGAAGAGAAGCGGATAACTACAATGTCACAAGGTGAAGCAGGTGCATTTCTTGCTAAAATTTCGAGCAAGTCGAAGCATAAAGGCAAGGCAAAAGTGTGGAAGTGCTATAAATGTGGCAGTAGCAGTCATTTAAAAAACGACTGCCCTAACAAAAAGAAGTTCAACGAAAATTCAGAAGCATTGTGTTGCGATGCGTTGATTGGGGTTACCGACTCAGACTCTTGGTTCTTGGACTCAGGTGCGACTGAGCATATGTCAAATCGTCGTGATTTTTTCAGCGAATATGAAGAATTTGCAGTTTCGCATCCAGTCAAAATCGGCAATGGTGAAATTCTACATGGAATTGGCGCTGGAAAAATAAATGTTGCGGTTTATGATGGAGCAAAATGGGTCGATAAACATCTATTGAATGTTATGTATGTTCCAGCATTACAAATGAATTTGTTTTCACAAGGTCGCTGTTTGGACAAGGGCTATATGCTGGTATCAAATTCGTCAACGTGTGAGTTTCGTGATGATAAGCATATTGTAGCAATGGGCGTTCGACAAACATCTCTATATAAAATGCTAATTAAAGTCAAAAGGCCACAAAGTTCTGCGGCAGCTGCGGTGAGAGGAGAAACTTTACAAGAATGGCATAAACGACTTGTACATCAAAACATAACGCATGTAAAGCGTTTTCTACGTAGAAACGACGTGGATTTCCTGGACGATGCTGTTTTTCAGTGCGAAGCGTGCGTAATAGAAAGACAAAGACAAAGAACAACAAAATGTGGTGAGTTACTTCATGCAGATGTATGCGGTCCAATGCAGGTCAACTCAATTGGCGGTTCACGCTATTTCCTGCTTATAAAAGATTATTCGCATATGCGGTTTGTGTACTTCCTTAAGGCGAAATCTGAGGTGGCAACAAAAATTAAGCATTTTGTGGAACTTGTTTCAAATCAAATGGAGCATAAACTAATGGCTATACGTTCAGACAATAGTACTGAATTCGTTAATAGAGAGTTGCAAACATATTTTCTGGAAAAGGGGATAAAACATGAGCTGACCGTTAGTTACACCCCGGAGCAAAATGGTTCTGTGGAACGTGAAAATCGAACCATTATGGAGGCAACGCGTCACGATGCTACATGCAAACAATTTGGTTCTGAAACTGTGGGCGGAAGGTGTAAACACAAGTGTTTATGTACTAAATCGCACAGGTATAAGTTCAATTATACATAAATCACCGTGTGAGCTGTGGTGTAAAAAGCAGCTTAAGTTTAACTACTTCAAAGAATTCGGTACAGTGGTTTATGCACATATACCAAAACAAAAGAGGCAAAAACTCGATCGTAAAGCCGAAAAGTGTCTCTTTGTGGGCTATACTGAAAACACAAAGGGCTATAGAGTGTATAATTTGCAAAGCAAATCAATCAGCGTTGTCCGTGACTTGACCTTTGTTAAAACGGTGTTAAACAAAAACGAAAAAGAACAACCCAGCAAAAAATTTTGAAGCGCTCCGCTGGAGTACTACTGAAGCGCTCGTTTGGAGCGCTCCACTCTCCTTGTAAGTACTGCTCCAGTGAAGCGCTCTAGTGTAGCGCTCCACTCTCCTTGTAACTACTGCTCCAGTGGAGCACTACCAAGTCGGGTACTCGTGTTTTGAAAACACATATCTAGCAACAGCTGTTGATCGACATTTTAATTTGTGAAAATACATGTGCTGTAAAGTTCGCATTGAAAAAATTGACGTGAAAATGAAAATTTGCGAGAAAAATGCAACAAAATGGGTAAAAAATTAAAATTATTAGATATATATGTAATTACTAATGATAAAAATAACTAATTTATATTATTGTTACAGAAAATATAAATTTAGAAATTTTGCAAGCCTTAAAAGAGATTAAAAGTGATGTTGTTGCTGTAAAGGGTAGTGTCGCCTATCAACGCGTGGTCTTGGACAAACTAGTATGCCCAAGGCGGGTTGACTTGAATTTTCTGCCCAAAACTTGGAAGATGTAAAAAATGCCGACAAGTACTTACAAAGCCACTCAAGAGACAACTTGGTACGTACTGATTTGTTTTAAATGTCAATATGATTCCGACATAATTTTTACCCATGCAAAGTTTTAACTAACTCCTTCACTTAACTTCAGGTGGCTTATATTCGTACTCTAGTAGGCACAAGATCCATTAGCGAGACGCTCCATCTGTTTTTTAATGACGACACTCTACTCAATATAAACTGGGATGGCCGCCAAAATAAATTTGGAATTAAATCACGCCATTTTTTTAATGAAATTGTTTTTGGTGAGCAAAAAAGAGTTTAAAAAATAAACAAAATTTTCATAAACTTCCTCTCACAGATGCCGTAAATTCTCCAAACAAAGATAACTTCGCGAAGGATATGGCTAAAGGTTTCCGTGTTTTGAAGAACAAGATTTACAGAGGCACCTATCGGCAAAAAAATACTTTTTCAACATCTGATGCTTCTAATCCTCCAAATCATACTCCTAGAGAACTGCAGTAGAATTGACATAATTTTAGATATAAATATTTTAAAAAATTTAAATTTAATTAAATTTGAATTGAAGTAATTTTATTATTTGTATTTTTATCTTCCTTGTAGTAGAAATCAAAGCGCTTCAAAGTGCAAAATTTACTTGGAGTGGTAAGCGCTCCAAAGCGCTTTTGATACATATTGAAAGGAGCGCTTCGTTGCGCTTTTTTCATAGTGAGAGCTGAGCGCTCACTAGAGCTTTTTTCATAGCGAGAGTGTAGCGCTAACATCCAATGACATGGCAACGTTAAAAATAGCACTAGTTGCAAGGAGAGTGGAGCGCTTCACTGCTCCTTTAGAGCGCTCCACTAGTCCTCATGGAGCGCTTGGCTTACTGCTGGGAATGTTCCGTTAGCTTACAAAAACAACTTCAAGAGCAAAACGAGGCTGAGAACAATGAAGTGGTCATTCGTTTAGAATGTGAAAACAAACAAATCAGTGAAGTGGATGTAGATGGACGCAGTGCGGAAAATGACGAGATCGAAAATTTGTCATTGCAGTCAACATCAAATGATTTCGAAGACAGCCAAAGTACAACAACTGTTGGGGAAGATAACTGTGACAGTCACATTCGAAATTTTTGTGACATAACTGCATCAAACATTTTAGACGGTCGTCGGTTACGCTCCAGGTCATGTTCGAGTGCAAATATTGTGAGCAGCTGCGCATTTTTGGCATCCACGGAAGAACCTTGCACTTATGATCAGGCAATAAAATCAAACGAGCGTGATAAATGGCGAAAGGCGATGCAGGAGGAGTATAATTCGCTGGTCAAGAACAATACTTGGATATTAGTTGACCCACCACAAGGACAAAAGATTGTGGATAACCGTTGGGTGTATCGCATAAAACGAAAACCTGACAACACAGTGGACAGGTATAAAGCCAGGTTAGTTGCACGAGATTTTTCGCAAAGTTATGGCATCGATTATACAGAAACCTTCAGTCCTGTTGTAAAATTTGCGTCAGTTCGAGCGCTCTTGGCGGTAGCAGCTAAGCGGAAACTGTTTTTAAAGCAGTTTGATGTCGAAACTGCATTTTTGTATGGCGACTTGGAAGAAACAGTATATATGAAGCAGCCCATTGGTTTCAGTGATGGCACAGGTCGTATATGTAAGCTGGTGAAAAGTTTGTACGGTCTTAAACAAGCTCCACGCTGCTGGAACACAAAATTCAAAAAGTTCATCGTCGATTTCAACTTCAAGAAGAGTGAGGCAGATGCATGCGTTTTTATTCGCAAAAATGCCATTGAAACTACATACTTGGCAATTTTTGTGGATGATGGTCTACTAATTTCAACTGATGAAAGCTATATTACATCTGTTATTGATTATCTTGGAAAACATTTCTGCATGAAGGCCTTTGAAGCTAAATATTTTCTTGGTCTCGAGATAAATCGACTGTCTGATGGCTCTCTACTTTTAAATCAGGCATCGTACACCGAAAAAATATTAAACGTTTTTGGTTTTGCTGATTCGCATCCAGTCTCAACACCTGCAGATTATCAACAAATTTTAGAAGTCGAAGGGGAAGAAGAAGCCAAAGTTAATTTCCCATATCGACAAGCGGTTGGCAGCCTGTTATATCTGGCCATTGGAACTAGGCCGGACATAAGTTTTGCTGTTGGCTATGTAAGCCGATTTATGGAGCATCCCTCAAAAACTCACGTTACAGCAATTAAGCGGATTTTGAGATACCTGAAGGGGACATCCGATTATGGTATACTTTTTACAAACAAACCTAACAATTTAAAATTCTATACTTACAGTGATTCCGATTATGCTGGCTGTATTAAAACAAGGAGGTCAACTACTGGTTTTTGTCTTATGATTGGGACAGGTATCGTCAGTTGGTGTTCTGTACGCCAATCTTCTGTGTCACATTCAACAGCAGAATCAGAATATATCGCGGCATCACAAGCATCAAGAGAATTGGTATGGCAACAACGATTACTTGCTGAGCTTGACGTCCAGTTGGCATCTGAGCAACCTACCTTATTTGTGGACAACGAGAGTGCCGTAAAATTAATCAAGAATCCGGTGCTACACAAAAGGACTAAGCATATAGAGGTCAGATACCATTTTGTGAGAGAGAAATGTGAAGAAAAAGCCTTTGACGTTAAAGGAATTTCAAGCGAAAATCAGTTAGCCGATATATTTACTAAAGCATTACCTAAAGTTAAATTTGAAAACCTTCGTTTTAAATTGAATGTAATTAAAAAAGAAACTTAACTTTTTACCTTGATGTTTGTAGACTTCTAAAATTTGAATTGTATTTTATTCAAATAATCCATTTGTAAATTAAATCACAATTTATTTAAATAATCTACATGTAAAGATTTGAATTGTATTTTATTCAAATAATCTATTTGTAAATTGAATTAAATCTATTTAAATAATTTTTTATTTGTAACAAAAACGAGGGAGAACTGAAGTCATTTAATTATTGTTTCAAATACATATGTATGTAAGCAAAGCAAAGCAAAAAAGAGATTACCAAATAAAACAATATCAGTTACTGTCCAACACTCATCGAATACACACCGTTCTTCTCATTTCGCTTTTATTGGTTTCAACTCAAACACTATAATACCAGCAAAAGGATTGAAACACATACGCATACTAAACATTTCAAACGAAACACAAACACTAGAAAATTTTGATTTAAAAGTGAAACCACACAGTTTTACTTGGTTGATATTGATTATGATGGTTATATTGTCTCTGCTGGGCACTGTTATGTGTACGTGTATAATTCTGTCCAGATTCCTGTTTAGAAAAATTTTGCTTTACTGTATGTTGGTTTGGTTTATTCTCACTAGTATGAGCATATCCGGCCGATTGCAGAATTTCCATGGCTTCTTCCAAGCTAGAGGGATTTCTACAAAAAAGGATTGTGCGCATTTTGCCATGCATATGTAACTCTGCTACGCATATGTAACTCTTAAAGAGGACACAAGTTAGACTGTGACATATGCGCAATGTGTCAAATAAAAGAGTTCGTTCGCTCATGTTCAAACTACACAGAGCTTAGAAATTATTCATTCTGATATTTGCGCACCTATGCGTATAATGTCGCAAGGTGGGTCTAGGTACTTTATAACCTTCGTAGATGATTTTTCTCGGTATACGGAAGTACAATTTTCAATGACAGATACAGAGCGAATTGTTGTTCTTTTATTGGATGAAATGCAGATTCGTTCGGATTTGTCATACAATAACCATACTGATCAAATCGACGGATTCGAAGATTACGGAGGATATTGGAGAACAAACAAAATAGCCGAAAAATGCCTAGTATTTATGGTGAAAGGTATTTTAAGTGGTTGGAAGTATGTGGTCAGCTATGCTACTGGACAGTCTTTAAAATTCGCTAATTTAAAGAAAATGCTCAGATCAGTTTCAAACTCACTTTTTAATATGCAGCTGCGAGTTAAAGCGATTATGTGCGATCAGGGCAGCGCCAATTTGGGATTAGCACATGAATTAAATATTGTGGTGGAAAACCCCTTTTTTAAATATTGAGACGAAATCATATATTTCTCATATGATTACTGCCATCTATTTAAATTCATCCGAAATACATGGTTTAAATACGATATGCAAACAGCTAACGGAATAGTTAGCAAAAAAGTGCCATTCCGCATCCATGAAGAGGATAAGAGGATAATATGAATTTTAAACTGTGCCCAAAGCTGACTTGTCGTCCTGTATATCCTGCTAATTTTGACAAAATGCATGTTCAACCAGCAGTACAAGTAATGAGTGAAGCTGTTGCCGCAGCAATTGAAATGTGCGATGATATGGAGCTTCTAACAGATAGATACACAAAAGCATGTGCAAATCCAACAAACATTTTTATTCAAAAAGCAAATGATGCTTCGATGTATTGAACTGTAAAAATCTTAAAGATAAGAGGATTTAAACGCGGTGAACGTAAAGAACACGATGTCCTAAATTCATTCACTGAATTACTAAAAAGTGCAGTGTTACCAATTGGAATTACTGTAAAGTGCATCAAAGGCACTATCCTCACTATTACCTCAATGATGATGCTGTCCGAGGAATTATTTAAAGAATTCGCAAGCATCAAATTCATTTGAAAAAAGAATCAAGATGCGTTAGAGAATACATTCTTCAGAATTAGATCAGCAAGTTGCCTAAATACGCATCCATCGAAAGCAGAATTCCAATATATATTGGCCAAGTTAATATCGATGGAGATAACTACCTTCGAGTATCAGAAGCAGCTGGGCAACTGCGAATCTGATGAAGGTACATTCCTAGAATGGCAGGAAGCCACAGAAGAAGGAATCAAGTATCAAATGGACAATACAGATATAAATGTAACCGAGGCAGCTAGTAACTTGAAGGAAGAATCGCTGAGATTACCTCGAGTGTCCAGTGGTATTTCACAGGGTATGAATATACAAAACCCTGAAACAAAAATAAAATGTGAAAGATGCAACTTGCTGTCAGTGAAGGTAACTAATGCACTGGAGCATGTAAGCGAGTTGTGGATATATGAGAAGAACTATGAGTCTAAGGCGAAAAAGATGCATCTTATTAATCCCTCAGACAGTTTCATCCAACTATGCAAAGTGCAACTTACATGATATACGGACTTATTTGAAAAAATGTCTTACATAGCAGGAGTAAAAGAGAAAATAATGGAGATAATACAGATTAAAACATCTGGTATTCCTGCGTATAAGAACTGGTTTGGTTTAGCCTTTCTGATGACTGCTACCTGCACCATGTAGAAATTTTGGAGTTTTATATAAGAGTGCTCCTACACGAAAACGCAAAGTGGCTAATGACCTTACAAAAAGACCAAATGCCAGAAGCCAACCGTAAAAAAGCACAAAAGCTGAAAAAGTTAACAACTTGAGTACAGTTAATAGAGAAAAATCAGTCGAATATATGCAATTGCCCAAGCCGTCTTCACATCTACTTAATGGAAAAAAAACAACGAAGCAGACTCAGATGAGTGTTTAAATATCTAATAATTTTATAT
The DNA here is from genome assembly GCA_920105625.2 of Clusia tigrina. Classification (NCBI taxonomy): domain Eukaryota; kingdom Metazoa; phylum Arthropoda; class Insecta; order Diptera; family Clusiidae; genus Clusia; species Clusia tigrina. The sequence goes on from OV050030.1 coordinate 10,218,139, forward strand.
TCTTATAAATTTCAATTTTAATTATTGACTGTTTTTCAATGTATTATTTTAAATTGTTAAACATAAAAAATATCATTTTAAAAATATATATTATATTTGCCCTTCTTTCCCTTCTTTAGACCATTCTGCCGCCCCGGTCTGTGTCGCCAAATCCCTCTTGGCATCTTCCAATATATTCCTTTATTGCAGTAGGAAAGCGTTGCAGCTGCCACTGCTGGACAAGCAGTCTCTTTCCATTCCTACTACGAAAGTATACACTGATCGGAATATATAGAGAGCAACACTGCTTACCAGCCGAATCTCCTCCCGAGAGAAAGTTCAAAGGCAATGAAAGTTCAAAATGTTTCTTCTTAATTTTACGTTCGTTTTCCTCTTGGGCCAGTTTTTTCCGTACTGATGTGACCACCAAACGAACACGTCGTTCTTTTTTTGTGAATTTATTATCTTTTTTAAATTGAAATAAATATTGTTTTCAATATTGTTAAAGTGAGTCAAACACTTCTTTTTTTTAAATTCTTAAAAGTGAAATAAACATTGGTCCTTCGAGCCGTACACGAGGATCAGCGACGGAGACATCCCCAAATACCGTAAGTTATTTCTAACTTTAGGGTGGGGCGATTAGTATGGAAGGAAAAAAATCTTAATGGGCGCTTCGCGTTTCTGATTCTTGGGATTGTACTGAGCAGTCCACTAGACCATACGTCTACGGTGAAAATCGAGCTTCCAGATTTTGACTTGCAGTTTTTTCTCAGACTTTATTTTTTTGGAAAATTATCAAATTTTCTTGGGCTCATATTTCGTAAAGTATTTCAAATTTTGACTTATTTTCAAAAATAAAGTTGTAGCTATTGTCTCGGGCTACAATTTCTCTGAACATATTACTTAGAAAAAACTTCGTTTTCATGGTCGAAAAGTCGAAAATATAGAAAATTCACCAATTTTTGTCACGTTTTTTTTTTTTTGTTGATATTTTGGCCTATAACAGCCAAACCATTGAGATTTTCGATCCACTCAGACAGAAATTGTAGCCAAGACAATAGTTAAGAACTCTCTAGTACATCACAAAAGCATTGGAACGCTCCTTCAGGCAGTTTTGGCCTTGTGAAAGTGCAAATTTTTCGTGAAAATATTGATAAATTACCATTTTCAGTTGTTCATAGCGCAAAAGCATAAAAATGTTCTATTTCTTATTTTTATTCTATTTTTTTATTTTATTCTATTTTATTCTATTTATTTTATTTCTTATTTTTTAATCTTCTATTGTTTTCAGTTCATTTGACGCATTTTTGTTAGTTTATTGTAAACGATCACAGCATCAAATACACATAAAATTAAATACGCATTTTAAAATATCTGCCGCAAATGTAAGTTTTAGAAATAATTGTTTCGTGTATAAACTGTGCAGTGCTAATAAAAAACATTTTTTTAAACCGAATGCCAATACGTTTTGCGAAGGCATATGTTCTAGATTTGATGATGACGCTAATGATTCTGGCTGCGTCTCCATCTCCGCATTCTGTGTATTATCAGAATCCACTGGATTATCCATATTTTTTATATCTTAAATTAATAAATAATATATATATATATATATATATATATATATATATATATATATATATATATTATATATATATATATATATAATATATATATATATATATATATATATATATATATATATATATATATATATATATATATGTATATATATATATATATATTTATATATATATATATATATATATTAGACCGGTCCTTATTTCTTTTTTTTCGAATTCGTATGACGGCAAGCGCTAAAACCATTTTATTTGATCCTAAAAATACACAAACAAAATTTGAGCTTGATTGGACAATTTTTAGCCGTGCCCCCGCCAACAATTGTTTGTCATTCGTGACTATTGTTCTCTCAAATGAGAAAAAGCACAGTGTTGTACTTCAATAGTAGTTAAAGATAAATGGCAGTTTCTCTCAATATTTCCTCTCTCGCTCTCTCAGATAATTTAGTTTGTTATTTTACTTTGTTAACTTCACGCCGATAAAAACATCTGTTTGCTCATTTTGTATTGCAACTTTCACATGTGGAGATCGACAAATTTAGTGAAATCGTGAAGTTCAAACACTGGCGTAATTGACCATCAAATTACTGGAGCTAAATTACCAGCAAGAAAACAAGTGCTACAAGTTTTTTTTTATAATTTGAGAATAGTTGGTTTAAATTTAAGAGAAAGTTCTAGATTAGTTGTTGCTGAGGTTAGCACGTTTTGGCAAAAAACACGAATTCCAACACACCATGAAAAACACTGCATTGAGAAGCTGGAAAAATTATACAACGAGTGGAGAGATATTACAAAGCATCATGGTCGAAAAACAGAATGTCAAAAGTGGAAAGAAACTAAATTTCAAGATAAATTACATGATTTATTCGATATCGCACACGCAAACGCGTTAGAATTAATTAAAATACAGGAAGACAAAGAGTTCTTAAAAAACCAACGAGAAAAAATGGAAGACCAGGTTGTATGCTAGGAACGGATAGAATTGTCATGCAGAAAGAAAAGCGAAAGGCACTCCAGAAAGAACAAGAAAACCAGCGTCGAATAAAAGAGGATGAACGAAAAGAGTTATATGAACAACAGACTCAAAGAGGTATACAAATAAGAATTTTTTATTTTAAGCAAATCAGAATTATTGTTGTAAAACAGGTATGATTGACATTGACGACGAAAACGATATTGAAGTTGTAGCATCAACAAGCAGGAAATGCATATCCAGGTATATCAGATATATCCAGAGGTAAAACAAATTTTTTTACACCAAGACTGCTTTCAACTTTGGATAAGTGGAAAATCACTGATGGTGTTGCAGTTCATATCCTAAGTGCAACTGCTGACGCGTTGGGCTATGATATCGAAGATCTTATACTAAATCGTTCATCAATTCGTCGAATGCGTCAAAAACATCGTGCAACAACATTCGGATTGGAATGAAAGATTTGACTACGCTCAGGGATCACAAATTTGTAAAAACTTATCTGTAGTGAATGATGCAGCTGAAAGAGGCGCCAAATTCATTACAGATTATAATAATAAATTAACCCACAATGAAGAGGAGAAACAATTCCTTTTTCAAGTGGTTAAAGAATATAACATGAATTATCCCACATTTAAAAAGACTTCACTATTAAATTAAAATAATATTAATGTTAATATGAGTATGTAATTAATAAAAATATTTCAGTTTATTCTTAATTTTTCAAATAAATGTAAATAAAATAAAAAAATATATATTTTTTTTTGCATTATTTCTCATAATAAAAACAAAAAGGTGCTTGGGGCACGGCTAAAAATTATCCAATCGTTGCCAAATTTTTTTTAATGCTTTTTGAGACTAAAACGATTATTTTTAGCGCTTGCCGTAACATATATTCGAGAAAATAAATTTGTCCATATAAATAAGGACCGGTCTAATATTATATATATATATAATATACACCTTTCACAATACGGTACTAACTCGGTGCACAGCTCTGTATTGTAACACATTTTGTATTAGTATGTGTTCACGCCGTGAACCCTCTCCTAAAGGTGGCTGCGACCCGGTGCTCGCGGCACCATGGCGTCTCTCATTTCAAAGTGAGGCATGTTTTGCGAGAGAGTTCTCCCTTTCATGTCTCACCAAGAAACGAGTGAAAACCATGAGTGTCCGGGCCGTAGCCATCTTTTTACTCAATGCGGCAAATTCATTGTATTAAAACGCAATGAGATGTCTGCACAACAGTAACTCTGCGTTTGAACGAAATAGTTTATAAACAAAGAGGAAGAGCGACACTCACTACACTACATTAAAGAGGGCGAGGCACGTTTGCCTTTATTAGTCATTGTATTTTGCACTAAAAAGGCAATTCACTCGAAAGGCAGTTGATTCGAAAGACAATTGCACCGAATTCAGTATTGACTTTGCACTTGAAGCGTTCAATAGATATAAAATCTAGGTTTATGTAATTAAAACACAGCAGATTGAATTAAAACAATTCTTTTTCAAATTTGTGTATTAATTATGTATTTTTACAAAATATAAATAAATGTTACTCTGCTATATTACTATATATTAAATAGTTAAAGAAAATAAATTTGAATTATCAAACTAATTTTAATTTATTCGTTATTATAGATTTCAATTTAAAAAAATATTTATATTTATGCATGTTTCATATTTACGTGTTACATATGTATGTAATATTAGAGTCAGTAAATTATTTTCAGGAACTAATTTAATTGATTGATATCCACTTTATTATGTAAAAACATTATTTGGTGTACAGAAACAGCATTACAACCAATTGCACTCCGTTTCTCTGATATTAAGTGCCTAGCTTTTGAGAAGATTCTTTCTGAAGCGGCCAAATAAGTGTAAATTTGTTCTAGTGCAAGAAGTGCCAAAATATTCAGATCAAAATAACCGAAATAAAACAACAACAAAAAATAACTCTTCAAGATGCAACGATCTCCTCCGCAGCCAGCAGCGTCTCTTTGCGCCAGCTGCGCTAAGCCGTTGCCAGCCACCGGTGACTTCGTGAAGTGCCATACTTGCTCTTCGCAATACCACTATGCTCCATGCACCACCGTCTCTGAGCAGACCTACGCGAGTATGAACAGCGACCGACGCGCCGATTGGAGATGTAAAAACTGCCGGCAGCGCACGAGAACAGCAAGCTCATCTTCGCAAAATGCACCGAAACAAAGCCAGCAAGCTTAGAAGCAAAGCCGTGAAGAAGACGATGAGGATCTAGATGATCTGCAAGCAAAGAGGCACCAGCCCAACTACGCTCTTCCATTAGAGAGCGGACATGCGAGAACTTAAGTCCGACATGAAAGCGCTGAAACAAATGATAACAGATATGAGCGACCGCTTAATATGCTCCTAAGCAGAAGTTAAGAGCGAAATTGCTGCTTCATCTGCAAAAATAAACGAAACTGTCGCCCAGCTTGCCTCTCCAGTCAAAAATTTAACTGCTAAAAACGAAGAAAAGGATGTGCGTATAGCAGCCATGGAGCGCAAAATCAACACGCTAGAACAGAAGGCGCTCGAACGAAACATTGAGATAACAAACATTCCACTGAGAGACAATGAGAGTGCTAAGCAAGCTTTGAAACATCCCAGCCGGACTTTTTGTGACTAGCAGTCACATATATGCGTAATAAAGTTACATATGCGTTGGCAAAGTGCGCATTCAAAAATTTACGCATTTGAAAAATGTCCAAATAGCGGTTTTGCGCACTCAAAGAGTGAACTCCTTCGAAGTTCACTTTTTGCGCATAAAACATGCATTTGAACATTTTTGAATGCGTATTTTACTTTACGCATTCATAAACGATCCCACGGATCCGTATCTACGCATTAAAATATGTTCCCACGGAATATATTTTAATGCGTAGATGAAGTAGAATGAAGAAAATATAAAAAGAGCCAGAGAAATGGCAATAGCGTTGAGTTATAAAAAGTTGCTGAAGAGAGCATGTTGTCTCAAAAGTATTATTATTAGTTGCTCAAAGTGTTTATTAAAATTAAATAAAACATAACTTAAAATAAAACTGATTTGTGTTCTTTTTCAAAACTTAACTTGTTTATTAAAAATAAATAAAATATAACTTAAAATAAAAGTGATTTGTGTTATTTTTAAAAACTTAACTGTTAACCAGCAGAAGATGAAGGTGGCCTAAGCAACAACAAGCACTGATGCCATGGCAAGCTTTCTCTATAAGTTAGCAACACAGGTGTTGCATATCGTTGGCGCCGTGCGCTTGCGCAGCGGTACAAAGGATGGTACGAAATATGCTGTCCAGGCTCTTACCGTACCCTTGAGAGGGGTTAATAAAAAAAACAAATCTGCGATTCCTACGGGACTCTCCAGTTTTTAGCACAAATAAATAAAAATTTAAAATAATATAAATATTTATAATTAATAATAAATATAATGCAATTTTTAGCGCTCCCCGAAAAAGGCGCTTCGCTGCGTATTGACCATTCGCAAGGTTTATTATTAAACACGGTGCAACCGAAAAAGGTGGTAAGTAGCCCATCTCAACGTTCACCGGTATAAAGCGTGAATGGCGATATGTGGTGGTACAAAAGAACTTATATTAAAAAAAAATAAATAAAAAAATTTATAAATATTTTTAAATAATAAAACTATTAAAATTTTTAGAACTACCCAAAAAGGCGTTGCTCAGCTACACTACACGATCACCGCGATAAAACGCGAAGGGCGCTGTGTGGTAGCCAGCACATCCTTGGCACGTAGAGATCATCGAAAAAGACGGTGCACGACTCGCCACGTCAAGGACTTCCACTGTGACAAGGGTAGAGCAGCCCCGGCCAGGTTCCCTATATCAGCCGATCCGTCAGAACTACAGATCCTTAGACATCCGGCAGTTCCCCTGGTGGTCTATAGCGAGGCCTAATTCAATCGAGAGGGTGAGGGGGTATTCGTAATCATTCAAGCCCTTCGCGATTTTGGTGGAAGTAGATCGCAGTACGCTTTCTGGCGGAATGCTGTCACAAGCGCTTATTCGCTTTTCGCAGGTTCATAAGGAATTCCTCGCCATTATTATGCCGTCCATTTGATCCGGAGCAAAGCAATGGGAGAGGCCGATTCAACAAGAAATCCTGAGGCTCCGGTAAAGGGGAAGGTCCGTCTCTCACTATCATGACGAGATTCAAAAGTGGATCACCATTCTAACAAACCAGTATGACACGAGCAGTTCTGGTGACGCTGATGACGCTCCGGCTGTGACAGTGCGTCACAAGGGCTTCATAGCGTACTTAAAAAATAAAATTCCAGATGTGCTCGCTGTGCATTGCGTTATTCATCGACAGCATTTGGTTGCGAGAAATTTGAGTGAACGGCTGTTCCAATCACTGCAACATGTCATCAAAGCAGTCAATAAAATCCGAAATAGATCTTTAAATGACAGATTATTTAATCAACTTTGCGTTGCTAATGACGAAGATTTCAACCGATTGCTATTTCACACAGAAGTGCGGTGGTTGTCAAGAGGTAATTGTTTAACTCGATTTTACAAACTGCTTAACTCTGTGGTAGAGTTCTTGGAAAATAAAGACACAGAACTGCACGACAACCTCATCACATCAAAGAATGATATTGCGTACTTGACAGACCTATATAAATTATTTAATGATATCAATCTCCAACTACAAGGTGACGATTTAAACTTGGTTAAAACCAAAAATGTGGTTGCTGCTTTCGTAACCAAACTGCTCCTACACAAGAAAAATATCGGCAAGCGTGAGTTTCACAGTTGCCCTAATTTATCAGCATCACCCATTAACAACGACGACTTGCTTGTTTATTGCCAACATTTGGAGAAGCTCCACAGTGATTTACAGAACGATTCCACGAGATTTTGAAGCTGGAAATACCAGATTGGGTATTGGATCCTTTTTCAAATGTCAACACAGCAGGATCACCCCAGGTGGAAGAAGAGCTTATAGAACTGACAACCAACGAGGAATTAAAAGTCAAATTCAAAAAAGGGTACCAAGAATTTTGGATACAAAAGGCAGTCTCGCAATTGTACCCTGCATTGTGGTCGACTGTTCAACGATTCTTGTTAGCATTCCCATCGTCGTATTTGTGTGAACGTGGATTTAGTGCTGTGGCAACCATGCTAACTAAAAAGAGAAATCGTCTGCACGTTACCGAACGCGGTGACTTACGGCTGTTTTTGAGTAGATTCATCCTTCACATTAATGAAGTTTTAAAATTTAAATTGGAATATTTCTTTTAGTTTGAATAAAAATTTTGGTAAATATGATTTATAAAGTTGTACTTTATTGCCCTCTTTAGAACAGTCTCACTTAAAATGTAAGTTTGAATTTAAAAACAAATAAGACTAATATATGATAGCCTGTAATTTAACTAAAGTTATTAAATTAAATAATGATTGCGACTGTGATTTTTAGGACGTCGTAAATTTAAAAATTTTAGGGGGCGCTGGAAAATAATTGATTCTCAAAGTGGGCGGTAGGCGAAATAAGTTTGAGAACCTCTGTCCTAAATGAAGAGCACAGAAACCTGGCTTGGAGCGTGTCCATTTCGAGGCTCAGCCAGCCCATGAGTTCATCGGATCTTTCCGCCCATTCACCGGATATGGTAGCATCCCTCGCTCTGGCTTTGGAGCTAGAAACAAACTCAGCTAGAGCCCACGTAGACTAGTAATGGAGGCGATGCGGGCCCCAAAGAACACACCCTCATTCAATTATAGCTTCAACCAGCAGCCTATACGGATGTACCAGCCCAAGCCAGCTCGACTAGTCATTGGTCGTCAAGGAACTGGTAACATCGCCCAGCCGAGAACTCCACCCCGATCGAACAAACCGTCTACGTTACGCGCCACCATAGAGGACTCCCCAAGAAACACCTTTAAGGCAAACTGGTTTGGAGCTTCTACCAGCGCTCCTCATATGCGGAATAGATACTCGGATGGTCAACAATTTCAGGGAAGGGAACCAGATGCAGAGAGCCTCCCTTTCAAAGAAAACGTCCTTGCAACCGTCTGAACTGCAGACAATGATCCAGTTTACGCCGATCATGTCGTTACCCCAAAGCCGCCACCGCATTCCTAAACAAGGAAATAAACAGCATCACTGAGGGCGGGACGCCCGTCAGCCGAGGATGGCTGATCTTAAGGGGGGGAGAAGTTAGCAACACACGTGTTGCATATCGTTGGCGCCGTGCGCTTGCGCAGCAGTACAAAGGATGGTACGAAATATGCTGCCATCCGCTGCGCAGGGGCACGGTAGACGGTGCTGGTTCTCGGTACGAGAGAAAATACAAAACAGAGAGCATTGGCGCCATGCGCTAGCGCAGCGGTACAAAGCATTGTACGAAATACGCTGCAACAGCGACTGCTGCCATCCGCTGTGCAGGGACACGGTAGACGGTGCGAGTAAATGCATGAGAAAGAGCATTGGCGCCATGCGCTTGCGCAGCAGTAGAAAGTATTGAATAAAATACGCTACAACAGAGTCCGCGGCACAGCCGCTACGCGTAGATACGGTAGACAGTTCTCGGTGCCGGAGGAATTGGCAAGACCAATGTGTTGTATGTCGGTGCCGCCAAGCCCAGCAGTGAAACGCTGTCGCGCAATGCCGCCTCCAAGCGCTGTCACCATGCGATTGGCGGCGGTGAAAACCTATAAAAAGAACCCTAGTACAAGAGCTCGTATCTTTTAATTGACAGGAGCTCGAAGGAGAAGGACCTTAATAATAATAAAATAAAATTAAAGCAAATTAAATATTTTTATAATTTTAGATAGATTCAGGAGATATTTAACTTATATAAGCGGAGTGAACCGGACAGTGAGTCTCTTTGATCCAGCATCGTTCAGTAAGTACACAACGCACCAAGCTCCTAAAGACGCACCAAGCTTTGTAGTTATTAATACTATTAACAATAAATAAAACGCAGACAGAGCCAGGAGTTTATGGTTTTGACCGACTCTCCCTGGGATATATACGCAACACAAACAGAGCGAGGAGTTTATGGTTTTGACCGACTCTCCCTGGAGACTAGCACAAACCACGGACACTACCCCGAACACACGGAGTAGGGTAGTAATAAAATGTAATTATATATGTATAGGAAATAAGTAGTAATTATGAAAATTAATAAAAACACTTAATAAAGCAATACAACAGCGATTAAATTTCTGTAAGCGACCCTGGAACCCGCTGAGTTTTACCCCAGAGAAGATATGTGGGTCGCGTTGTCCTGCAATATACTCGCCTTTTTTATTTCGGCATCCACATCTATTTTCCTCTTCTTCGTTTCCATTGCTGTTTCCTCGCACTTCGTCTTGTTCTTCTTCTTCTGCTCTTTCTCCTTCACTATAGTCGCTTCAACCATTTGAGTGTTCACTGGAACTGTTAGATCTGAAGCGCTTAATAGGAGATTCTGTTGATTCAATGGAAAATCTTCGTTTTCCGACATCACTGGTGAATCGTCGTCCAACACTACTGGCTTCCGAATTGTAACCTTCTTGAGACTCATCGTTATAAAGATTTTCCGGTGAATAATTATATGGTTTGAGTAAAAGAAAGAACAGAAAAAAAAGTCAAATAAAACGCGAACAATGGATCGAGCGAGACATTCGAATGATATGCGTCATTATTGGCATTTTGTTTTGTTGTAACTGTTGTTCTCTTGATTCGAAAGGCAATGAAAATAAGTACGAGACAGGCAGTTCATCCTTAAAAAGACAAGAGTGAACTTCATTGCTCTTCTGATCAATTGCTGTTGAGTGAATGTTGATATTTTGCAGATTGATTGTTAGATTTATCAAAAATGGATAACTGGGACACTGAAACAAGAATTTGGATTGTCCGCCGCTATCACGCAGTGGAGTCCGTAGTTGCGGTTCGAAGGGAGTATAGTATATATAAAATTAAATTTTTTTATATTAATTAAATACAATTTTTTGTATATTATCCAACTCATTAAATTGTATTTTACAACATAAATGTATAAAAATACTACCATCATCCTCCTTTTGGTTTACTTTCTTCTGGATTTTGTTTAAAATCGCAGCAATGCCTCATCTTTTTCCAATGCACTAAACAACCATCTCGGGTAATACACTGAAGAAATAGATATATTGAGTTCCATAATTTGAATTTATTGGATGTTTTTTTTTACAAGTTCTTCAAAATATCTGCTGTGCTCATCCCAAAGAGTGGGATTGTTCACCAAAGCAGCAAATTATATCTGTGGAGTACTGCTGTTCTCTTCCATCAAATTCGGAACATCAATAAAAGGATTCTATCTCATTCAACTTTTAAAGTCAGTACATCGTTACTAGGAAACATTAATTGAAAATGCCATTAAATAGAACACCAGAGAAAGTGTCAAGCCATGAAGAAGATTCCAAGAAAGGGCTCACCGAAATTAATGCGCCAGCTGAACATGGTGCGGTGGTGGGGTAATTCCAAAGCGACTCACGACGAAAAACTCGAAATCCACAAAAATTCAAAAAGAAGAAGATTACGATCCTTCAATGAATGCATTCATATTTGAAGCCGACAATTTGGTGCATTTCTGCACAAAATTCACTCCCAATTGAAGACCTCACGTTCCCACTACTTCAGGCCTATCTCAACGACTTGGATGGATACTACGATGATGTAAAGCGTGCGTACCGTCAAGTTGGACTAGCAAGCGATGAAGATCTATCCAGTGCACTATGGTCCAGAAGTCGATTTTTTTGGCATATATTCAAAAATTTTTTTGTAATGTTTAGAAAGAAGGGGTATGCCATATTGTTGGGTATATTCCACTCTTTCAAATTTCCCCTAAAAAAATGTTGAGGGGGTAACCCTGTTCTTTCCATAACCGGTCAAAGTTGGCATATTGGAATCGGTAATTTAATGTGAACAGCTGTGTTAAAAATTGTAAACAAAAAGAGCTAGTGAAAAGAAAAAATATTATAAAAACTTCGTTTTTTAATAATGGAAAACAATAATAAAGGTTTGCTTTTGTGAATTAAATAAAGAGAAAAGTAGATTAAGGTCGAATAATTTTAGATTTGAATGTTTTGTGTAACCACTTTTTTTTAAGGAAAAAATGGATTTGTTTTTGTTTCGTGGAGTAAAAGTTATGTGTATTGTCCTGCATTGTCCTCAACTTTTGTGTTAGGTGAAAGGTAAGAGTCTGACCTTCACGGTTATATATGTTACTTTTGCCCGTTTTTGCCCCATTTAAAGATATTCGACTTTTTGCAGCAATATTTCAACTTCAACACGAAGAAATGCTTCAAATTTGGATAGAAAGCGGTCGCGAAACTGGCGCAGTTTTCGATTGGGTATTACACAAAATAAACAATAATAATCTAAATGCAGAAAAAAAAAATGAAATAAAGAGAAAAGTAAATAACGTATTGGCCTATGTTAATGACAAACTTAGAAAGAGAATCGAATGATAGACAGGTTCAAAGCCAATTACGCGCAGTGGGTTTCTTCAAGCTTTATTATTGAAATAAATCAAAATGATTTAGAAAAACCCTCTTCCAGTAAAAGAGGAAGGCCCCAGGCAACTTATATGAGTGCAAAAGATCGGCTTAAGAGAAAGTTGGCAACTGATCTTTCTACGGAAAACAGTAATAATGTGGATTTAATGTTACATGCAACTACTATTGCGACTAAAAAGTCAAATAGTAAAGATTTGGCGTTTGTTTTAAAAGGAAGTACATCATCTCCAACACGGCCAAGCAAAATAAGAAAGCTGCTTTCTTCCGAACAAAAATAAATAATTCCACTCACTCCAGAAGACGCCTTAGCGTTTCTGCTTGAAAACGATTTAAGTAAGAAGCAATATACCAATATGAGGTTACTGAGCAAAGAAAGGAATTGTGATATATTTCCTAGCTATAATGAAATTATTAAATGCAAGCAACTTTGTAGGCCTAAGGAAATAGCTGTTTCGGAATCTTTAGCGGAGGTTCCATTACAAAATCTTTTGGACCACACAGCAAAAAGAATTTTATTAATGCAGGAAGATGTTTTGCATGAATTGGCAGATATAACTCATGCTGTTTTAATTGCTAGCTATGGCTTTGACGGTACAACAGGGCAGAGTATGTTTAAGCAAAGTTTGAGTTAAATACCCCTGAACTCTTTGACCAATCATTGTTTGTAACAACTGTCATACCTTTGAAACTGGTAAATTCTTATGGAAAAGTAATTTGGTTGAATCGTACTTCGCAACCAGTACGATTTTGCAGGCCGTTAAAAATGCAATTTGCGAGAGAATCGAAGGCACTAATACTAGCGGAAAATAATCAGTTGGAAAACGAAATATTTCACTTAACTCCATTTGAATATTGTTTGGAGGGCGGGCGAAAAATTATTGTCAGTTACGAAATGAATATGACTTTAATTGATGGAAAAGTTCTGAATGTTTTAACACATACAACTTCCAATCAGAAATGTCCAATATGCGGTGCTACGCCAAAACAATTTTTATCAACAACAGATATAAAATCTGATATTTTCAAACCTAATCTTAACTCACTTCGATATGGCATCAGCCCACTACATGCATGGATTAGGATTTTTGAATTTGTACTACACATTTCATATAGAGTAGGAATAAAAAAGTGGCAAATAAGACAACCTTCAGATAAAAAACATTAAAGCTTCGTAAAGAAGAAGTGCAAAAACTTTTCTGGGAAGAAATGGGTCTTCATGTTGATAAGCCTAAAGCCAATGGCAGTGGGACATCAAATGATGGTAATACTGCTAGAAGGGCATTTGGTAACCTGCAACTCTTCTCTTCAATCACGCAAGTTGATCCAGAAATTTTGAATAATTTTAAAGTTATTTTGATTGCGATATCTTGTGAATATACAATAAATATTACAAAATTTGAAAGCTTTTGCGAAAGTACTGCTTTGTTGTATATGGAAAAATATTTCTGGTTTCCAATGTCAGCCACAGTTCACAAGATTTTGGTACACAGCTCACAAATTATGGAAAATTCTATAGTTCCTAATGGTTGTTTGGGTGAAAACGCGTCAGAAGCTCGCAATAAATTGTACAAAAAAGATCGAACAGCACATGCAAGGAAAAATACTAGGCGAAATAACATGGCCGACGTTTTCAATAGAGCAATGGATTCTTCGGATCCACTTCTTTCAAGTTTGTGTCTCTCCACAAGAGAAAAATATCGTAAAAGAGAAAAACTTCCTCCTGATGTAATAGCATTGTTGGAACCACCAAATGCATTAGAAATTTACAATCGATTACCTGCTGCTTTCGAAAATGTGGAATCAAATATTTTTTCAGATAATATAGACTCCGATGAATCGGAATCAGACGTTGAAGATTACCCGCTGGTCTTAGATGCAGAATATTGGTCTAATGATTCGGAGTGATGTATTTGGTAAATGTCTCTGATTATTGGATATAAGTTCTTTACTAATCTAATGATTTTTCTTTTTATTTCAGATGAATTTACTTAAAATAAAGCCACATTTGTGTTATTTCAATAAAATTATGTATACATATACTTGTTTTCAATTGTAACTTATTTTGTTTAAAATTGAATCTGGGGAGATGTGCCACGCCCCCAATTTATTTTTTTTTTTTTTTTGCATTGGCTAGCTATTCGCTAACAACATGCGAATTTTAAGTCAAATATCTCTCGTTTGGGCCATAGTGCACTATATGAGAGGGGGCGCCCCCAATTTCCGATTTTTTCATTTTTTTCAAATTAACTAGCTATTAGTTACCAACATGCGAAAGTTAAGCCAAATATCTCTTCTCTACGATTTTACGCGAAAAAAATCGACTTCTGGACCATAGTGCAGTGGCTTGAAGATGGTAGCGCGAAACAAAATGGAGCGATTCCAAGACCGTGCATACAGCACTAAGGCCCAAATCTCAGATATTTTGAAGCTACACAGGCTTCAACAAGTTGAGACACAACGCCCAACTGAGCGCTCCCCCGCCTGAATAGAATAGTTGGTACTGCGCTATGCTTAAATATGCCCCCATGTGACACCGAAATATTTTCCGGAGGGTATGAAGAGTGGCCGTCCTTCCGAGACATGTTTACGGCGGTATATATTAATCACCCTAAACTCACTCCTGCCCAAAAGTTGTATCATCTTCGATACAAAACCGCCGGAAAAGCTGGAACAATAGTCAAACAGTACAGCTTAAGCAATGAAAATTTCGATTTGGCTTGGGACGCACTAAGAACAAGGTTCAACAACAGGCGTATACTAGTGGAAAAACAAGTAAAATCCCTTTTGAATCCCCTCAAGTAAATTTTGAAAGTAGCGAGGCGCTACAAAGATTTCAGAGTTCTATAAATAACTCCCTGTCAATCTTGAAGTCTCAAGGCGTCCCGGCAGGGAATTGGGATCCAATTCTGATCAGTGTTTGTTGTACTAAACTCCCCGAGGGAACCCCAGCGTTGTGGGAACAATCCCTTAGTTCCCTTAAAGAACTTCCAACATAGCATCAAATGAACGAGTTCCTAACTAGTAGATTCGAGATTGTGGAGCGACTGCAGAACGCGAAAGCCATGTAGGACCATACAACCTCCGAATAAGAGTCACATGAGTATACAGAACTTTCACACAGAAAGCAGTATGGCCTACTCGTGTCCAATCTGTCGCGCCACTTTTGCGATCAGATACTGCCAAAAGTTCAAGTAGTTGTCCGCTCGTTAAAGAGTGAGAGTTATACGAGGGAACCAGATGTGTGAGAATTGTTTAGCATTTTCTCCCACTAAACAAGAGTGCTATAGTCAGCACACTTGCATTCATTGCCAAAAGAAGCAGCACTCAATGCTCTATCTCCAAAGTGATACCGTTCCAAACCTCCAACGGAATGCGACACCCCCTAGACGTCAACGAAACCAAATTCACAACACCACCAGCGGGCAGTTCCGCACAACAAAACTGGAGAACCAATCACAAGTGCAATCTTTATTCACAACAAATGAAGAAAGAGTGCTGCTTCCCACGGCCCTAGTATCCATAGAGCATCTTGGTGAGCTTCATAAGCTACGAGCGCTTACTGACCAAGACTCCCAAAGAACTTTCATTGCCTCCAAAGTTTAAAAACGGCTGAGACTCCCAGCCCAACGAGCTCGTTCGAAATTTCTGGTATGGGTGGGAAGACCATTCAGAATGCCAGTCACACGCCAGAATTGAGCAGCCAGATTGGAAACAATTAGCCACACTAGACTTGGCAGATCCTAACTGCTTCACGCAAGCCCAAATCGATATGGTAATAGGAAGTAACTTGATTCCACAAATTCTCCTAGAGGGAATTCATAAAAAAGTGTGCGGCCGTCTACTAGCGCAAAACACCATATTTGGTTGGATTGTAAGTGGTCCACTGACCCAGAAAGTCGCGACCTTCTCGACGCAAGAGGAAAAAGTATCCAATGAACTACTTAGCTCTCAGTTAAAACAGTTCTGGGAGCAGGAAGAAGTACATCAACAGGTTCCTCCCTCCGAAGAAGCCAAATATGGAATACTACATACGAACCACACTTCGGGCAACGGAGCGAAAGAAATTGTTACTACAAGTAGTCACTTGTCGTTCTATTTGCCGCATCACGCTGCAATCAGACCCGATAAAGCGACAACAAAGATACGCGTCGTGTTTAGTGCCTCTAGAAAGACAGGATCAGGACAGTCTCTCAATGATGTCCTGCAAATCGGACCCGCCCTGCAACCCGATCTCATGACTCTCATGCTGAGGTGGCGTTTGTACAAGTTCGTCTTCAACGGAGACGTAGAGAAGATGATCGGCAAATTCTTGTCCACCAAGACGACCGAGAATTTCAGCGTATTCTCTTCCGAAAGTCCAACAATAGCCCAATACAGGAATTCAAATTAAAAACAGTGACTTGGCCATTAGAACTCTGCGTCAATTAGCTGAGGACTCTGAGGACGAGTTTCGATTCGCAAAAAAAGTTCTACTCAAGGAAACTATTGTAAATAATAAAGGGTGTCCCAACAAGAACGCAATTTTTAAATCTGGCAACATTCGAAGTGTCATTGTTTGACATTTGAACAATTGTTATTGTTTACTAGTAGAAGGTACGAGGTTAGTAAAAATGGAGCACTACACGAATGAACAACGCATTCTCATTGTGAAATTGTTTTACCAAAATGGTGAAAGTTTTGCGGCTACAGTTCGAATTGAAGAAATGAATGTGGAGGGCATGTGGTTCCAACAAGACGGCGCCACATGTCATACAGCCAGAGAAACAATTCAATTGCTGCATCAGTCATTTCCCGGTCGTGTTATTTCGCGTTTTGGAGATCAGAATTGGCCGCCTAGATCGTGCGATTTAGCACCATTAGATTTTTTTCTTTGGGGTTTTTTGAAGTCGATGGTTTACGCGAATAAGCCGACGACGACTCAAGCCTTAAAAGAGGAAATTGGACGCTGCATTAATGAAATACCGCAGCATTTATGCAAAACGGTCATTGAAAATTTCATTAAAAGATCGCGTGCATGCCAGCAAAGCCGCGGCGGCCATCTGCACGATATATTGTTCCATACATAGCCTCATTCTGTCTACTTTACGATATAATAAAGTTTCACGATTTTTTAAAAATATCTGTGTTTTATTTAAAATTTAAAAATTGCGCTCTTGTTGGGACACCCTTTATAAATCTGGCAACTCTATTTATCATTTTTATTCTTCTTTGCATTATATATTATGTTTCTACTTTTACTGACAGTCTCCGACTAGCTTTCACCACGTTCGGTTGTGTTTTCGGTCGTGTCTTAATTATCTCTTGTGTTTGAATATAACATTACAGTTTCTGTTTTTTGTCTCCCTCTTGCACACGTTTTACTTTTTTTTCTTACAGAGGAATTCACTGGCATCGTATTTTTTTCTCTTGCGAAAATAAAGAAATAAACATGGCCCCTGGGCCACCTCAACTTGAGGGGAACCGTTTTGCGTTGCTGAGCAGTAGTCCTGAACCAAAACGAAAAAATAAAATAGTTACCTATAGTGATCTTTCATCGTTTCCTGAACTGCCTTCGACACAAAAAGCCGTCCCTAAATTTTTGGTTTTATCTTCAGTTGACGAAAAAAAATCAATATCCCAATATTCATGTTTTTCCGTTTACAAATCGATTCAGCTTATTAGTAAAGACGTCATTTCCATATCGGAACTCCGCGATGGCAATTTACTACTGTTAGTTAAAAACAAAAAAGTTGCTGAAAAGTTTATAGCCAGCAAAGCTCTCCACGGCGTATGCCCTATAAAAATCTCTTACCACTGTAACCTAAACCTCAGCAAGGGTACAGTATACGCACCATACCTTAATTTTATTTCAGAGGAAGAAATAATATGGGAACTTAATTCACAAGGTGTCGTGTCTGCCTACAAATTCCAAAAGAATATTGAAGGTAGATTATCACCCAGTGTAGTGGTTCTACTTGGTTTCGATTTGTATCAACTCCCAGATAAAATTGATATTTCATCGCGATCAGCAAAAATACGACAATATATTCCTAGTCCCATGCGCTGCAAAGGTTGTCAACTATTTGGACATACCACAAAATATTGCAAACGTGCTCCCGCTTGTTGCAACTGCAATCTTCCACCACATTCTGCCGATGCCTGTACCCGCACTTTCTGCGCCAATTGCAGCGAAGATCACCCCGCATCCTCAAATACATGCACAAAATGTTTACAAGCAAAAGAAATATTAAAAATAAAAACCATTAAAGAGTGCACAATGCGAGAAGCAACTACTATCTATAAAAAACAAACTCCTGTTGTCGCAACATCTACTATATCTTTCGCTTCTGCAGTCAAGCTCCAGAATACACAAACCACAAAAGATAATCACATAAACGCATTTTACGAAAGATCCTCGTTGATTTCATCAACTCATGATGAAATTCATAATCGAATAAAAAATCCCTCCAAAGTTAATACTAACATTTCCATTACAACAAACACCAAAGCTACGAACAATCCTACAAAAACTAACAAAGATATAGAAATACACTCAACCAACTCCTACTCAAATAATCCAATCAAAAATCTTACTATTACCGTCTACTCTTTTCTCCTGCTCTCCTATTCACTCACAGCAATCTACTCCTTCATCTCACGCAAATAACTCTTTTTTGAAGTATGACGAAATTTGAATGGCAGTTTGTCTAGTATGTTCGCTCTGGCTGGTTGATTTCTGATATCAACCTGCAAGTGAGTGTGCTTTTACAACTTGTCATATAATGATAACAGTGTTGCAATGGAACATCAACGGTTATTATAATAATTTCCATGAACTACAACTTTTGACGAAAGAGTTTTTTCCAGATATAATCTGCCACAGACACATGAAGTCATAAATTCCTGTCCAATTATTCCAAATCAATATTTCGGATTTTTCCATAATCTTCCACAAAATCTAAGGAACAAACAAGGCATAGCTATTTTAATAAAAAAAAGATATCCCCCATAAAATTTTAGCTATTAATTCATCAATCTGCGCCCTAGGAATTAAAATAAATTTAGGTCAAACATTCACAGTGATATGTATTTATATACCTCCAGACCAAAACTTTTCCAATTCCGATTTCATTCAAATCATGCAACTAGTTTCCGGACCTATACTTATACTTGGTGATGTCAACTCATGGAGCAACCTCTGGGGCTCTGCAAATTCAAACTTAAGAGGAAGGATTATTGAAGATGTTATCTTATCTTCTGATCTTATAATCCTTAATGATGGCTCACCAACCCATCTCTCTACCCACAATACCTTAACACATGTAGATATTACTCTTTGCTCAGCAAGTTTAGGCTCCAAAATGTTACTGGTCTATTAGTAATAATCCTTATGGAAGCGATCATTTCCCAATCTTCACTCAAATTCATTATCCTAATACATTTATTAATTTCAAACAAAAACCTAAGTTCTTAACAGATAACGGAAACTGGGAAAAATATAATTAAAAAATGCAAGAACTCCTACATATAGGCACCCCTTCAGACAACATAAATAAAGAAGCCGCACAAATTCACAAAATCATATTAACAGCCGCTTCTTTTTCAATTCCACAAAGTAGAAACAAGCAAATTAGGAAATCTGTACCTTGGTGGAACCCTGAACTCGGAGATCTAAGAAAAGAAAAAGAGAGAACTTGGCAATTTTTTAAAAAATTCCGGTCTAAGTCAAATCTTATAAAATACAGGAAAGCCAATGCCATCTTTAGAAAAAAAGCCAAGGAAGCTAAAAGGAAAAGCTTAGAAGTATTTTCTGAAAAAATAAACCCTTTTACTAAACCTCAAAAGATTTGGTCTGATATCAGAACTCTAGTTGGGTCATCCAAACGTATCCACATTCGACAGATCAGCTCTCCAAACGGCATACTAACGTCTTCTCTTGACATTGCCAACTTCTTAGCAGATCACTGGGCATCAGCTGCTTCTGATGAAAGCTTTTCCCAAGCCTTTATAGAGGAAAAATCTTCTTTTTTTTTATCCCTACCCAAATACTCAAAATCTTTCCAAACCTGCAAAAATAATAAATAGTATAATAACACCCACAGAATTAGATAACGCTCTCAAAAGAGCCAAGGGAAAAACGCCGGGATTTGATAGAATTACTTACACAATGTTAAAAAATCTCCCAGCCTCCATGGTCTCTCGATTATTAAATTTATACAATAGTATTTTTGACAAGGCAGTATATCCACAAAGTTGGAAAGCAGCCCACATCACTCCAATCCCTAAGCCAAACAAGCCCAAAACTGATGTTAATAGCTACCGCCCCATTTCACTACTAAGTCTCTTGGGGAAAACGTTTGAAAAAATATTAGCAAACAAGAATAATGTGGTTTGCAAACAAAAATAATCTTATTAGCTCACATCAAGTTGCTTTTAAAAAGAACCAAGGTACAACAGAAGCCCTTCTTCTTCTAGATAATTTTATTGCCAACACTCTATCCAACAAAAACCACGCAACAGTCCTAACTTTAGACTTTGTAAAGGCATTCGATCGCATTGGCTCACATGTTGTCTTGAGACAATTGGTCAAATGGAAGGTTGGACCAAAAGTTTTCAATTTTGTAAAAAGTTTTTTGTCCAACAGAAAGTTTAGGGTAAAAGTAAATGGCTTTATATCCGACACTAAATCTCTTGCCAATGGAACGCCACAAGGCTCTCCGCTTTCAGTAATTCTCTTTATAATAGCTTTTGATGAGATAAGTCGCATAATAAACAATTATAGCAAAGTGGACCATATTCTTTATGCTGACGATGTAATATTATATTCAAAAACCAATAATTTAACAGCTGTAACCCACACCTTTTTAAAAATACTTAATGATTTAGATGTTTGGTCCACACACTCTAGTGCTAATATCTCCTTTAATAAATGTAATACCCTCCATATTTGTCGAAAAATTAACTGTTCAAAAATTGATATAAGATTTAGTAATGTAAATATAAAAAATGTAAATAGCTTCAAAATACTCGGATTAAATTTTGACAGCAAATATAGTTTTAAAGAACACTGCAAATATGTTAAAAATAGTTTAGTTATAAGACTCAACATTATAAAATATCTCTCATCTGCACACTGTTTCATCCATCCAACCACATTGCTGAATGTTACAAAGGCGCTTACCAAAATTGACTACGGTTTATCGATATATGGTCATTGTGCTAAAACACATATAAAACAAATTGCCGCTCCATATCATTCGGCGGTCCGCAGGAGCATTCGAGCTTTCCCGACTACCCCGATTAAGAATGTCTTGGCAGAGACAGGAATGCCCACTATTGCAGAAAGAGTTAATTCGATCACCTACCGCATGTTCCCCTAAACTATTTTTAACAGAGAATAGTTTGATACACAAAACCGTCCAAAACATGCTGTCTCGCAAACGGATATCCAAGAGACCATCCACAATTATGAAGTGTATTCAATTTGGCAGGCAACATGATCTCAACATGACTCCGGAGACCATTAGATCTGGATCTCTTCCAGCCTGGGAACTAAATTCATCATCCCTCGTTTTAAATTTAACCCACTATCCAAGAGAACAAACACACACTTCTACATATAAACATTTATTTTTTCATATAAGTCAACCATACAAAAAATCCGGCTGGCTTTTTATATATACGGATGGGTCAAAAACAAAGGAAACAACATCATTCGCTGTGGTCAGAGAAGATGGGTCGATTATCAACTTTGGATTGCTGTTTAATTTTTGCTCAAACAAAGCTGAAGCTGTAGCCATACTACACGCAACAACTTTCGCTCGTTATTTCCAGGGGAAATTCGTGATTTGCACTGACAACCTAGCTTGCGTTAACGCCATCCGCTCACAGTTTAATAAGAACCACATTATAACCAAAATCAAAAACAACATTATTCAGTGTCCTAATAAAATTAAAATAATGTGGGTTCCTGGGCATGCTGCAATTAAGGGAAATGAATTCGCTGACACTGCCGCTAAAGAAACTTGGAAATTTCCCACGATAATATCCCCCTTCTACATCAAAAACGATATTTTTAAACTGATTGGTGGAATTACCCAACAAGCTCAAAAACGAGAATGGCAGTCATATAACCACCATTATGTATCATGTAATCCTGAACGGAACAGATGTGAACTTCCTGCTTCATTACCATGCTACATAATAAAGATCTTTACACGTCTTCGTTTGGGTAATACTCAGTTAACCCACGCACACCTCCTCAACGGGACGGCCGCTCCTATCTGTAAATTTTGCAATAGGGATACTGTATCAATAAGGCACCTACTCAACACTTGCTGCTTCTTCAACTACAACCGGCAACATATTTTTGGAAACCAAGTGCCTACAGAACTTTTAATAACCCCATCTCCAGATTATATGAACAAAATTTACCATTATATAAAATTAGCTAACATTACTCAATCTATATAATATTTTATAACAATGTATTTTATCTAATCCTAGTTTAAGTATAGTTAACCAGAGAGCTGATAGCCTTTGTAGCTGGTGCTCCTCTTTTATTACATTATAATTTTAATTATCATGTAATATTAATAATAATAATAATAATACTTTTACTGAATAAAGTCAGTCGCCATCTTACTTTGAAACTGTGCGTGTTATTTCTCTGCTCAATAGATTATGGGCCCAGTCACTATTCGAAAGAGTGTCTAAAAGTTTTTAAATTAATTAAAATGGCAACGGGAATGATCAATTTTACTTTTGAAAAGCTGCGAGGTGGCGAAAACTTCGATATGGAAGAAAAATGCCAAGTCCTACTTGGTGTTAAAAGGTTGCTGGAAAATAACTGAGAATGGTTTGTCTGAGAATCCTTCGGAAAAGGATCGTGACGCGAATGAACGGGTGCTGGCGGAGATTACGCTCATGGTGGAGCCGAGTAATTTCTCCCATATAGCAAACGCTGCAAGTGGAAAAGGCGCATGGGACTCAATAATAGTGGCATATGCAGACAGTAGAGCTTTTGAAAAAGCTAGTACAGTTAAAATTGGAGCAGTTCCAATCCACACAGGATTACGTGAATGAGGTGGTGATGACATCAATCAAGCTCCAAAATGCAGTTTTGAATATAAGTGACGAAATTGTTGCTTCACTATTGCTCGCTGGGTTGCCTAATGAGTATCAAGCACTCGTTGTAGCAGTAGAAAACTCGAAATCAAATTTAACTATCGATAGTGTAAAGAATTTATTGTTACAAGACGTCAAATTTGACTGCAGCAAAAATTCCACCGACAATGCCTTATATTCCAAGAATTACGGACAGAAAAGGAATGACAAAAGTTATTATAAAAAAAAGTTTCGATGCTGCAATTGTGGTCAAAAAGGCCATATGCGGAAAGAGTGTCGCAAGACTATGCAATCGAAAAAACCTTCTGAGAACGAAGGTAACAACAGGACGGCGATGGCTTCCAACTCGCGATTGCGTTTATCATTTTTATTCTTCTTTGCATTATATATTATGTTTCCTCTTTTACTGAATAAAGTCAGTCGCCATCTTACTTTGAAACTGTGCGTGTTATTTCTCTGCTCAATAGAAACTTATGTGGATGATATTCTTGCAGGCAGTCATACCATATCTCTGATGCAGTTCAATCACTATCTCAAGTAATCAAAACTCTCGACTCTGGAGGATTTCCACTCCGCAAAATCACAGCGAATCATCCCAAAATTTTAGAAAATATCCCACAGTCAGAACAACTCGAACAGAAACGCTAGGCATACGACGGAACGCTCTAGCGGATTTTTTTTTCGTATTCCATTACTCCAATAACGACCACTAGGGCGGCCACAAAGCGACAAATTCTCCGCGGTCGCAAATCTTTTTGACCCGGCAGGATGGCTCTCGCCAATCATGACCCGCGCCAAGCTGCTTCTGCAAGAACTGTGGATGGAAGGATCGGACTGTGACGAATGTGTTAAGCCGCTCTCCCTGGCCAAATGGAACCAGTTCCTGGGGGACTTACCGGCAATCGTCAACAATCAGATCCCTAGATGGGTACGGTTTTCCCCCATGAAGCAACTCCATGGGTTCTGCGATGCCTCTGAGAAGGCGTACTGCGCCGCGCTGTACGTGCGCACTCTGGATGCAGAGGGTTCGATCACGTGCCATCTGTTAGTAACCAAAGGCAAAGTGGCCCCTCTACAAACGATGAGTCTCCCACGCTTGGAGTTGTGCGGAGCAGTATTGATGTCCCAGTTGGTCAAGTCCGTCCGAACAAACTTGGAGATGCCGGCTGAAGGTGTGTTCCTCTGGTCGGAATCACAGATCGTTTTGGCATGGCTCGAAAAACCCCCATACACTTGGAAGACCTACGACGCCAATCGCTCGGCCCAAATACTTAACAACGTCAGCAACGCCACGTGGCGCCACGTCGTCAGTGGTGAGAATTGTAATGCTCATACAAATATTTAAGTGACATATCATATTACTCTGTGTGAATTTTCAAGATAAGAAATTCACACAGTAAAGAAAATCAGAAGTCAGCAGTTTTACGCTAGCAATTAGTAACACATAATGTGGCTTTAAAAAAAGGTTTTATAAGCTACAAATCAAAACTTTGATGTTGTACTGAATTAGAATTTTTAAGCAAACAGAAGATTCAGAATAAATTTAACATTCGAACAACGAAGTTTGACTTTATTTACTTTCAAAAATAATATTTGCGCAGTCGGCAGGATATGGCGCAAAGATATCCAAAAACGAATCTTGAAACTATTATAATATAATCAAGGTTTTATTTGCAACAAAACTAAATCAACATTAAATAAAGATAAATAAATAAATGTCAGTGGTGTTGTGTTCCACTGAAGAGATCAGTTTAATAAGGCAACTTTCTTCATAAAAATTAACAAACAACAAAATGGACAGAAATATCATAATGGAAATATCATTTGAAATTAATTCGAAAATTCGATGTCAAAAAGGCGTTGATGGCTTTTTTCATCAATGATGTCGAAACAGTTATCAAAATAATAAAGGCACCAACTGAGGAAGAAAAATCGCTGTATTTCAACATGATACAAAGAGCACTTAGCGGCCCAGCCCTGGACGTTGTACGAAGGGAGCAACCGGAAGACTGGATCATATTAAAGCAAGTACTAGTCGATAACTTTGGTGGGTGTATACCGGTTTCATCGCTTATTTTAGAGCTAAATACTATTAAATTTAAGAATAATGTGAAAAGACTTAGTGATGATAAATAATTTGTTGTGTAGAATTAAAGATAGTATCAAATTAAGTACAGATCTTCAAACAAAGAAAACTTTTTTGAATAATGAAGCAGATATAACGAGCCTTAGTGGTTTAAAAAAAGAATTGCCTAACCATTTGACGGCACTCTTAAATGCTAATTTGGGGTCAAGTTTTCAATCAGCATTCAAAAAAATATTACGGGAAAATAATGAATATGAAAAAGTTAGTTCTGATGTTTATCCAAAAATCATTCGAATCCAAGAAACTTTAATCATTCATTTTCAAAATATGAACCTCAAGCAAATCAATATTATCAACCTCAATTTCGCCCAAATAATTACAAAAATTTTGATCCAAATCAAAATCAAACTCAATATACATCTCGAAATTTGAATACTAATTTTAACCAAAACCAGCCTCAATTCCAAAACTCAAATTTATAAAATAGTATGTGTTTTTCAAATGAAGGAAGGCAATTTCGCGAAAATTGTCAATATTGAAAATAATACCAAATTCGAAAATCGAAATAATACAAAATTCTGAAATAAAAATATTCATTTTTGAACATTTTAGTTGAGAAGACAAAAAATCAGCTGTTGACCAACAAACAGTTCCTTTCGGTAATACGTGTTTTGTTGTAACGTTCAAAATCGGCGGTTTATTTAATTGTAATATTTAACTTTTATTTTATATATGGATATGTATGTAAGATGAGAGAGAGAGTCAGTCGCAAACAGTAAGTCGTCATTTAAAGTTGTAGTCGTTGCGCGAGTTACGTTACCTCTACAGTAAATAGTACCACCACAAGCAACAACAGCAACATATGTTAGGGATAAATCGATACTAGTAAATACAAGTACATACTCGATACTTTTTCGAATAACCGAGTATTTTTGTACTCGATACTTTTTACTGCTATCCAAGTAGGTATCGGAAAAAAAAGTACTTGTATCGGAAGAGCAAAACTTATTTCTACTGACTCACACTCACACTTTTTGTAGCACATGTAGGAAAAAAGTTTAGTTTGTTGGAAATTGAAAGAAAAACGGCATGAAAACTTTACCGTGTAAATTCCAAGTTAATAATGCATCAGCAACCCTGTAATTTGCGTGCTATATTCTCGGAAAACGCGAAAAAGTGAAATTCGCAAAGTTCTGGCATACATATTTAGCAATAAATAGTACGTATATTTACCAAAAGGTTATTGCCAAATTAAAAATAGTTGAGTAAAAAGCACTTTGTGACGATAAGTACTGTGGGATATTTATAAATTGCTTATTATTTAGATGGCACCCGCTTCGGAAGTTTGGAAGTTTTTCTCAAAGAAAGACAACTCTTTGGCTTCATGTAAACGTTGTCACAACACTATTTCATATTGTGGCTACACATCGAATTTGCATAAGCACTTGAACACAATCTTTTTGTAGAAAAGTACAATAAACTATCTAAGTAAGTACCATTATCTTGATATATTTACACGATTAAATTTTTTCCGTAAGCAAGGTAAAATTAATATTGAAATTCAATACAATGACAGACGCAAAACAAAGGAAATAGATGATGATGATGGTGTCAAAGGAAACGATGATATAAGGAATGAAAGCGAACGCAAAACTATAAAAACTGCGTTCGAAAATATGGAGTTTCATAAAGGTATGTCTATTATATAGTCCTAATATTATTTAACTTAAAATACATTTCTTTTCAGAAGGCGGCACGAAAAACAATAAAATAACTATGTGCATTTTATTCTTCATATGCAAGGACATGAGACCCTTGCACATCGTGGAAGGAGAGGGGTTTCTAAAGCTGATGAAAGAGGTAGCCCCTCTATACACAGTACCATCTAGTAATGTTTTAAAGAATAAACTTTGTGAAAAATATTTCGCGATGGCGGAAATGTTTAAAGAAAGGATTCAAAAGGCACCGACAGTATGCTTGACTTTGCATATTTGGACGGAAACCATGTAAGAACGTTCTTTTCTTGGTGTAACCGTTCATTTTTTAGAAAACTGTACATTTGTAAATAGTGCTATTGGCACTAGGCTGTTATCTCAGCGTCACACGGCCCATTATATAGCTGAAACTCAGAAAAAAATTCTGAATGAACGGAATATAGATATTTCCAAAGTTCGATGCATTGTGACAGACAATGGCCAAAATATAGTTGCAGCCGTAAGAATGGTTACCTCAGAAAAGCACCATCCACCCTGCTTTCCTCATACCATTAATCTCGTAGTACAGGCTGGTTTGAAAAATACTTCAATTGAAATTGTTCTCAACAAAGTTAGAAAAGTGGTTATATGGGTAAAAAATAGTGTTGTCAATTCCGACAAACTGCGGAAAATTCAGATAAATCAAGGTATTCCTGAAGCATCTGCAAAAAAATTAATACTCGATGTATGCACGCGCTGGAACTCTGTATATTACATGGTTGAGCGCTTTTTAAAGATGCAAAAATTGGTTTCGGAATTACTTTTAGAGAGTTCTATAAGTCCACACATGGTAACAGGTCAGGAAATAGAAATTTTAAAACAGTTGGTTATTCTTCTACAGCCATTTGAATATTTGACCAGAGAAGCATCTGGTGAAAACTATTTAACTTTATCGAAAGTTATACCAATCATAAATTGTTTAAGCATGACGCTTCGAAAATTTACATCGTCATATACAGAAATGACAAGCGTTGCAGAAGTTGTTCAATCTGAACTGAAGCGCAGATTCAGTAAAATTAAATACAACTCACACGCAGCTTCAAGCACTCAGATTTAAAAACATAAATTTTCAAGATTCGCTTGCATGTGGCCAGGCTATCATAAATCTACGAAATCTCATTAAAGAAGATACATTTAATTCATCCAGCGAATCTGAAATAGAATGCAGTCCTACACAAAAATTTGATTTTTGGCAACACCATCGAGAGTTAGTAATAGAACCGGATGCATAAACACAATTTAAAGTAAAATGCAATATAAGAATTAAATTCCAATATTATTAATTAGCAATTTATTTAGTTTAATTAAAATAATAGCGTAAGCATAAACTTTAGGTATAAATAATTGTGAATTGTAATTTCAAAGTCAGAATAAAACTAATCTCAAAGCTGAAACCATCTCGCGTAGTCTTTTTTTTTTGTCAACTTAAGTTTGAAGAGCATAATTCGCGCGCTAATAAGTTTTCCTATTTTTTACAGTCGCATACGAAGTTGTCGCCGGTCGTTAACGGAAGCAATTAATTTTTGATACCTTTTTTATAATCTTTTAATTTTTCATTTTTATAATATAAACCTATCGTTTTAAATATAATTGCCTTTATCGGCTCATATGTATATATGTGTTGTTCTTCAAGATTGTGTGGATTTAAGATGCTTCTTCAGATGTTGCTCCTTTGCCGGTCCAAATATGGCTGTGCCTTGCTTAAACAGATCATCCGATACTGCTGCTCTCTGCCTTAGACGACATGACGAAGATATAGCATCAGGTCACAGGCATCTAGAGAGGGGACTCGGTACGAACAATACGATTCTAAATCAATTACATGATTGTCGGCTGCTTTGGTCGTGGTTGTAAGCGGGTTAAGCTGCTTAGTACCTGGGGATCCGAGTTCGACTCCCATAAATTATTGTTCTTTTATAAAGAATTTCTTCTTCAGTAAACGTTTAAACGTAACTGAGAATATTTTTTTCTTTTTTTTTAAATAAATATGTTTTTGATGGTTTTCTCAAAATTTAAATGATTATGCTTCCAAATGTTTTCTTCTATTATGATTATTCGCTTTATCCACTGTATTTAATTATATATTTTACAGCTATTTTCCATTTGTAGCTTTGTTTTGAAATATATTTCGAACATTTATATAGAGCCTGTTCAAATGAAATCACCACCAGGATCACCGGAAGCAATAGATGTAGTACAAGCTGAGGTGGATAAAGCGGAAGAAGCAGATGATCTGACTTTCGAAGAATTCGAATTATATTCAGATTTATAATATATTCGCCAACGATGTGAAGTCAGGGAAGAGGAGGGGCTTGGCAGAAGTTGCGACTGTCACATGAAGTATGCGAAGAAATAGGCATACTACACAAAAACCATAAGTTATTTACAAAGTAAATTGAATAATGCTATGGCTGAGTTAAAGAAAACTAAAGAAATATTGGCTAAAAGCATTATACCAAGCAGCAATGACTCTCCTGCTGCAGTATCATTTGCACAAATGATAGTGTCAGATGGTCAGAGGTATTCTGTAAATGCTGAAAAAGTGGCACAAAATATCCACTATAGATCCAATTCCGCATATAAATTAATGCGAGATGACTTTGGATTCCAAATGCCAGCTGTGAGAACACTGCAACGCTGGAGGCCGGTAAATGTTGTTCACACTGGCGTTGATCCAATTGTCATGGATACCCTCCAAAAGCAGGTGGCTACAATGACAGATACAGAGCGAATTGTTGTTCTTTTATTGGATGAAATGCAGATTCGTTCGGATTTGTCATACAATAACCATACTGATCAAATCGACGGATTTGAAGATTACGGAGGATATTGGAGAACAAACAAAATAGCCTAAAAATGCCTAGTATTTATGGTGAAAGGTAATTTAAGTGGTTGGAAGTATGTGGTCAGCTACTATGCTACTGGACAGTCTTTAAAATACGCTAATTTAAAGAAAATGCTCAGATCAGTTTCAAACTCACTTTTTAATATGCAGCTGCGAGTTAAAGCGATTATGTGCGATCAGGGCAGCGCCAATTTGGGATTAGCACATGAATTAAATATTGTGGTGGAAAACCCTTTTTTAAATATAGAGACGAAATCATATGTTTCTCATATGATTACTGCCATCTATTTAAATTCATCCGAAATACATGGTTTAAATACGATATGCAAACAGCTAACGGAATAGTTAGCAAAAAAGTGCCAATCCGCATCCATGAAGAGGATAAGAGGATAATATGAATTTTAAACTGTGCCCAAAGCTGACTTGTCGTCCTGTATATCCTGCTAATTTTGACAAAATGCATGTTCGACCAGCAGTACAAGTAATGAGTGAAGCTGTTGCCGCAGCAATTGAAATGTGCGATGATATGGAGCTTCTAACAGATAGATACACAAAAGCATGTGCAAATCCAACAAACATTTTTATTCAAAAAGCAAATGATGCTTCGATGTATTGAACTGTAAAAATCTTAAAGATAAGAGTCCACTTCGCAGAGGATTTAAACGCGGTGGACGTAAAGAACACGATGTCCTAAATTCATTCACTGAATTACTAAAAAGTGCAGTGTTACCAATTGGAATTACTGTAAAGTGCATCAAAGGCACTATCCTCACTATTACCTCAATGATGATGCTGTCCGAGGAATTATTTAAAGAATTCGCAAGCATCAAATTCATTTGAAAAAAGAATCAAGATGCGCTAGAGAATACATTCTTCAGAATTAGATCAGCAAGTTGCCTAAATACGCATCCATCGAAAGCAGAATTCCAATATATATTGGCCAAGTTAATATCGATGGAGATAACTACCTTCGAGTATCAGAAGCAGCTGGGCAACTGCGAATCTGATGAAGGTACATTCCTAGAATGACAGGAAGCCACAGAAGAAGGAATCAACTACCAAATCGGCAATACAGATATAAATGTAACCGAGGAAGCTAGTAACTTGAAGGAAGAATCGCTGAGATTACGTCGAGTGTCCAGTGGTATTTCACAGGGTATGAATATACAAAACCCTTAAACAAAAATAAAATGTGAAGGATGCAATTTGCTGTTAGTGAAGGTAACTAATGCACTGGAGCATGTAAGCGAGTTGTGGATATATGAGAAGAACTATGAGTCTAAGGCGAAAAAGATGCATCTTATTAATCCCTCAGACAGTTTCTCCAACTATGCAAAGTGCAATTTACATGGTATACGGACTTATTTGAAAAAATGTCTTACATAGCAGGAGTAAAAGAGAAATTAATGGAGATAATACAGATTAAAACATCTGGTATTCCTGCGTATAAGAACTGGTTTGGTTTAGCCTTTCTGATGACTGCTACCTGCACCATGTAGAAATTTTGGAGTTTTATATAAGAGTGCTCCTACACGAAAACGCAAAGTGGCTAATGACCTTACAAAAAGACCAAATGCCAGAAACCAACCGTAAAAAAGCACAAAAGCTGAAAAAGTTAACAACTTGAGTACAGTTAATAGAGAAAAATCAGTCGAATATATGCAATTGCCCAAGCCGTCTTCACATCTACTTTTTATTGACCCAGAATGCAATGAAAGTTTTGACGAACAAATTGAAAAGTTGAGCACAAGTTACTTGCGACATAGAGCCGTTAGTTAATCAAACTAATAACACAGGATTACAAATTCGGGTCAACTTTTGAACGTACTTTCGCGCGCTTCATTCAAATCCGTAGTCAGATTTTCGCTAGGTCGTCAGAATTTTGAGATTTTGCATGTTGGCAGCACTGCACTGTCACAACAGCTGTTGAACAGCTGGATGAATCAGTAGCGTGTTCACTTCAATTTGACGCAAAAAGTATTTGTAATAGAAAAATAAAACATAAAAATGTCGAAAAGATCGTGCAAAGTCAAAGACGTTTGCGGTTGTTATATTGTTGCACACAATGGCAATGTTATAACAGAATCGCTGAAAACTGCGTATCTGCACTACTTTGGTCTCGCTGTGGAAGATTTAGACAAGCCGTGGATGCCTTGTTTTGTAATGCGTGGAGAACAAAGTTATACAGATGGTCGATGGGCGAGGAAATGTATTTGCCGTTCAAAACGTCACTGCTTTGGAGACAACAGAAAAATCACACCAAGGACTGTTATTTTTGTTCCACGAATGTCTTTGGAATTAGTACAAGAACTGTACGGAACATAAAGTATGCCGACGTTTCATCAGCATCGAAGCCAGTTGAACGTTTACACAATGATCCATTACCGAAGTGTCCAGGTGTCAGAGATGTTGAAACTTCTGATCACAATACGAGCAGTGGCAGCGAAATGGTGTTCAACGAAAAGCATTTAGTAACACAAGCTGAACTGAATGATTTGGTCCGCGATTTGCTTTTATCCAAAGGAAATGCTGAAATACTAGGATCACGTTTGCAGCAATGGAAAATTCTCTCGAGCGAAACGAAAGTCACTCATTTTGGTGAAAGGAATGAAGTGCTATTGCCATTCTTCGAGAAGATAAATCAAATTTGTGTCTGCAAAGAGATCAATGGTAATTAATGGCGACTTTTCTTCGACTGTACTAACAGTTTGAAGGTCGCTCTCCTGCATATTGGAAATAAAAAAGCCGTCGATTCCAACTGCTCATGCCGTCAACGCCAAGGAAAGTGAGGAATCGATGAAAGAAATTTTGGGATTGATCAAGCACAACGAACATAAATGGAAAATTTGCGGCGATCTAAAGGTATTTGATGATTTCGAAGTAGGATGTTAATTTAAACTAACTGATTACGCATATATTCCAAGTTATTGGCATGTTGATTGGGTTGTAGAGCGGCTTCACAAAATACTGTTGTTTTCTTTGCCTGTGAGATAGTCGAGCGCACATCACCTTATCACAGCGCATCATTACGTAAAAAAAGAATGGCCCTCTCGAGACCATTATTCACCAGAAAGACAAAACATATTTAACAATTCACTGATTGATATAAATAACGTTTTAATTCCTCCACGTATTAAACTGGGCTTCATAAAGAATTTCGTTAAAATGCTCCACCGAGATGGGCTTCCAGTACTTAACTCATCTATTTCCGACGATTTCTTACGCCAAAATAAAAGAAGGGATTTTCGTTGGACCTGACATAAGGAAACTGATGGTTGCTGGGAACTTTACGCGACGTTTAACACCCACAGAAAAGGCAGCATGGGCATCTTTCAGGAGTATTGACCATAACTTACTTGGGAACCGGAGGTGATCGCGCGACAGGCAACGCTCGGCAAGACTCAAGCCGACCTAGTAGACTAACAAATAGCATCACGAATAAACGATACGAACCGCAGACAACAACAACAACACAACGACCAAAGCAAACACACAACGCAGCAGAGCGGCTACCACATGCGCTGTCAGTGCGGACATAGCATAAAGAAGAGAACGAGAATTCTAAGCATTGGACGCAGTATGAACGTTTGCTAGGCGTACAACAACAACAACAATTGTAAACCGGCAACAACAACACTACGGCCACCGGTAATTGTTACAGGCTGCGCTGACTACAGGCGTCAACACTGCGGATCGAGAGGAACCGTGGCAGCCCGGCGACTGACCACCGTCAGCCCAAGGTGGCCCAAGATCAACTAAGCTGCAACAACAAGCATGGGCTTGAC
Organism: Clusia tigrina; assembly: GCA_920105625.2. Taxonomy (NCBI): domain Eukaryota; kingdom Metazoa; phylum Arthropoda; class Insecta; order Diptera; family Clusiidae; genus Clusia; species Clusia tigrina. Next base: position 10,251,762 of record OV050030.1, read on the forward strand.
AACAGGCCATGCTGGCCAACGGTGTACGGAGGCATACAACGGTGCAGCGGCAATAGAAAAAACCCACGGGACCATGACGAATGGCAGTATATAAGCAGGTGGTTCTGGACGATAGAATCACTCTCTGATCCAGCAACAGACAGCGAAGACGTACCGCGATTAATATCACTCTCTGATCCAGCAAGACTCCAGCACCAGTAGCACCAAGGTAAAGTATACTCTTTGCACAAGACTAGACTTATACCAACGCTAAGACCGCCCCACGAGTTTATGGTTCTACCGATTCTCGTGGTGACTAATACCAACGCTAAGACCGCCCCACGAGTTTATGGTTCTACCGATTCTCGCGGAGACTAGCACTGCCAACCGCAACCACACAAACGAAACCCCAAACAATTAGCAAAACTAACAATTTAATATAATTTAAATTAAACTAGTACTTAGATTGCAAACGATTGTACCATAAGTAAATGAATTAAATAAAGTATACCACATACAAGTACACGCCCGCTTTATAAAATTCATTTCTGTATACGAAATGAACCCGCTGAGTTTTACCCCCGCCAAAAAAGTCGTTACAAACTTCTGAAAAGAGTGGTTTGCCACACGGTTACCAGCTAAAACGGGACTTAATCGTACGATTGCAGAAGCACCAAGAAACCAACAAGAGCGTCGCGCAAATAAGGAAAAAGAGACCATTAGCCATAGACGACTTTGCTGTAAACTACATGTTGAGCGGAGATAAACCAACAACAAGATCAACACAAATAACAATGGCAAGCGAGGAAGCAGAATACCCTGTAGGCAACAACAATTTAGTGTAAAACAACATCCAACTACGAGATGTGCAGGAGGCGCTGGAAAGGTTTGATGGCGAATCAAGTGGAAATATTAGAGAGTGGTTATACGAAATCGAAAATGTTGCTTCGGTTTGTCGTTGGAACGATGTCCAGAAATTTTTGTACGGTAGACAGCTGCTGGTCAGGGCAGCAAATCTATCAGTTGAAACAGAGAGCGACGTGTCGAGTTGGGAGAGTTTAAAAACAATATTACAAAACGAGTTTGGATCCCGTGAGAGCGATAATGTACACAAGATGCTCGCGAATACTGGCAAGAGAATAGAAGAAACACTTTTAGAATACTTATATAAGATGAACAAAATTGCAGCCGGCGGAAAGGTAAAGCCACACCACCTCATCGGTTATATTATTACAGGTATACAGGATGAGGCAGCGAACAAAACGATTCTATACCAATCGCGTAGTATTGCAGAGCTTAAAAGTAACTTTAAAGCATACGAAAAATTTAAGGCAGATCAAAATGAAGAAAGAAACAAAAACAAACGCTACGACAGTAAGGGTGAGCGGTAAGGGCGACTTAGGCATCAAAAGCAACGACAAATTTGCGACCAATGTAAATAGCGATGTAATAACTGTGGGGCAAAATCGCATTGGGCAAGTGAATGTCCAAACAAAGAAAAGGGGGCCCGTTGTTTCAAATGCAGTGAATTTGGTCACATCGCACCTAATTGTCCAAAACAGAGAACAAAATCCAGTGAAGTAATAGGGTAAAAATTCCAGATGTGTCTATAGAAGTGCAAAATACCCGGTGTCAAGTTAAGAGCGATGTTGGATACTGGAAGCGATATTAGCATCATAAGACAGCGTGTAACGAATGAGTTTGGAGTTAGACATTTCGATGGTCCTGGTACGGGAGTAGTAGCTTTTGGCGGCGTCAAGCAAATCGACACTTGGTTTCGTTAAGCTTGGCACAGAAATAGAGGGTAATCGTACGAGCTAAATTATGATATTGTACCCGACAGTTGGATTAGTGAAGATATAATACTAGGCAAAAACATCTTACAGCATGCATCGATTCTGATCGCAAATGGGAGACTTACGACCCATAAAGAAAATACTAGCGATGACAAATTGATGCTAGCACAAGTAAATCTTGTTAGCCATTCTGACACAGCTGAAGAGCTAGATGGGTTACAGCATATTCGTGCACTTGACATTAAACAAACTCTACAGCAATTAGACGTGAAATATTTGGAAATCCCTGCCGTATTATAACCGATAAGGGGGCAGCATTCACAGCAGGCGATTTCGCAGAATATTGCAACATTCACAACATCAGTCATCACGCTACAACCACAGGGGTTCCCAGAGGAAATGGACAGGTGGAGCGAATGAACAAAATTATTATAGAAATGTTAACAAAATTGTCTCTCGATGACCCGCAGAGATGGTTCAAACATGTAAGTCGATCGCAAAAAATTATTAACTCTTCTACTTCCAAAATGTTATAGACATGTTTACCAGTATATATAAAATGCTAATACAATGCAAATTAGTTTCAGCGAGCGCAAATATTAGCGTGCATAATTTTCTGTTTCAGTCGTAAAGCGAATGTCGAGAGGATAAGTCGGAAAGCGTGTGTCAAGCTGTAATTCGTAAAGCGAACGTTAAGAGGCTGCATAAGAAAAAGTGTAAATGAAATTTAAGAAAGCGAATCATATTTTTTTTGTGTATAAACGATTTGTTGCTCAAACATTAATTATTATCTTAAGTTTGTTATTTTTGACTAAATATTGAATTAAAAAATTAATTTTAATAAACTTGATTAATTTGAAATTGCTAATCTGTGTTTATTCATTTCCACATATATATAAGTTAGTGGGGTGCATTGTGGCTTTCCACCGGCACGTCATGTGCGCGTACAAGTTGTCGATCCGTCAGCGTCAGCTCTACTTTTCATGTGCCCGTACAAGGCCCGTACTAGTTGTCGATCCGTCAGCGTCAGCTTTTGCTTGCGCGAGTTACGTCCCCACCTACATTAGCAACGACACAACCACCAACCAAACCACCAAGAATGGCAGCAGAGACGAATAGCTGAGTGCAACAACAACAAGGCCAATGCATTCTGCAAATACAACAAGTGCAAGTCAGAACCCAACAAGAGCATTGCACTCAAATACAACAACAACCATAAGCCAATGCTGACGATAAGTGGAACACCAGACAGCTGAGTAGGGTAGAATAAGAACTAATGAACTGTAATTCGTAGAATAAGACATTTATTTTATTGTTAATTTAGCATTTTGTATAATTTACTTTTTTAATTATTGAATAAACTTTATCATTATCATTTCGGCAATCAAATGAACTTGTTGTGAATTATTGTGATAGCAGTGGAAGAGCTATTTTTTTTTGAAGTTTAATAAGGGAGGACCCTTATTTCGCGCGCTCATAAGTCGTTTCTTTTTCTTTACAGTTGTCGGTCGTGTCGGTTGTCGGCTATAGAAGACAGTGATCTAGTTTAATAGGAATCCGTCTACAAATCGGAACAAACTTTCTAAATATTATTTCGCCTTATATTAACTTTATTATTATCCTCGTATTTTCTAACGAATAAAACATTTGAAATCAATTAAGGAAGCAGTTGTGCATTTCTTCACGAAGCCCACCTACTACCATTCTTACATATATATATTTTGGCAATCTGCGGGTTTATTGTTGGTGAATAAAGAAGCTCTGGTCTGTTGCAAATCTGGGCAAGCATCATATATATATATATATATATATATATATATATATGTGATGTGCGCAATCTGGACATCCCTTTGTCGGTCTAATCTGACTTCAGACTTCTTTACTATAAAAGTATAAATCTTCCATCTATAAAGTATAATATGTTGCGGTGTGAAAAGTGATCATATTTATATACAAGTGACGTATCAAATAACACCCCGCCGTTCGATATTTGATATTGGCAACACTGCACACTTGATGGTTTCTGATTGAAAGTACAACATAGGGCTGCAGTTGTATGGCTCCACACCATATTTTTTAATCATGGAATTGTAATATAACGATTGAGAAAAGAAAGACTTAGTAATAAAGAACACTTAAACCTAAACAGTCGTGTTTATTTACGTTCTTGGCGCAGTCGGTTTAAACGAACAAAGTGTTAAATGAAAATTAACATAAGTCGGTCTAAAGTTAAACGAAATTGTTAAGCAAAAATGAACGCAGCTTAAGAAAATTATTATTCTTGAAAAAAAAGGAACTTGATGACGACTGAATGATCAGAACTACTGGAAAAAATTAAAATTGGAGAAAACGAAAAAACTATGGAAAACCGAAACATAATCCTTGAGCACATAAAACTTTTCCAACCATTTGATGAAAACCAAACAATGCTGGCATACTTTATTCCAGACGTAGAGGGAACCACTGCCGACCTTAACAACATACCAAAAGATGAAAAAACTGTATTTCAATTGTATACTGAGTGTCGCGGTAAAAGCTACTGTCTTCGCCGTAAGAAGTCTCGCCGAAATATGAACTCGCCCGTAAATTTGAACGAACGAGTGAGTAGCAGAAGAGCAGCCCGGAAGAAAGCAGCAAATGTTAAACAATCACACCACAAACATAAGCAAGCGTAAAAATGTATAATAAAGCCAGCTAAAATCAATTAAATTATTAAAGTATAAAATTTCGGGTTTATCTGCTACGAACTTTCATTTACAATGAGACTGCTACGAGGACCGGCACTCCAGGCTGCGAGGAGGGAGCAACCCAGTGTTTGGAGCCTGTTAATCGACGAATTTAGTGAGTCAGCTCCTAAACCTAGACAAATACTAGAAGTAAATAATATTAAGTTCAGAAAAAATGTGAAAGAACTGTGCACCGACATAAATACATCAGTTTGTAAAATAAAAGATAGTATTAAACTAAGTAGTGAAACAGCACATTCTCAAAAATTTGTAAATAACGAGAAGAACTTCCCTACTGCTCTTCTAAATGCAAATCTTGTGACTAATTTTAAAGACGCCAAAAAAGTGTTGCGGGAGTACAAGGAATTGGTTTCAAACGATACAATTCCTAAAAATTCAAATATGTCTGTTGCAAATCGACCTTTAGTTAAAGATGTCGCAAAACATCAACACCGCCCATGGTGTAAATTGCTGTTTATATATAATTGTTTTTTTTTGTGTGTGAACCCTGTGTTTCACTACGACTTGCGTCAGGTGGCGAATGCCGAAATGGCTATTCATTCGTTATCTGTCGCAAGGAGGGTGAGAACACTGCGGTAAGTTTGGTTTTATTTTTATGTATTTTGTAATTGTCAATTTTATTCCAATAGAAATAAACACATCACAACTCGAATGTAAAAGCACGGCGGTCTTTACTTGAGTGGTAGTTTAAGGCAAACCCTTGGACAGGTAACAATGTCAAATAACAATTATCAATATCCACCCAATATAAACAACCCCTTTTTGTTAAATAGATTTAATACAAAGCCAAGTTTTGGAAATAGTTATCACCAATATCAACAGCGACCACAGCCACAGTTTAGAAATCAATACATTCCACCAATTAATAACAATAAATTTCAGCAACAATACCAACAATTTAACACAACCCAACTTTTTAAGCGTAGGAGAGAATACGATTCGAACCAATCACGTATTAGACGATATGGTGCACCAGTTCCAATGGAACGAGACACCCAAAATTTTCATTTGCTAGCCTCGGAACACTACCAATAATAAAATAGAAAATTGAGAATAAATTATTTAAATTCCTTGTAGATACAGGATCCTCAGTAAGCCTAGTAAGAACCCGAACCCTCTATAGCTAAACAAGTAGACCCTTTTAAATTACAAATTGCCATAGGTAGTGTCAGTTTAAATAAAATTCAGGAAATTTACGACCAAAAATATAAAAAAACTAATAATTTTTATATTTGAATTTTCTAAAAAAATCCAATGGCTTAATAGGATATAATACACTTCAGCAATTAAATTCCGTTATCGATTTATCAAAACAATTACTAGTACTGGGCGGTGAAACTTATAAAATTCTGAATGGGGAACATTCTGAATACGACAATATTGTGAAAGAACCAGGGGTACATTTAACAAATGTAAAGCATAATTGTAATAATTTAGAAATTAAGGTTAACAATCATAATTTAATATATTATTCTAATTTGAAGATTATTATAAGAGAAGCAACATTGGAGTCATATAGCCAATATTCGACATTGTTAATATTCCATATATAAATGAAATGGAAACTAAAATTGTAATCCCAAGTCTAAAAGATATAAAGCATAAATTTTGTGAAGTAAGAAAACAACTGTAATTGCTCTTATTGTTTGTGTTCTCATTTCTATTCAGTTCCCAAATATAAAAATTATATTCAAAACACATTAAATGAATAAAAAAAGTTCACGTGGTCGTGAACATATCCGGAAGAGGGGAGGAGTAACGTTTCTGATTGAAGGTACAACATTGAGCTGTGTTGTACCTTTAACACAGCCCAATGACTCCACATCAATATATTTCTTAATCATGGAATTGTAACCTAACAATTGAGAAAAGAACGATTTAGTAATAAAGAACACTTAAACCTAAACAGTTGTGTTTATTTACGGTATTTACATATAAATATTTATATTAAATCATGGTGTATTTATAATAATTGTGTAGCATTTTCCACACCACCTTTGAGGTATGCATTGACGCGTTACCGAGGTTTTAAGGTGTTAAGTTCCCCTGTGGGCCTATGTCACCCTTTACAATACATTATTTATATTTACAGTTGAAAATATTAAAGTGAAATTTTCTTCCGATCGAACCGAACTCGACCTGGGTTACTCATTACGATTATTTTTTTTAATTGGTTGTTAAGAATTCTTGTACTTTTATACATTTGCTTGATTTTTATATAGTTTTTTGATAAATTCTGATGCAATATTTAACTAAATGAAGTGAACCTATTTAATTAAACGTTTCTTGCAAGACTATAGTATTAAACTTATATTATAGTATTATTATAACACTATATTATAGTATTGCTTTCATACACGGCACTGAGCGATTCATTAAATTGTATGAATTTTGGAAACGTGTTGAGTAATGCAATGTACGTGTAGATACGATTTTGTACGCTACGCGGTATTTGTTATAATATAGTGTCTCAACTAGCTATAATTCATGGCAATGTTCATGTTCATGTCAGAGTAGCTGATGGCTGTCAGAATATGAAGTGGGCAAATTATGTTAAAGCATTTCATTTTTTACATGTCCTTGAACAGTAAACAACAGAGATGCGTTCTCGCATTGAATGCTTTAACAGAGTTAAAAAAACTGCAATCAGAAATTAAACAGTTTGAAATTGCACAAACACTCAAATTCTCGATAAAAATTTATTAAACGAATTATTTCGCTTCTATTAAATTTAATTTGTGCCATTTTTTTTAGACAATCGTTCAAATCGAGTGAAACTTCAAATTTATGCCAGGGTTTCTGGCAGACCTGCTGTCTTAACATAATGTTGAATTTTTTTGGTATGATATTAACATATGGAATCTCCACTCAACATTTTAATGTTAGGACATGAACATTGCCATGAATTATAGCTAGTCGAGACACTATGTAATGTAGCTAATTGGGTGTTTGTGAAATTAATTCTCAATAATAATAAATAAAATAATGTAATTATATAAACTATCGAATCTATTTAGATGCAAATTAGTAATTAAAATAATACTGAATACATTGTTCAATGTAGGCACGCTGAAAAAATTGGTTTGTTTATGGTCTCTAACTGGAAAAATATATTCAGTTATTATATGACCAAGATTGCGACAAAAGGTACTTATTTTATATTTTAATTTAATTTTGTAATTTAATTTAATTTTTTTATTTATTAATCGTAGGTGTGGAACTGAAAACAATTTTATAGAATAATTTAGAACCAGCCACGAGGCTTGGAGTACGTGTAATCAGCAATTAGAAAAATTACTTAACTTAAACGAAAAAACACTCCCTAAAGGAGAAAAAGAATATTTTATGTTTGATTACTATCACTTTTTTAAGTCATCAGTAATACATTTGTAACCATAAATTCATTACAATTGAATCTGGCGAAGCATGTTACTTACGAGTTAGTGAAAAAGTTATTTGATTATGAAAAAAATTTCACTTCACTCTGTCCAAAATTGACCTATGAGATATGCTCCTAATAATGATTTAGAAAACATCTCTAGTGTTGAACTTGCACGCACAAGGAAAGTTAAAGGGCATTTCGAAGACCGATACGAACTAGAATCCTTCCTTATAAACAATCAAATAGACATCATGTTAATTGATGAGACACATCTTACACAATTTAATAATTTTAGAATGAAAGGCTACGTCATATACGACACTAGCATCCAAGTGGGAAAGCACGAGGCGGTACAGCTATAATGGCACAAACTATAATTAAGCACTATGCATTACAATCATGCACGGAACAATATATGCAAGTTAAATTATGAGTTTTCATATCTTTATATTTTTTTGGAATATTTTGCATTATATTTTCATTCTTTCATTCCCACGATTCCTATCATCTGTGCTGACACTATGTCTACGATTAATGTAAGTTACCGCCGAATTAGCTGAAAGCCAATATCTCGGCTTCACAGACGTCAACCTGCACGAGCGAACCAATAGCATTCCTGGGTCCACGCGCATCCGCTAAAAGTGCTGACACCATGGCTAGCGCAACCGTGAGAATCATATTCGGGCAAGCAGCAACGTTCACAACGACAGAAGAACCAACGTGCAAAGGCTTAATTTTAAGATAATGATTTTTGTTAGTTTTTTTTAAATTATTAAACAATAAAGTGTTACGGCTCTGGCCGAAAAATAAAATAATATTTTTTTTATATTAAGTAATCTAAACATAATTAACTTGTAATTAGAATCCATTTTTCCGGCATATTTAAAGTGGTATTCAAAGGAGATGGTATATAATTTGTGTAAAGTGTAAAATAATTATTTAATAAATATATTCTTTTGAGTTAATGTGAATTACACAATTTAACTGGGGATCATCCAGGACGCTTCAAAGAAAAATATATAAAACTAGCTTAATCCTTAATACCAAAAGGACGTAGTTCATATATCTTTTAGGGATCAAACCAAATAAACAACAAGTATCCTACATAAAGGAGAAAAGTAAAACTATCTTTTAAGAAACACCTCAAACAAAAACTAAACATTCTACGTAAGAGGAAAGTGAAATTAATCAAAAACTTTTTGTGTCGTATTGTAATATTTATCCTTTTTCCTACTGAAAAATAAAAACCCTAATAAAACAGCAAAGGAAAAGGGTATACCACACCAATAATTTGTGGTTCGAAAAGAATAGATTAGTGAAAATTAAACAAAACACTTATAAAAAATAACTTATAATACATAAAAGTTTAAACAACCATTACAAAATACAACAGTGTTAAACTTAACCTTAAACTTAAAAGCACATCGACAAAGAAGAAGCGTTCATTTCCGGAACGTCTACGTGGGACATATGACCATATACCAATCATCAGAGCATCAATAGTGACCAGAAACGAATTATCAGAACATCAATAGTGACCAGGAATATATATTTATATCACTATGACACCAATACTCACATTACTGCTTTACATGACGACAACGGCACGAACTGAAGTACAAATATTGGATTATTCGAATTCACAATTAGTTGCGATACACGCCGAACAAACTAAACTTCATGACGGAGACTTCAAATTAATTCACTCAATAGACATAAATAAATAAAGTGATTCTAAACTTGGAAGAAGAAATTAAAGCCAAAGTGCTCCCTAACAGTTCAGCATTGCCAATTTTACACCATGGGATACAACAACTAGAAATCCAATTAAGACGCATTAAACCCCGAGCAAAACGCTCACTTGACTTCCTGGGAGCAGCATGGAAATGGATGGCAGGTACCCCAGACCATAACGACCACCAAATAGTTGTAGATAAAATAAACGGAATATTAGAAAACACAGACAAACAGAGAATAATAAATAGGCCAGAAATTAACCAAATTGTATTCCAAAGCTGCTCAATAGTAGTAATCATAACTGTTCATCAATAAATAACCATCATGTTCCAATGGTAGAAACAATCTTACCTTCATCTTATCATCTTAGTAAATCAATACAATGGCTCAGTGGAAATACAAAATAGTCAAACCAGGAATCTTACAGGGAGCTTTCTTGTAGAAATTTCCCAACACCACTGTCGGCAACACTGGCCAAAAATCTTTTCAGAGGATCATTTTCCACACAGATGGCAACGACATTTTTTGTAATACTTGCCCATGGCTAATTTCCATTTTAGGTTTTAAGCAACCGCGAATAAAAACACCAATTGTCAAACGAACGACTATATATCGAAAGATATTAATGTCAAGAAGACTTATCGACTGCGAGCAACAATTTAATTTAAATAAAATACCACCAAAATAAATTAACTCGCTTGTTTTTACTGACAACCACCGTAATTTCAAAAGATTTTTACGCCTGGAAACCGCTTCCAGCAATTCTACAAGCCTAATATATCCCAAATAGAGGAAGTGCTTTCCCTAGAAATGATAAAAGACTTGCAGTTAAGCAAAGTTAACGAGATTAGCTCAATATCAGCAAAAGGGAAATTTCTTTCCGCTATCAATTCAGTCCTGTCCGTCATATTAATATTCAGTGTGTCCTTTATACTTTATAAACTTAAAACGTAAAACAAGCCCAAATTAAAAATAACGGCAATAATTAATGAAGGCTATCCGCAAACAATTTCAGATATCGATGAACTCTCCCTTCATGCGACACGATGCGAATTCCGCAGTGCCAACGTACTCCCAATTCATTAACAATCGGGGCGGCGATTACAAGGAGAGGTGGTGTTGAGATATGAGATTGATTTCATATCTTTATATTTTTTTAGCATATTTTGCGTTATATTTTCATTATTGCATTCCCACGATTCCCTGCTGTCACTATGTATACGATTAATGTAATTGGAATCCATTTTTCCGGCATATTTGCGCCGTAACTGCAACTGTGCTGCGACTACAGCAGGCTTCTTTATGTTTCTTCAGGGTTACTGCTGGTGAGTTGCTTTAAGATTTACAGTGGCATTCAAAGGAGACGGTATATAATTTGTTTAAAGTGTAAAGTAATATTTAAATAAATATATTTTATATATGTGAAATAAAAAATTTAACTTGCACGCAACATCTATCGTCATTGAAAGCCCACAAATAGCCCTAAATAATTAATTCAGCCGTATACTGTCCCCCAAGGTTCAACATAACAAAAGAGCAATTCGAACACTTTTTCCACACCCTTGGAAACCGGTTCACTACCAAATATGTAAAATATTATTTCTTTTTACTGTAGTGATAATAAGTGTATAAATATTGTTCCAATAAAGTATCTATAGGACCTCTTCAACATGGAAACTTAACCCCTATTAGCCTCTATAAAAGAACACACTCGAATCCTTTATAAATGATATAAACTCCCGATTAGTTCATTGTATTTATAATTCCCCATGGCTGCTGTTTCCCCAGTTCAGACCATATTACGAGTGTTACATTGCAAGTGGATAAACCTCATTGCTTCTGGAAAGGTTTTCACTGATTTGTAACATAAATATAACATTGGCAACGAGAAGTCGCATTCATACTAAGGTGAGTCTTTAGCCATTTCCTGTCAAGGACGTATAAATGCCAAGAATGGAGATGAAACCTAACTGTGCAAACACTGTAGATAGTGTTTAAAGTATTATGTAACTAGGAAAGCTTAAATATTTGATATAAAATTCTTTAAATTCCTTAATCGTGGTCGTGGATTATTAAATAAATAGATTAACTAAATTCTTGTAGAGATAGATACATATGTATATAATAATCTATTATTTTGAAGATTTTAAAAACGATAATAAATAATTTACATTCTAACCTAAAGTAGAGTTGATAATTAATGAGAAATACAAGTTATTCCTCACTTCAGTGATAATAGGGAATATAAAAATATGCACGATAAACTAAAATTGCTTTTGATGCAATGATAATGTAAATGCACATATTCTTTTGATACAAACTATTTATAAATAATTTTGTTGTTTTTCATGCATATTTTTATCTTCCTTAGTTGTTAACTTTAATAATAACTGCATATTAGTACTAAACGGCATTTAACTGTGTGTTTAAATGATGCCCTTCCTAGGGTGTTGGTTGTTCCGTCACAGCGACGTCTTCTTAAATAATTATTAAATTAAGCACTTACAACTTGTTGCGTTTTTTCTTTACTGCCGCCATTTACTGATAAAATTGTAGATAAAACTGTAGCTCTGGAATGGGAGGTGCCATATTGAGAAGGCAAATATTGTAAAAGTTTCCGATTATCATTGATGTGGGGTCAAATGTTTGAACTCGTGATGAATTGTATCCTCATAAGTAGTTCTTTGAAATTGGCAAAATTCGGTATTTCTTAATTATCCGGAAGTGTTTTATTCAGATTCCCTCTTTCGCAAACTGTCCAAATTGGTATGTTTGCTTTACTGAAGGATCGTGGTGTTGGTGTATCCAGGAAGAAATGTGTATTCATTTGAAGCCAAAATGAAAAATTTTATTTTTAAATGGTTTGCTTATTTTAATCAGTATTTTTATGTTCCCGGAAGAGTTTTATTCACATTTCCACTTTCGCAAGCTGTCCAAATTTGTATTGCTGCTTCATGGTGTTGACGGTGTCCGGAAAGAAATGTGTATTCATTTGAAGCTAAAACCGTTGTAATCCCTTGTTTTAGAGACAAATCTTCAAGTAAACGCGTGTTCTGAAATATCGGTCAGTTCATCAGATGTCATTAACATTTTGAAAAATAAATATATAATTTACCAAGTTAAAAATAATAAATTAATATAAAAAAAAAATATAATAAAAATGTTTAGAAAAGGCATTTCCAGAAAGTGTCGGCAAATAAAAGTGGAAGTGCAAAATCCAAATCAGGAGCTGAATTAACACATTCTTAATTTTTGCGTAAAAATTATTATACATGTTCAAGTATACATTATTATTATTATTATTATTATTATTATTGCAAACTGAAGCTTACAATTAAAAACTATAAGTCTAGTTAAGAAAACTATACATATATGTATGTATGTATATGCCTTTTATAAAATAAAAAAAATAATTGAAAAATTGAAGGGAATTTTTCAATTTCATTATTTCATAGCTGTAAACCAAACTAGGACGGGCAGTGAACTATTTTAAAATCAGATAAAAATTAACTACTTTGTAATTAGTTAAAACGAAATTAGTCAGTCTATTCACATAATAAAAAGTATGGAACTAGTATTATAACTACTTAAAACCTTATGAATAGCAGGGCAATTGTCTTTTCGTAGGACATGCGAAAAATACCCAGTTGGCTTTCTGTAACTAGGATTGAAGCTTAACCAGCACTGGTATATTTTTAAGTAGTAATTTTACTAGCATTTTAACTTGTTGGTTTCACTGCAGGGAAGCTGCTACCATCACAAGGCTTATACTCCTCTACACAAAAAACCAGGAACGATAAAAATCTGAACAAAGTTCCAGGGAGTACTAATAGGTGTGCACTGCTAAGTTCTTTTCGTACATGATAAATTCCTCTCCAGTAATTCCACGCTATTTCAATGTAAAAAAACACCACCTGGTGCATTCCATACGAAAATTTGTGTTTCAGAATGTTGGGCCAACAAATTTGCCGGCTTTTGTTTAGAATACTAAGTACAATTTCTTATATACAAAGTTCATTTCAAAATCAGGATGTTTCTGGAGAAATAATTTGATTGCGGTTGTCTTAAATGCATAGAAATATGTTAATAAGTGAAATTCATAAACATTTACTTACGTCCTTCATTGGCAGCTTCCAACTTTCCAGTGGGGCAATGAAATCGAAAAGCAAGTCCCGTGGAGTGCGACATTTATACAAAAATATGTGCATATAAATAATTTAATGGATTTTGCTTTAATTGGAATACTTTCTTTAACTTCGCTTCATATTTTATGTTTAAATTCACAATCAATAAAACAATTTGCAAATTTCGATGGATGCAGTGCTCTCAAAATATTTTTAGTTAACCGGCACGAAGCCTACCAACGGCAAAGTGAAAAGTTTATATTTGTATTATTATTATATTAAACTTTATCACAAGCACTCAGTGTATTGTTTTAATTAACAAATACGATTTATCTCCACAATTATTAAAATGAATAACACAGCACAATTGATTGAATGATTTAATATTTGTCTGCCATCAAACATTTCGCTTCTTTGGGCGCTAAGTAAGCAGTGTTGCAAGATGCTAAATTGAAATAGTACTAAATTTAAGGCAAAATAGTACATTTACATACGAAGACTCTCTGACAGCACGAATACGATATCAGATTAATTATTCATTTAAAATAATCTATTGGACAAATATATAGTATGTTGGTAAAAATTTATAATTAACCTTACTAATTTAAATTATTGGAGTGAAATGAATGTTGATTTATTAATATACTCTAAAAAAAATTTAAACATATTTTCTGTAATTGAAATAAACTAGTAGAATACCCACTCATTCTATATCATTGTTACCAAAAAGATTTTACATTTCTTATAACGTTTATATGTCGCATTAAGTAAGTTGGAAAAATTTAAATTAAAACACAGTTCAGATTTTGCACTAATTACCACTTTTAATGTAGAGAATAAACATAATTAATTAGTGTGCAAACTTGGAATAAGTATGTACGTATTTCATAGAAAAGTCAGCTTTCAAATGGCTCATGTTTCCTCATTCATTCTAGGCAGCACTTATTCATTCGCTACGGTGTAGAGATATCAGGACGCACTTACTACTTTCAGATATTGGGCATACAAAATTGATCTAACATAAAGCCTCATTTACACCATCGATGCACCAAGGCAGGCCTGTCCTAGGACGACATTCTAAATAGAGCATGCGCTCAATTCGGCTGTTTCGCCTTGTGCCTCATCTTTGGTATATTGTTCAAACGAAAGTGCTCTTTTTATATATATTCCTCATTGCAAATTGTTTTGGATGCAATTTAAGTAAGTAATAAAAAAGGATACAGAGATACAACTTTACCCATGAGAATTTCAGGAATCATATTTTTAAGAATCTCAGCCGCACATACGAACGTGCCTTCATTTTAATACTATTTTGACTAAACAGCATCGCTAGGTGCCATTCACTTGTCCTACATCAACAGCGGTGTTTTGCGGTTAGCTTCTTAATTTACAAAAATTTGTGTTGTGTAATAAATTTATTAAATTGATCCAAAACACCCTCAAAGTATCAATAGCCACAAATTTTTTTAAACGTTCTCCTAAAATTATGCCCACAGATTTCTTTTAAAGCATACAGTCTAAAGTAAGCCCTGAAAGTATATCTACAGATTGATAGTAATTATGAACACACCCTAAAAGGATGCAATAGGCACGAGTTGTTTGCACCATGCACCATTATTGGATGACTAGAATCTCATAGCATACTTTGCGGGTGCTCTCTGACGGCAGGGTAGCTTTCTAACGATTTCTGCTCGCCTGGTTTTTCGGTTGGTACCAAAACTTATATTTCGGCTCGCGATTAGCCCTATCTATATTTTCTATATATCACTAAGTGAACTTGGTGACTCACTCACAAAATTATTTTCCTTTTCACACTCGTCACTTTTACTGATACTTTTTCTTCCCAAGCATTTTTCAACCAAAAATTCATGCTATTAAAAGATGTGCCCAGTTCAAGATACACAGGAAGTATCTGGGAAAAAACATCGTGGTACTATCCGATAGTCAAACAGCGCTGAAAAGGTGCGGTCTAAACTTGTATGGGACTGTATTGGGAAACTGAACTCCGTAGACAATATCAACAGCTATCTCTACTGTGGATACCAGGCCACATAAGAGTCGAGGGAACTGAGAAGGCTGATATCTTACCAAGGAAAGTTCCGGCCACTCAGTTCAACGGTCCTGAACCCATCTGTGGACTATCATCCAACCATTGGAGGTCTGCTGAAGAAGTGTACAAAAAGAAGTCGAACCTGGAAAAATTTACAAGGATTAAGACAGTTTAGATGTCTACTGGGAGATGTTAATCCTAAAAGAACTAAAGAGGTAATAAACATGCCTCGGAGTAAATTAAGAATCATCACAGGCACTTTAAGGGGACTACCAACTATCATATGAATAAGTTGGGTCTATCCTCAGATGCCATCTGTAGATTCTGTGGAGAAACTGACGAAACCTCACTGCACCTGATCGCAAACTGCGGACCTTTGCCGCACAAAAGGCACGGGTTTTTGGGAGAATATACCTTAGATATGAGCAAGATCCCGGAACTTGGTTCCTCCAAAATATATGAATTCCTGCAAGGAATTAACCTGACAGAAGATCTATAGATGAGACTGTCCTCATCTTTCGGATAAATAGGGTATCACAATAGATCTTTCAGGTCTAATCTAGTCTACATTCATATATTTTAAAGAATTGTTTTTCCTTTATAGTCAGTATTGGCACGTAGTTCGGGCGCTGACTAATCGTGATCATTTCGCTTATTAATTTGTTCGCATTGTTGGCATTTTTGAAATTTCGTGTTGTCTTGATCTTCTCTTTGCGTAACTTCTAAAGGTGAATGTGGGGGTGTTTGGATCAGCAAATTTTGGATTGAATCCTACTTTTTTCTTATAGTTCCACACTCTGGACAAAATTAAAATTAATATTTCAATTATCAATCTGTTTACATTGCACCTTTGGGAAAGAGTATATTTTGAGGAACTTTGCCGTCTTTCATTTTTGGTCGAAATTTAATTTTTTTTTTTATATACAAAATATTCATTTGAACATGGAAATTTCTCTCTTGAGAGCAGATTGAGCTCTATATACTAAAACATCGTATATCAAATGGCAAACAATCAATATTTTGAATTTGTGTGATTTGACGTCAATTCGTTCGGAATGGGAAGAAATGAAATGTTCAACTCATTCGCCGTGCGTAATAACCAAATTGGGTCTCTTTTTCCAGCATTTTTCTTCATCGCTTGCATAAATCCACGTAGAGAGAGTCTTACTTCGAAGTAGGGCGGCGACTGATGGCTTGAGAATATATAAAAACAGCCACTTTAAAAATGTGTTTGCATAATTTACAACATATAAATTTATATCAGTTAATTTAATCTCTCTGAGAATGAAACACAAACCACAAAAATTATTTTTTTCATTTTCTTTTATTAAAAATTAAAATTAATTATAAATTGAAGTGAATATAAAAATATGTATAAATTATTTTCTTATATTATAAAATAAAGGGTGTCCCAACAAGAACGCAATTTTTAAATTTGGCAACATTCGATGTGTCATTGTTTGACATTTGAACAATTGTTATTGTTTGCTAGTAGAAGGTACGGGGGTTAGTAAAAATGGAGCACTACACGAATGAACAACGCATTCTCATTGTGAAATTGTTTTACCAAAATGGTGAAAGTTTTGCGGCTACAGTTCGCAAATTGCGATCAATTTGGGGTCAGAATAATGCTCCAAAAGAGTCAACTGTAAAGAGATTAATGCATAAATTTGCCGAAACTGGGTCTGTTAGTGATGTAAAGACAACAACGCGCCATCGACCAGGTCGATCGACCGAAAATGTCGCAGCTGTACGTGATGATGTTGCTCAAACTCCATCCACCTCAATTCGACACCGAGCTCAGCAAATTGGTCTCCAAATCCACTAGCAGCGAATTTTGACGAAAGATTTGCATCTTCATGCATACAACGGCAACGGCAACGAAGACAACCGATGCGCAAACACAACAAAACAATAACAACAGCGTGAAAATAAATAAAAACAGTTGCGATCTCCCGCCAAGTGAAATTAATACACTTATAGCGGCGCAGTTTTTTTTTATATAGGCAGCGCAGCTTTTCAGTGTCTGACTGCTCCCATAAACAGCTCTCCCTCTCTGGCTCTGCTAACGCTGGCTCTCAGCTTGAGCACATTACAGTAAGTAACGACTGCTGCAAAAACGTAAGTACGCTTATTGTTGGCTCTGGGTCGGTAAACACTTTGCCGTGGAGTATGCAAAGCAACTCTCTCTCACCATTAGAACCTCTCAACATGCATGCTACAGCCAACCAAGGAAAAGGTTCGGCAATACAGACTGGTATGGACCGCTATATTGTGGTTAAGCGCAAGTTGAGTCCTCAAAAATTGTCTCAAAAATCGGCAAAGCAGATTAAATCTAATGATTCTGCTCCTGAAAAGAATCCACTCGCTTCTAACAGGTTTGCACCTCTTGCAAATGCCGAAGACAATTCTACCCAGAAAGTGCTAAAAGAGGTAAAGCCCCCACCAATTTATTTAAGGGAGCGCAACTCTAACGCTCTCGTAAAAACTCTAACTACTCTAATTGGTGCTAAAAACTTTCATGTTGTCCCAATACTAAAAGGCAAAATACATGAAACCAAAATTCAATTATATATCGAATCAAGCTATCGCAAAGTCGTCAATCTCTTTGACACAGAGAAAAAAAACTATTACACCTACCAACTTAAAAGTAGCAAAGGCATTGTTGTTGTCCTTAGAGGAATCGAAGCTGACGTAGATGTCAACGAAATAAGAGAAGCCCTATCCCAAGAGGGTTTTACCGCAAACTCTGTGTTTAACATACACAATAAAGACAAGATTCCACTGCCGCTCTTTCGCGTTGAGCTACAGCCAGTCGACTCGAACCTCAGAAAAGGCGAATCACACCCGATCTACAACCTTCGCTATCTTCTACATAGAAAAATCTCTGTAGAAGAACCCCACAAGCGAATTGGACCAGTTCAATGCCTGAACTGCCAAGAATTTGGGCACACTAGAAAATACTGTACACTTCCCAGTGTATGTGTCGTTTGTGGTGATCTCCACATGTCACAAAACTGCACAAAGCCCAAAGACGACTCCAGTGTCAAAAAATGCAGCAACTGTGGTGAAAATCACACTGCAAACTACAGAGGCTGCACTGTATACGCTCATATAAAAAAGAAATTTGCACCTCAGCCAAAACAAGTTAAAACTGTTCCTCCCGTAACAGTTTTGCGCGAAATCTCTGCCCGTGAAGCACAGCCTTCAAGTATATCTTACGCAAATATTCTCAAAGGCACCCCACCAGTAAACCCAAAAAATGATGAGAGTACTCTTGAAAAGACTTTACAAGAGTTCATCGCAAATATGACGGAATTTATGTACTCAATGCAAAGTATGATGCAAGACATGATACGTAATCAGAACATGCTTTTGCAATCCCTATTAACTAAACCATGAACGCACTGAAAATCTGTCATTGGAATGCAAATGGCATAAGTCAGCACAAAAATGAGCTCAAACTATTTCTCAACGATAACTCAATAGATTTGATGCTAATTTCTGAAACTCACCTTACTCAGAAAAACTGTTTCCAGATAGCGGGATACAAAGCTTATGACACCAAACACCCCGGTGGCAAAGCACGTGGTGGTACAGCTATTCTGATCAAGAATAGAATAAAGCATTTCCCAATGCAAGGATACTGTACCGATTATCTACAAGCGACGACTATTCAGCTCGAAGAATACGTCAAAGGCTTGACAGTATCATCCATCTATTGCCCACCCAGGTTTAATATAGATGAGCAGCAGTACAAACAATTCTTTAGTACTCTCGATGCTAAGTTCATTGCTGCTGGAGACTTTAATGCAAAGCATACTCATTGGGGCTCACGTTTAGTAACTCCCAAAGGCAGAAAACTCTTCTCTGCGATAAATGCTCTTGGTCTTAATGTCTTGTCCAATGGTAAGCCTACATACTGGCCATCCGACAAACAGAAGATTCCAGATCTTATTGACTTCGCCATCACTAGAGGTATAAATAATGTACACTCTCTTGTGCATTCCTCTCTGGAGCTGTCCTCTGATCACACTCCCACAATAATAACTATCTTTTCTGAAAACTCCTATCAGAAAAACGTGAGTGGTAGTTTCGACTACAAGAATACAGACTGGCTTAAATATATAAGATGTTCATAAGTTCACATCTTGAAATAAAGACTTCCCTAAAGTCTGAGCAGGAAATAAACTCCGCTATTTTCAATTTCACTCAATTGCTAACCCAATCAGTAAAAATTGCTACACCACGTTCTAAAGCTCAAACCCGACAAGAGTGTACTCCCCAAGACATCCTGAAGCTCCTCTCCGAAAAAAGATCTCTTAGGAGAGAATGGCAATTGCAGAGATCACCTTCTCTGAAGAAGAAACTGAATGAATGTACTAAAAAACTGCATCACCTTCTAAAAGAAAAGGAAACCTCCGAGTTTCACGAGTTTGTAGAGACCCTCTGTCCTACAGAAGCCTCAAGCTATTCTCTATGGCGAACGGCCAAAAACTCGAAAAAACCCATTCAAATGGAGTCACCAATACGCCTTCCCAACGGCAACTGGGCAAGAAGTGATGCAGAAAAGGGAATAGCATTCGCAAATCATTTGGAGCAAGTTTTCACCCCTAATCTTGCTAGTTCCGTCCGTTCTCTAAAGGCGGTTGATGCTATCCCTAGCGTCAATGGTATCTCGATTGCCAAAAAGGAGCTGACAAACGCTATCAAACAACTCAATGCCAAAAAATCTCCAGGGCGTGATCTGATTACGGGCCAAATGATAAAAGAGCTCCCAGCAATAGCCACAATGCATCTCTTGCATATATTAAATGCTATAATACGCACTGGATTCTTTCCTTACTCATGGAAAATTTCTCAAATTATCATGATTCCCAAAGCTGGAAAGGACCCAACAAGCGTCTCTTCCTACAGACCAATTAGTCTGCTATCAATTTTTTCAAAACTCTTTGAAAGTTTGTTAATAAAGCGTATTAAAGACGTTGTCAAACAGTCTAATGTTATACCAAACCACCAGTTTGGGTTTAGAGAAAAACACAGTACTATCGAACAAGACAAGTTCATCGCATTGTAAACACTATACAAGAAACGTTCGAAAAGAAGCAATACTGTTCCGCAGTTTTTCTCGACATCACTCAGGCATTTGATAAGGTCTGGCACGAAGGAATCTTGCACAAACTGAAATGTATGTTACCTCTTAACATCTACACATTGCTCGAAAGCTATCTCTCAGGTAGACGTTTTGTGGTGAAACAAAAAAGCTTCATCTCAGATGAATACCCTATACAAGCTGGAGTACCGCAAGGCAGCGTATTAGGCCCCCTGCTCTATACGTTGTTCACTGCAGATATGCCAACAAACGGCAAGACTATCACCTATGTATACTTTTGCCGATGACACAGCCATATTGTGTACTTACACAAATCCGAAAGAGGCGTCAAAACTTCTCCAAGTACACGTCAACATGCTTCAGGAATGACTTGACCACTGGAGAATCAAAGTCAATGAGTCGAAATGCGTTCATGTCACATTCACTCTATGCAGGAGTACTTGCCCCCCTGTGCAAATTAACACCAAGCCGATCCCTCAGGCGACAGAAACTAAATATCTAGGAATGCATTTAGATCGTAGACTTACTTGGGCAAAGCATATAAGTGCAAAAATTACTCAAATTAAACTCAAAATAAATGAGCTAAACTGGCTTTTGAACAGGCAGTCCAAGCTCAAACTGGACTTTAAAGTTCTACTCTATAAAGTAATTATCAAGCCCATATGGACCTACGGTATCCAACTCTGGGGTACTGCTTCACCCTCAAATGTCGAAAAGCTGCAAAAAGCCCAATCGAAAATTCTTCGAATGATTACCAATGCTCCTTGGTACATCAAAAACGTTAACATCCACAGAGATTTACATATCCCGTATGTAACTAAAGAAGTTTCCCGACTTGCTGAATCTTACTTAGCAAAGCTAGACAAGCATCCCAATGCATTAGCGAGGCGCCTACGACACACCCGCCTGAAAAGGATGGACGTGCTGCGCTTAGCAACAAACTAGATTTTAAGCTTATTCATTACGCTATTATTTAAGTATTGCGCTACTTCTTTTCATATACCATAACTCCTCAAAGCACTGGCACTGGGAGGTTGGTAATGATTAATATGAATTTAAAAGTGAAATGTTAAATATACTATGAAGATTTATTGTTAGTTCTAAGATATTTTTTAGGAGATTCAATAAAATATATATATAATAATAAAAAAATAAAAAAAAAAATGCATACAAAGTTCAATTGACTCAGGAACTGAAGCCAGCTGACCATGGACAGCGAAGGGAGTTCGTTAATTGGGTATTGGAGAGACAACATGAAAATGCTGATTTTGCCGCTAAAATCATCTTCAGTGACGAGGCCCATTTCCATCTTGATGGCTTCGTCAATAGGCAGAATTGTCGCATTTGGGGTGAGGAAAATCCTCGAGTGATACACGAGAAGCAAATGCATCCTCAACGTGTCACTGTGTGGTGTGGTTTTTGGGCTGGAGGAATCATTGGACCTTTTTTTTATGAAAATGAGGCAGGTCAAGCGCAAACAATCAATGGTGTTCGGTATCGTGAAATGATAACCAGTTTTTTCTTGCCTCGAATTGAAGAAATGAATGTGGAGGGCATGTGGTTCCAACAAGACGGCGCCACATGTCATACAGCCAGAGAAACAATTCAATTCAAATATCTGTGTTTTATTTAAAATTTAAAAATTGCGCTCTTGTTGGGACACCCTTTATATCATTAATAAATTATCTTATCATTTAAAAAACAAAACTGACTTAATACTCTTCAAATGTAATTTTAAAAATGTTAATGTTACCTTTTGTTTTTCTAACTTACGTAATATATTTTCATATTGTAATAATAGTAAATAAATTTGACAATTACGTCATCATTTTACATTCGCTTTCTCTAATTAAAATTTTACATTTTATTAATAATTAATTTTATATTTGACAAACATTTTTAAAAAATTTTCGTCATTGGTCACAGTTGATTCGCCAGCCTCAACTCGCTGAAACAGAACTTAGCGAATTCTTCATTTGAACGAGTTGGTTGGCTTTGGTTTGAAACTTTGTTATCTCGAATTCGAGTTTTTATGATTTGTGCATAGAAGCAGCCTTTTTTCACATTGTGGCCAGGCCAGTGCTGCCACATTTCGTGAAAGCAAGGAGTTAGCGGTTTGGTGGTTTTTTTTTTTTAGAAAGTGGCGAATCGAAAGCTTCCATGAAATATATAAATTTACTATATCTGTGGGAAATTTAAAAATTCGTATGACTTAATTTACGTTAAATAGTTATTAAAAGAAAATGTTTCTCTTATAACTTGGAAATATTTTCTATATATCTTTCATTAAAGGAACATATGAGCAAAAATTGTGAAAGCTTTAAATAAATTTATTTTAAATACTAATAGCGTACAATTTTTGTCAATTGTTTGCATAAAAGATTATTATATACATATATGATCTAATAGAAAATATTGTAGAAAGTAGGTTTAGTGTGTGATGTCAGCAAAAAGGGCTTCGTAGGCACAGACTGGGAGAGAAATTTATATCAAATATTTTTAAGCTTTCAGAAGAAAATGATTTACGGAGTCGACTTATATAGGAAATATAATTTATTTTGTATTATTGTCAAGTCACTGAATAATAGTTAAGCTAATGAAATAAGTGATAAAAGAGAGACATAATGTGAAGATAGCTAATGAGTGGGTAGACATTTAAGTCCAAGAACTCTCAATATTTAGCACTACCCTCGTTTAGTTTCTTTATTTTAATTATAACTATTGTTAAATTCTAACTATTATAACCAGTGTCTAAATTTTAATATAATATAATTGTTTGGGAGTTTTTATACCCAAACAACATTAATCACCATGATCATCCCCACGGTGCCATACAAATCCACATCTGGTATCCCTGGATACCAATATCAACATTACATATGCATAAGTCAGCTCATATTTACATACATATTAACTAAGGCAAATCAGTCAAAGTTTTACGGTTATCGTTTTGTCATAATTTCCCTTTACACCGCTAACAATACCCCTCAAGTTGGACCTACACATTAAGCAACAGTTAGAGTTTTTTGTCTCTGTTGTTTTGCGCTTGTGTTTTGTTGTTGTGTTATTGGAAGTAAATGCAATTTCTGCTGTAGAGTTTTTTTAACATTAACTTCGAGAAGAAGTTCAAGAAGATTTAAAAGTAGTATGAAAAATATTGTTGACTAATGAAGAGCTCCTCAAGAAGAAAAAAAATTAAATAATCAATAGTGGATATTAAATTCCTTGTAAATTTACTAAGAAAATAATAAATGAATTTTTATTAAAAGAAAAGAGCTTCTTAAACAGAAGCTCTCATACAATAATATAATAAAATATATTATTCTAGATATACAAGCTTGCGAAAAGAGCAAAAAATGTTAATAAATAACAAGTAAACAGAAATTATATAAAGAAAAAAACCTCAGTTGAAAATTATATCTTTGACAATAGTCATTAAGTTGATCCGCCACAAACTCACAATTCGTTCAATGTATTTATAATTCCCCATGT
The DNA here is from genome assembly GCA_920105625.2 of Clusia tigrina. Taxonomy (NCBI): domain Eukaryota; kingdom Metazoa; phylum Arthropoda; class Insecta; order Diptera; family Clusiidae; genus Clusia; species Clusia tigrina. The sequence goes on from OV050030.1 coordinate 10,276,182, forward strand.
CTGCTGTTTCTCCAGTGAATACCATATTTCGTTACTTTGCAAGAATATTCCTCATTGCTTCTGGAAAGGTTTCCACCGATTTGTAACATAAATATAATATTGGCATCCAGAAGACGCGTTCATACGTCCATATGGTTGGAGTCTTTAGCTAATTCCAGTCAGTACTGTCGCGTTAATGTGTAGCAAGGACGTATAAATGCCAAGAATGGAGATGAAACCTAACTGTGCAAACGCTGTAGATAGTGATTAAGCCATTATGTGACATAGGCAAGCTTAAATATTTGATATAAATTTCTTTAAATTCCTTAATCTCTTTCGGGGATTATTATATAAATAGATTAACTAAATTCTTGTAGAGATAGATGCATATGTATATAGTAATGTTATTTTGAAGATTTTAAAAACGATAATAAATAATTTACATTCTAACCTAAAGTAGAGTTGACAACTAATGAGAAATACAAGTTATTTCCCACTTCGGTGTTTAATTGGGAAGATAAAAACTAAAATTAATAAACTTTTGTTGCAATGGTAATGTAAATGCACAAATTATGTTGATAAAACTATATATAAATAATTTTGTTTTTCATGCATATTTTTATCTTTTTTATTCGTTAATTTTAAAAATAACTGATTATTAATATTAAACGGCATTCAACTGTGTGTTTAAATGATGCCCTTCCTAGGGTGTTGGTTGTTCCGTCACACCGACGTCTTCTTAAATAATTTTTAAATTAAGCACTTACAATTTGTTGCCTGTTTTCTTTACTGCCGCCATTAACTGATGAAATTGTAGATTAAACTGTAGCTCCAGAATGGGAAGTGTGATGTTGGGAAGTCAATTGTTGTAAAAATTTCCGATTATCACTGATGTGGGGTCAAATGTTTGAACTCGTGGTGAATTGTATCCTCATAAGTAGTCCTTAAGATATCAATCATTTGATATTGGCAAAATTCGGTATTTCTCATTTATCTGGAAATGTTTTATTCACATTCCCTCTTTCGCAAGCTGTCCATATTTGTGTACTTGCTTCACTGAAGGGTCGTGGTGTTGGTGGTGTGCAGGAAGAAATGTGTATTCATTTCAAGCTAAAATGAAAAATTTTATTTTTAAATGTGTTGCTTATTGTAAAATTCTAATTGGAATATTCTTTCATATATTTTATGAATGTAAATTAGTATTAAGTATTAATTTTATATTTTATTTTTAACTAAAATAATTTTTTTTTTATTTTTCAAGTATCCTTGCATTGGAATTATTAATTTTGTTTTACTAATTTGCCCTATGGCCGATACTGCTACCTAAAAGTTCTTTAGTATCATTCTGCAGTAGTCATTAGTAATCCATGTCATCACAACTGTCCGATCTACTATACCCTATTGGTTTCGTATCGGTTTTTTTTCCCATTTGGTGAAGTCACCACAACCCAATTAAAGGCATCAGGTCCTTTTCTACCTAGATGTTCCTTGTCTAAAGAAAGGAAGTAGTTGAAAGTCTTGTTCTTTCATTATCATTTCCGTTTTATGCATGCATTTGAGAATCCCCATAACAAGAGCATTCTTTATTTCTTCCAAAGCCAGCTGGCCGTTGTGGAATATGTTCATTATTAGTAGTTCTCCCCACCGCAATGCAGTTGCATAGCATGTGCTCTGCGGTTTCTTCTTCTAGACAGATCCGGCACTCCTTATCATCAAAAATGTGGTTTTTAGTCAGATGATATTTTAGATAGAAAGGAACATGTGGACATTATAAAGCTGTCTGCAAAACAATGGAGCTGATCAGAGAAAAGACACGCCCACTTTTGATATAAGGAAATCTCTACCAAATATATCAACAAATGTATCTAGCATTATGGAATTCAACTATGAAACTTAGTGATCATCATAGGTGTAACACTTCAACCGACATGTAGAAAAAAGTGTGTTGACCCCTTATCGCCATGGTTTAACTCTCACGTACATTATATCTGTATGAGCGTGGTTTTATAAACTATAAAGGTAAAGGGTATTTCGTAGGCGGTCGAACCCGACTTCAGACTTCTTTACTCGTTTTTTATTATTAAAATTGAAATTAAGGTAATACCAGAATTGGTGTTTCTTATACACGTCTGAAGGCGGATACCGCAAATGGTAACTTGGACGCATTTTATTTTAACTGATCGTCGCAATTTACAGAGTATAAAGTGTGTGCTACCAATTATTGCAGCATTGGTCGACTTGAGTGTCTGTTGCTTGCGGTCATTGTGATAGCGTTATACCACTACATTTTAACCACTGTATATTTATTTATATACAAATGTTTTCAATTCATTATAAATTAAACCCGTTTATATAGGTCCAGTGACGACTACGAACAAAAGAGTAGTGAAGTCAACAGGATTACCAGATGCAGTGGCAGATCTAGTGACGACTGAATCACCTGGATTACCAGATGGAATTGAAAATTGCAAAGCATCAGTAAACATAAATGAAGATGATGCCGATATAACTCTGCAAGAGTTCGAATTATATTCCGATATGGAATATACAAGGAAATACTGCGAAGTGAAGGAAGAGGAAGGATTGAATAAGAGATGCAATTGCGAAATTAAGTATGCGAAGAAACAAGCATACTATGGGAAAACAATAAGGAATTTAGAGGACAAATTAGCTAATGCTGAGAAAGAGTCGAAAATAATGAAGGAATCTTTAATGAAGAGCATTACTCCAAACAGTAATGCCTCTCCTGCTGCACTATCATTTGCAAAAATGATAGTGTCTGGCAGTCAGCATTACAATGAAAATGGTGATGCAAAGTGGTGCAAACTATCCACTACAGATCAAACGCGGCATATAATGTAATGCGAGATGACCTGGGATTTCAAATGCCAGCTGTGAGGACACACCAACGTTGGAGACCTATAAATATTGTTCAGACTGGCATTGATCCAATCGTTATATATAACCTCCAAAAGCAGGTGGTTAAAATGACAGAAACAGAACGAATTATTGTTCTTTTATTGGATGAAATGCAGATTCGGGTTTTCCAACAAGAGGTGTTATTTTGAATCACCCGGTATTTCGGTAGCTGTCACTTTTGAAGCTTTTATTCTTTGACATTTGACAAGTAGGAACTACACCATTACTAGAAATGGAACGATACACGCTTCAACAACGCATTGAAATTATTAAAATTCACTAGAAAAATGGTGAAAATCTTGCAGTCACAGTTCGCAAAACTAAAGCATTTTTGGGTCGTCGTGAAGCACCTTGTCGGACCGCAATACAGAAATTGGTGGAAAAATTGGAGCTGTTGGGACAAGTTAGTGATGTGAAGAATAAAACCCGTGCACGTCGCTCAAGAACAACTGAGAATATTGCTGCTGTAGCCCAAAGTGTTAAAGAAAACCCAGGTTTGTCCATTCCTCGTCGTTCTTTGGAATTGGGCATTCCACAAACGTCTTTACACCGCATTTTGCATAAAGACTTGGGTCTTAAGGCTTATAAAGTTCAGTTACCACACGAAAACAAGCCGGCCGATCATCAACAACGTCGTGTCTTTGCTGACCAAATCAACCCTTGAAATGCATGAAAATGAATTCCGGAATTCCATCGAAAAATCATCTTGACTGATGAGGCCCATTTCCACCTCGGTGGCTACGTCAACAAGCAAAATTGTCGCATCTGGGGCACGGAAAACCCAAGAGTTGTTGTTGAGAAGCCTCTCCATCTTCAACGTGTGCCTGTTTGGTGCGGTTTATGGTCCGGCGGGGTCATTGGACCTTACTTTTTCGAAAATGAGGTTGGATCAACAGTTACGGTGAATGGATTGCGCTATCGAGAGATGATTAATGATTTTTTATGGTCGGAGTTGGATGGTATTGATCTGGACAACGTTTACTTTCAACAAGACGGCGCTACGTGCCACACAAGCAACGAAACCATTGCTGTTTTACGGGAAAAGTTTCCGGACCGTGTTATCTCTCGAAGAGGTGATCACAATTGGCCACCGAGATCTTGTGCTTTAATACCTTGCGACTTCTTCCTTTGGGGCCACGTGAAAGATAAGGTCTACGCCAACAGCCCAGCGTCGATTCAAGAACTCAAAGATAGAATTCGTGAGGCTATCGAGGACATATGGCAGCCACTTTGCGATTTGGTTATGGAAAATTTCATGAAAAGGATATGGTCCTGTAAGCGTGGTCGTGGTGGCCATTTGGCTGATGTTGTTTTTCATTATGAACGGCATACCTTCCTCTTTATTATGAAATAAACATCCGATCATTTATCTCAAAAAATGGCATTTTTCTTTGAATACCAAAATAACACCTCTTTTTGGAAAACCCTTTATAATAATCACATGGACCAGATCGATGGATTTGAAGATTATGGACGAAATATGAGATGAGTGTCGACGAAATGCCTTGTTTTTATGATAAAAGGGCTCTTAAGCGGGTGGAAATATATAGTCAGCTATAATGCTGTAGGGAATTCATTTAAAAATGATAAATTGAAGTCAATACTTTTGACAGTTTTAGAATCCCTCTTCAAAATTAATCTGCATGTGAAAGCAGTTATATGTGTCCAGGGTGCCACAAACGTTGGCCTGGCAAATACATTTGGAATTGAAGAACAACAGCCATTTTTTATGTATAATGGGAAAAAAATATATTTCCTATTTGATTATTGCCATCTTTTTAAGTCATTAAGAAATATGATACTTAGAAATGAGGTGCAAACAGCTAACGGCATAGTTTGCAAAAAAGTGCTAGAACGCATTTACGAGGAAGATAAGAACAACTTTATATGCAAACTTTGCCCAAAGCTGACTAGTCGTCATTTGTACCCAACACAATTCGAAAAGACGACTAGCAGCGCAACTTTCGAGTCGAACAGCTGCAACAGCAATCGAATTCTGTGATAATTTGATGCTGTTTACAGATAGTTACACGAAGAAGTGTGTAAAGGCAACTGCACTGTTTATACAAAAATCAAATGATGTATTAAACAGTAAAAATTTAAATGATAAAAATCCACTTTCTAGAGGATATAAACGCGTAGGAAAGAAAGAACGCGATATCCTTAATTCATATATTGAATTACTGAAATCGATTGTGTTACCAACAGCAAGCAGAGTAAAATGCATTGATGGCACTATTGTGAGGCAATAGTGATGCTATCAGAAGAAATATTTGAAGAACTCCCAAGGATCCAATTCATTTTATTGGGAAAAATGAATCGGGATGCATTGGAAAATACTTTCTTTCGCATAAGATCCGCAAGTTGCTTAAATACACATCCGTCGATATCAGAATTCCAATATATTTTGCAAAGCTGATATCGATGAAAATAACTACCTTCGAGTACCAGAAGCAGTTAGGAAACTGCGAATCTGATGAAGGTACATACCTGGAATGGCATACGGCCACCGTAGAAGGTATGCAATATCAATTGGACAGATCAGAGATTAATGTGGAGGAGGAAGCTAGAAACTTGTGTGACGAACAAGCAGTATTGGATGCAACACCAAGTACTACCTCCGCGATTTCCACAAACGTCCAACGATACTTTGCAGGGTATGGATTATATAAAACCCTCAAAAATAATATGCAATGCTAGAAATGCAACTTGTTGTTAGTAAAAGCTGCGAATGCACTGGCACAGATTACAGAATTGTGGATTAACAAGAAGAATTATAAATCTGAGTTGAATACAATGCATTTAATGAATCCCTCAGATAGCTTCTTCAATCTATGTGTGCAGCACTACACATGGTACACTGAACTGTTTAATAAAATATCTCACATAAAAGGAATAAAACAACACATTATTGAGATAATAAAAATAAAAACCCGAATACAAGAACTGGTTTAGTCTGCAAGATGACTGCTACCTGCACCATGTACAAACATTGGAGTTTTACACAAGAGTTCTCCTGTACAAAAACTCAAAATGGCTGTTCGCTTTCTATAATGAAAAAAAAGAAACCACCCGCAAAAACGCTGAAAAAGTTAACGAAATGAGCACTGTTAACAGAGATTTCGATCAATCGAAATATATTAAAAATTATAAGATTCAAAGCAATTGCCAAATCCTCTTACCCGCAGAAATAAATAGAGAATAAATTTAATCGGCTAAATTATAAAAAACCCAAAGAAATTTGTATGGGTAACTTTTAATCTCGCTGGTTTTCAAGCAATTTTCAATTTGGAAGCAGTTTCTATCGATAGAAAAATTGGCTCGTTTCATCAGATAATAATTTTCTCAATAACTTGCTCCATACAAAAGTCTGTCCTATCCTCAATAGAGTGGCGAATCGAATGCGGCTATAGTATATTAATATATATTTTTTTTAATTCATGTAAAAAACTTAGTTTTAAACACTGGACTCACCATCAGTTCCATATATTTATTATTGGACTAGAATAAGTTACTTTAAATAATTTTAAGTAAAGTAAGACATCGTTGGACCTATCACCAGTTCCACAAATTGATTGGTGGACTATACTAAGTGAATTTAAGTATTAGATAATTTGTTATTTAATTAAAAATTTACAGTTGACCCTCGAGAATGCAGTATGGTCGGGACCGAGCACATAAAAGAAAATGGAAAATTAATGTTAAAAGAGTTCATAATTTGGGATGTTCACGTTTTGGAGTGTTCACGTTATCGAGCGTGCACTGCTGTTTATAATCTTGGAGTTATCATCAGATCCAGCATTCAATAGTTGGACTAATTTAAGTTAGATTTAAGTCCAGATCGACGGCAGTAACAATCTTGGAGTTATCATCAGATCCAACATTCAATAGTTGGATTAATTTAAGTTAGATTTAAGTCCAGATCGACGGCAGTAACAATCTTGGAGTTATCATCAGATCCAACATTCAATAGTTGGACTAATTTAAGTTAGATTTAAGTCCAGATCGACGGCAGTAACAGTCTTGGAGTTATCATCAGATCCAAGATTCAATAGTTGGACTTAATTAAGTTAGATTTAAGTCAAAATCGACGGCAGTAACAATCTTGGAGTTATCATCAGATCCAACATTCAAAAGTTGGACTAATTTAAGTTAGATTTAAGTCAAAATCGACGGCAGTAACCTTGACGTGGTGATTTGGCTTATCCCATATTATAAATAATATAATATAATATGGAAACAAATAACTGCCTTTATTTTTAATTTAAATTTATACTCACCAAAAAGGTAATCAAATAATAATGAAATATTTACTTTTATAATCATCTAATTCTTTTCCAGAAATACTTGAAAATATTTTCAAGAAAAGATTTTTTTTTTTTTTTTTTTTAATGTATATATTTTATTGAATCTTCTAAAATATCTTAGAACTAACAATAAATCTTCATAGTATGTATATTTAACATTTCACTTTTAAATTCATTTCAATCATTACCAACCTCCCAGTGCCAATGCTTTAAGGAGTTATGGTATATGACAAGAAGTAGCGCAATACTTAAATAATAGCGTAATGAATAAGCTTAAAATCTAATTTGTTGCTAAGCGCAGCACGTCCATCCTTTTCAGGCGGGTGTGTCGTAGGCGCCTCGCTAATGCATTGGGATGCTTGTCTAGCTTTGCTAAGTAAGATTCAGCAAGTCGGGAAACTTCTTTAGTTACATACGGGATATGTAAATCTCTGTGGATGTTAACGTTTTTGATGTACCAAGGAGCATTGGTAATCATTCGAAGAATTTTCGATTGGGCTTTTTGCAGCTTTTCGACATTTGAGGGTGAAGCAGTACCCCAGAGTTGGATACCGTAGGTCCATATGGGCTTGATAATTACTTTATAGAGTAGAACTTTAAAGTCCAGTTTGAGCTTGGACTGCCTGTTCAAAAGCCAGTTTAGCTCATTTATTTTGAGTTTAATTTGAGTAATTTTTGCACTTATATGCTTTGCCCAAGTAAGTCTACGATCTAAATACATTCCTAGATATTTAGTTTCTGTCGCCTGAGGGATCGGCTTGGTGTTAATTTGCACAGGGGGGCAAGTACTCCTGCATAGAGTGAATGTGACATGAACGCATTTCGACTCATTGACTTTGATTCTCCAGTGGTCAAGCCATTCCTGAAGCATGTTGACGTGTACTTGGAGAAGTTTTGACGCCTCTTTCGGATTTGTGTGAGTACACAATATGGCTGTGTCATCGGCAAAAGTATAGGTGATAGTCTTGCCGTATGTTGGCATATCTGCAGTGAACAACGTATAGAGCAGGGGGCCTAATACGCTGCCTTGCGGTACTCCAGCTTGTATAGGGTATTCAACTGAGATGAAGCTTTTTTGTTTCACCACAAAGCGTCTACCTGAGAGATAGCTTTCGAGCAATGTGTAGATGTTAAGAGGTAACATACATTTCAGTTTGTGCAAGATTCCTTCGTGCCAGACCCTATCAAATGCCTGAGTGATGTCGAGAAAAACTGCGGAACAGTATTGCTTCTTTTCGAACGTTTCTTGTATAGTGTTTACAATGCGATGAACTTGTTCGATAGTACTGTGTTTTTCTCTAAACCCAAACTGGTGGTTTGGTATAACATTAGACTGTTTGACAACGTCTTTAATACGCTTTATTAACAAACTTTCAAAGAGTTTTGAAAAAATTGATAGCAGACTAATTGGTCTGTAGGAAGAGACGCTTGTTGGGTCCTTTCCAGCTTTGGGAATCATGATAATTTGAGAAATTTTCCATGAGTAAGGAAAGAATCCAGTGCGTATTATAGCATTTAATATATGCAAGAGATGCATTGTGGCTATTGCTGGGAGCTCTTTTATCATTTGGCCCGTAATCAGATCACGCCCTGGAGATTTTTTGGCATTGAGTTGTTTGATAGCGTTTGTCAGCTCCTTTTTGGCAATCGAGATACCATTGACGCTAGGGATAGCATCAACCGCCTTTAGAGAACGGACGGAACTAGCAAGATTAGGGGTGAAAACTTGCTCCAAATGATTTGCGAATGCTATTCCCTTTTCTGCATCACTTCTTGCCCAGTTGCCGTTGGGAAGGCGTATTGGTGACTCCATTTGAATGGGTTTTTTCGAGTTTTTGGCCGTTCGCCATAGAGAATAGCTTGAGGCTTCTGTAGGACAGAGGGTCTCTACAAACTCGTGAAACTCGGAGGTTTCCTTTTCTTTTAGAAGGTGATGCAGTTTTTTAGTACATTCATTCAGTTTCTTCTTCAGAGAAGGTGATCTCTGCAATTGCCATTCTCTCCTAAGAGATCTTTTTTCGGAGAGGAGCTTCAGGATGTCTTGGGGAGTACACTCTTGTCGGGTTTGAGCTTTAGAACGTGGTGTAGCAATTTTTACTGATTGGGTTAGCAATTGAGTGAAATTGAAAATAGCGGAGTTTATTTCCTGCTCAGACTTTAGGGAAGTCTTTATTTCAAGATGTGAACTTATGAACATCTTATATATTTAAGCCAGTCTGTATTCTTGTAGTCGAAACTACCACTCACGTTTTTCTGATAGGAGTTTTCAGAAAAGATAGTTATTATTGTGGGAGTGTGATCAGAGGACAGCTCCAGAGAGGAATGCACAAGAGAGTGTACATTATTTATACCTCTAGTGATGGCGAAGTCAATAAGATCTGGAATCTTCTGTTTGTCGGATGGCCAGTATGTAGGCTTACCATTGGACAAGACATTAAGACCAAGAGCATTTATCGCAGAGAAGAGTTTTCTGCCTTTGGGAGTTACTAAACGTGAGCCCCAATGAGTATGCTTTGCATTAAAGTCTCCAGCAGCAATGAACTTAGCATCGAGAGTACTAAAGAATTGTTTGTACTGCTGCTCATCTATATTAAACCTGGGTGGGCAATAGATGGATGATACTGTCAAGCCTTTGACGTATTCTTCGAGCTGAATAGTCGTCGCTTGTAGATAATCGGTACAGTATCCTTGCAATGGGAAATGCTTTATTCTATTCTTGATCAGAATAGCTGTACCACCACGTGCTTTGCCACCGGGGTGTTTGGTGTCATAAACTTTGTATCCCGCTATCTGGAAACAGTTTTTCTGAGTAAGGTGAGTTTCAGAAATTAGCATCAAATCTATTGAGTTATCGTTGAGAAATAGTTTGAGCTCATTTTTGTGCTGACTTATGCCATTTGCATTCCAATGACAGATTTTCAGTGCGTTCATGGTTTAGTTAATAGGGATTGCAAAAGCATGTTCTGATTACGTATCATGTCTTGCATCATACTTTGCATTGAGTACATAAATTCCGTCATATTTGCGATGAACTCTTGTAAAGTCTTTTCAAGAGTACTCTCATCATTTTTTGGGTTTACTGGTGGGGTGCCTTTGAGAATATTTGCGTAAGATATACTTGAAGGCTGTGCTTCACGGGCAGAGATTTCGCGCAAAACTGTTACGGGAGGAACAGTTTTAACTTGTTTTGGCTGAGGTGCAAATTTCTTTTTTATATGAGCGTATACAGTGCAGCCTCTGTAGTTTGCAGTGTGATTTTCACCACAGTTGCTGCATTTTTTGACACTGGAGTCGTCTTTGGGCTTTGTGCAGTTTTGTGACATGTGGAGATCACCACAAACGACACATACACTGGGAAGTGTACAGTATTTTCTAGTGTGCCCAAATTCTTGGCAGTTCAGGCATTGAACTGGTCCAATTCGCTTGTGGGGTTCTTCTACAGAGATTTTTCTATGTAGAAGATAGCGAAGGTTGTAGATCGGGTGTGATTCGCCTTTTCTGAGGTTCGAGTCGACTGGCTGTAGCTCAACGCGAAAGAGCGGCAGTGGAATCTTATCTTTATTGCGTATGTTAAACACAGAGTTTGCTGTATAACCCTCTTGGGATAGGGCTTCTCTTATTTCGTTGACATCTACGTCAGCTTCGATTCCTCTAAGGACAACAACAATGCCTTTGCTACTTTTAAGTTGGTAGGTGTAATAGTTTTTTTTCTCTGTGTCAAAGAGATTGACGACTTTGCGATAGCTTGATTCGATATATACTTGAATTTTGGTTTCATGTATTTTGCCTTTTAGTATTGGGACAACATGAAAGTTTTTAGCACCAATTAGAGTAGTTAGAGTATTTACGAGAGCGTTAGAATTGCGCTCCCTTAAATAAATTGGTGGGGGCTTTACCTCTTTTAGCACTTTCTGGGTAGAATTGTCTTCGGCATTTGCAAGAGGTGCAAACCTGTTAGAAGCGAGTGGATTCTTTTCAGTAGCAGAATCATTAGATTTAATCTGCTTTGCCGATTTTTGAGACAATTTTTGAGGACTCAACTTGCGCTTAACCACAATATAGCGGTCCATACCAGTCTGTATTGCCGAACCTTTTCCTTGGTTGACTGTAGCATGCATGTTGAGAGGTTCTAATGGTGAGAGAGAGTTGCTTTGCATACTCCACGGCAAAGTGTTTACCGACCCAGAGCCAACAATAAGCGTACTTACGTTTTTGCAGCAGTCGTTACTTACTGTAATGTGCTCAAGCTGAGAGCCAGCGTTAGCAGAGCCAGAGAGGGAGAGCTGTTTATGGGAGCAGTCAGACACTGAAAAACTGCGCTGCCTACCGCTGCTGTCGGATTGCGCTATAAGTGTATTAATTTCACTTGGCGAGAGATCGCAACTGTTTTTATTTATTTTCACGCTGTTGTTATTGTTTTGTTGTGTTTGCACATCGGTTGTCTTCGTTGCCGTTGCTGCACTAGCTGAACGCGCGGGTGGCGACCGCAACATGTAATGTTTACAGGTCAGATTTTCGCGATTTTTTTTTTTTATTTTGTTCCTTGTTGTATGTAGTTATATTTATTAGTACTTTTTTGTTAGCCGGGTAGAGAGTTTTTGATTTTTTTTTGTTTCTGATGATGTTATTTTTTTGTTTTTAATTTTTGTTTTCGTTTTTTTAGTTCTTTTTCGTGGTTAAAGCTTAGAGCCGCGGAGAACACGTCTGCTCGCGAGAATTGTGAATAAAGCACAAGAAAAGATGAAAAAATTTATATCAACTCGGAGCAAAATGTAAGTACATAATTAATTTAACTTTACAATATTGATTAATAAACTCCTTTACAGAAAAAGTCCCAAAAAGTTGTATGTGAGTTTTCATTTATATTAAAAAATAACATATTTATATGTATTTGTACATGTTGCAGATCTTTGAAACGTCTTACAAAACACTAAAATATATAATCTAAACGGCATAAGAATGTTTGACCCACATTCGAGTTAAAAACACGTGTACTTTCTCTCATATATACATTTACAATACCAAACACGAAGTTTATTTGATTTAAGTATTGTGTGCTTATTGTGTATGCTTTAGCGCTCCCAAATGCATTTTTACATAATCGCATTCTTCCGTTCTTCTCATGTTCTTTATTTTATACGGAAGGACGCACAACCAAATACAATGTTTGGCACAACCTTCCGCATCAAAGAACAACGAAAGACTGATAATATCAGTGATATTATATTATGATATGATATTATCAACAAGAACAGAAATTCGTTCCACTACACTAAGTTACCCTGCAACATTTTTTTTGACCAAAATCGCCATCTGCCAGCAACACAATTTAGTACTGAAGAGACGGTTGTTTAAGAAGACTAAAGCCCCAGGTATTTCCTAAAGTTATGTCTAAGACTTCTTTCCACACGTTAGTTACGAAAGTGGGTGTGTTACCCACATTGAGAATTTCTAATTTATTAGTAATGATAAATTCACGACGCTTGTTGGTGTCTATGCTGCTCCATACCTCGTTATGCGCATTGGCGTCACATCCAAGTATTAGAGGTTGCTTCTTCCTTTCACAGTACTCCACCGGTTTGTAGACAAGCTCGGGTGGGACCAGAGTATCTTCCCCTGGTAGGTATCCTGATGCAAGTACAATTTCACGTGTACACCCGTTGATGTTCATCGGGATCTGCACCGCTACTAGATCTCTAGAGAGAAACTCTGGAAGACACAAGTATTTCATATTTTTCATTAGTACTATGCAGGCTCTTGTGTTATCACACCTGATGTCGCATATTACCTGCGTATTAGATGCAGCCAAACCTCTGATTTGACCCCTGAATACCCAGAGTTCCTGGGCCAGGTTGGACCTGAGTGTTGCACTAGCGATGACTGCCGAGGCGGCCTTCGCATAATGGAGATTGATTTGAGCAACTCTAATGCTGGCCATCTCCACGTTATTGTTTTAGTTTCTTCTCCTTCGCATCGCACTCCGCCAGGGCATCATCGATGTCTGACAGGAGTACTTTGTCGGAGTCTTCTGTTTCAGCGGTCAGTTTTAGCGCTGTAAGGTTGATGGCATCGATGTCCTCGCTTTCCACAGCTAGAACGCTGACCTCGGCTGCAGGCCTCTCGCTCCTGACCACTTCTTTTGCCACCTCTTTTAGGATCTCCTCTGCGTCGGCTGAGTTTCGCTCAGTTGGGGCCACTGCGTCTGCACGTCCTTTGTGCAGATGGTCGGGGATCTTGCCAAATCTGTAGGCCGCTCTACAATCCTTGACTTTGATCGTTTCAAGCGATCGGTGATCAATGCCGATCGTTAACAGCTTGCCGTTCTTCTCGTCCTTGCTACTGAAGATTCTCCAGAGATTGGTGCTCAGCGCTTCGTTCTGAGTTACCATCAAATCGAGGAGTTTCTTGTCGTCGGTACCAGCTGCTCGAGAAAGGTATACCGTCATCAGATGTACTTAAGTTAGTGTTTAAACTATTATGTAACTAGACAAGCGTAAATATTTGATATAAATTTCTATAATCGCGTTCAGGGGATTATTATATAAATAGATGAATTAACTTATTGTTGAAATAAGTACATATGTATATAATAATCTCTTATTTTTCAGTTTCTAAAAACGATAATAATAAATTATTTACTCTACAGTCTAAAGTTTAGTTGATAATTAATGAGAAATACATATCATTTCTCACTTCAGTGATAATAGGTAAGATCAAAATATGAACATAGCGACCCTCTGTGGTCTAGTTGTAAGCATGCTAGACTCACTCACTAAGGGTCGCAGTTTCAAACCCTGCCACGGTTTGGTCTCCAAAATGCTTCTTTCTTTAAAAAAAAATATCTTTTTCTCTTCGAGTCGAAAGCTTCTGCAGCTAGTACTCATTCCCCCAACCAACACCTCGCACTCATAATTAATTATGGTTTAAGTTATAATAATAATAATAATAATAATAAAAATATGAACCATAAACTAAAATTGCTTTTGTTGCAATGATAATGTAAATCCACATATTATTTTGATACAAAACAAAATATAAATAATTTTGTTGTTTTTCATGCATATTTTTATCTTCCTTATTTTAAAAATAACTGCATATTAGTACTACACGGCATTTAACTGTGTTTAAATGATGCCCTTCCTATGGTATTGGTTGTTCCGTCACAGAATCGTCTTCTTAAATAAATATTAAATTAGGCACTTACAATTTGTTGCCTGCTTTCTTTACTGCCGCCATTAACTGATGAAATTGTAGATTAAACTCCAGAATGGGAAGTGTGATGTTGGGAAGTCAATTGTTGTAAAAATTTCCGACTATCATTGATGTGGGGTCAAATGTTTGAACTCGTGGTGAATTGTATCCTCATAAGTAGTTCTTTGAAATTGGCAAAATTCGGTATTTCTTAATTATCCGGAAGTGTTTTATTCACATTCCCTCTTTCGCAAGCTGTCCAAATTTGTATGTTTGCCTTACTGAAGGATCGTGGTGTTGGTGTATCCAGGAAGAAATTTGTATTCATTTGAAGCCAAAATGAAAAATTGTATTTTTAAATGATTTACTTCTTTTAATATTATAATTGGATATTCATGCCATATATTTTATAAACATAAATTAATATTAAGTATTAATATTAAATATTTTATTTTTAATTAAAATTATTATTTTTTTTGTTTTTAAGTATCCTTGTATTGGTTTAAAATAATCAGATAAACAGTCATTTGATAGTGATGAAGTTAGCAGTTATGGATATGGAGGCATTGGAAGTACTCTAATAATAGATAATGAGAATATTTAATTGGAAATATTCTCCATCACTAAGAATTCTTCATAAGAAAATGTTTGTAGCATTAAGAATAAGTAAAGCGAGTAAAGAAGTTTGAAGTCGGGTTAGACCGACAGCGAAATACCCTTTACTTTTCTATATGCTGGTTACATCGTGGCGATGTTCAGACCATTAGAACCATACCTAAGGAAATTTTCGATAGAGTATCCTGAGTTGATTATAATGGAGGGAGACGTGGCCTTTATCTGATTGACCCCATTTCTTGTGAATACCTTTGCAGCGCCAATATGCTGATTACTAAAATATTGCGACAAAGAATTTTTAAAACCGAAAACTGTCGCAGGAAGCAGAAACATTTTTTAAGTGCTTTTACTATTTTGCTGGTAGATTTTTAAACCCTGCGCCAAATTGCGGTTACTAGTGAAATGAGTTCGCTGGGTATAAAGTATTTATTCCACATATTTGTTGGAGTTTCCTATTATTACTCATTTCAGTCTATAGAGCAACTATAGTTGGTAGACATTACTCTGAGAAATTGTAATTATTTTTATTTAAGAAGTGCCCTTTCACTCATAAATTAAAATGTAAAACGCATGGGAATGGGCCTATAAAATGGTACAACTCACGGCTTATAGGCCCGAATACAATAATGCGAGAGACCGAAACGAGACCGAGTCTCGGCCGAGATCTCGTTTTGCACTGTCTCGCATTATAATATACAATCAACAAAGTGCGAGCCATATTTACACAAAAGCAAAAGTGTTAAAAAACTATTAAAAAGTAAATGTTTTGAGATTTTTTAATTAATAAAATAAACGCGGAGCTACAAACAGCAAAACAGAAATAAACAAATGCGTATTACAAAACAATTGATTACTTTGACAAATTGTCTGGGACGAGAGTGCAAGGAATTTCTAATTTTTTAGAAATGCCTCGACTCGCCGTATCGCATCACGCATTATTGTATATTGCCACATACAATCCTTTGGTACAAATTCTTTTTGAAATCTCGGCCGAGACTCGGTCTCGCTCTCGTCTCGGTCTCTCGCATTATTGTATTCGGGCCTTATGCTTTTCTACACAAAAAAACAAGGAACGATAAAAATCTGAACTAAGTTCCCGGCAGCACTAAAAGGTGTGCCCTGTTAAGTCATTTCATACATGAAAAAGTCCTCGCCAGTAATTCCACGCTCTTTCAATGTAAACGACAACCACCTGGTGCATTCCATGAATTCCATAAGAAAATTTGTGTTTCTTAATGCTGCGCCAACAAACTTGTAGGCTTTTTTTTAGAATATTAAACACAAGTTCTTCAATATACAAAGATCATTTCAAAATCAAATTCAGGAGATATAATTTGTTTGTGCTTGACTTAAAAGTATAGAAATATACATAGAAATATGTTACTAAATAAGCGAAATTCATAAACTTTTACTCACGCCCTTCATTGACAGCTTGCAAATTTCCAGTGGGGCAAAGTCCAAAGTCTCGTGGAGTGCGAGTTACTGGACATGTGCTCATTTATACAAAAATATGTTGATATAAACAATTTGACGGCTTTTGCTTTAATTAGAATACTTTCTTTAACTTCGCTTCATATTTTATGTTTAAAATCACAAACAAAAAAACAATTTGCAAATTTCGATGCAGTGCTCTCAAAATATTTCACCGCAACCGGCACTCAAAGTACCATGGCAAAGTGAATAGTTTATATTTATATTAATATATTTAAATTTATTACTTTATCCCAAGCACTCCCCTTATTGTTTTAATTAACAAATCCAATTTATCTCCACAAATATTAAAACAAATAATTCGAGCACAATTGGTTGAATGATTCAATATTTGTCTGCCACCAAACAATTCGCTGCTTTGGGCGATAAGTAAGCAGTGTTGCAATACGCTAAATTGAAATAGTATTAAATTTGAGGAAAATAGTACTTTTACATATTACAACACACTGGCAGCACGGATACGATATCAGAATAAATCTTCATATATGACTATATATTGGGTAAATATACATGTTGGTAAACATTTATACTCAAACTTTACTAAAATTAGCGGAGAAAAATGAATTGTGGTTTATTAATATATTCTTAAAAATATTTAAAAATATGAATACTTTCTGTGAATGAAATAAATTAGTAGAATACCCGCTCATTCCATTGCGTTGTTATTAAAGAGGTTTTACAATTCTTACTACGTTTATATGTCAAATACAGGCGCATTAAGTAAATTGCAAACATTAAAAAAAAACATATTTCGGTCTTTTAATGTAGAAAATAAACATAATACGTTAGTGTGCATACTCAGAATAAATACCTTTTCCATACAAAAGTCAGCTTTGAAATGGTTCTTGTTTCTTCATTCATTCCATGGAGCACTATTTCATTCGTTATTGTATAGATGAGTCCAGGACGCACTCATTAGGGGGCCGCAAGGGAAAATCACTCTTCTTGTTGTTCGATTTTTTCCATTCGTTGATTTTTGTAAGTTTTTCTAGCGATCAGCTGTTTTCATCCAATTAAAAATTTAGCTGGCAATTTTATTTAATGAAGTTGTTGTTGTAGCCTTCTGGCCACCATTTTAGTTCTCCTTAGATGAGACTGAATAATTAAATATAAAACCATCAATATGTAGTATAATAAAGAAATGGGTAATTGGTCGAACATAAACATAGAATAACCACACTTAAAACATTTAAATAAGTTATTTTCTTTTCATTTGTTATTATTATTTAACAATCAACTTTGTGCTGATTTCTTGGAGAAATACGCTGAACTTTTACCTACAGTGTGTTATATTTATTGAAAAACTTAGAATAATTGCTATGTATTTTTGGATCAAAATATAATTCTATTAATAAGTGAGGCACTCAAATTTTATCATATTATCAAAATTACTAATTTGTTGGTTCTCATTTAGAACGCGACTCTTCTTAATCGCAAAAAACGTACTAAATTCACATAAACTGTAAATAATTATTAAACATACACTGAAAAATATTATTAGATTTTGGGAGCCGTATTCTTTTAAATTTCATTGATAATACTACCATATTTTTAATATATTATATATTTAAGTTACTATATTGTTTCTGAGAAAAACCGAGAGATTAATAAAATGGTAATACTATTAAATAACCAACTCAAAAGGAAACCAATATAACTTCATATTAAATTATTTTAAACAGTTTTATATTATGGTGCTAGTTCCTCCTCCGTCTTTAATGAAAATAAATTGTATTACTCAAGTTGGTACAGAAAAAGTTACATCGAAGTACCTCAAAATATTTATGAAATGAGAGGGAAGAAGTCAATAAACTTAGGTAACTTAGTATATAGAAATCTGTTTGTTTTCATATGTCGTTAGGTGATCCTACTCACGTCTTTATATATATGACTATATTTGCCACAACCCGTTTTGATCGGATCATACATTTTCCTAATACAAAGCAGATAACAAAGTTCGGGAAGCACTTAAAAATGATTCACCGAGAAACACTCGTTTCTTCAAATACTTCATCATGATTTGCGGGTAATATTCAGATAAAAATTTATTGAAATGCTTCATCATAATGGGTTTTCAGATAAGAGAAATCGTATAGAAAGACTTGAACCAAACAATGTAAACAAATGTGAATTCATTTGTTTAAAGGAATTTATGGTGATAAATTCAAAAGCATGAGAACGGATGAGTATGTGTTAAGAAATTATTGACTTTTTCAATATTGAGGTTATTATAATATGAGCATGACAAAAATATCATGGTATGTGGGTACACTATAATACTTTTCCGGCGTTCATGCTTTTCAGTTTTTATACCTTGTTTAAGTTTACGAACGATTCGCTTGGTGGGTATTATTGTTTCGATTTTTCTATCACATTCTCCTCGTCAATCATTTCTCGATCACGTTCTCAACTTGCTATTACCAATTACATTCACATACATTACTTTTCCTCATTTTGCGATTTTTACTCATAATTTCCCAAGAAAACAAAACAACTACAATTCATACTAAATGAGCAAATGAAGGGCAAAATGTTCCAGAAAAGACCTTTCTATGCTACTCGTTTCAAACACCATTGATCAGAAGTACACAGCTCAGCATTTGAAAAACAATCTTCAATGGAAAACTTCGTAAGGCAATGGCACATATTTTACTCATGAAACTTGGAGACGAGTTGTCAAAATAGAACAGCACTGTCTGTGTTTCGTAAGGGGGACACTTGGGTGATATTCCCATGCCACTCCGAGATTGTAGTATGTAAGACCAAATTTCCGGCCAATAGAACCACATTCAGACACTTTGATGCTGAATTAGAATTTCATAGTGGTGATCAAACCTTCATTTCTAGGTAGTGACGATCCATCCAAGGTTCCTTCTTAAAAACCCACTTGGACTTTGCTTGAATATGTCCCAATGCTGATTCGAGTTATTCCGTCACAAGTCAAACTTTTCAGAACTATTGCGAAGTGTGCTTCCTGTAATAATTTGAACCAACTTCCGGTTCATTCCCACACACTCAACAACCCATTTCATGAATGCAAACGGTTTACCAGCATTTACGACTGATTGCTTTCAATTCGCTTTCTCCTGCTCATGACCTGCTCTTTATACCATTCCACTAATAAAATGTGCGGTCTGAAAATAGCATTTCCTCACCATAATTCTCGGAAAATAAACCCCGTCATTATAATCAGATCCAACTGCACCACAATTTGGTATTTTTAAAGTACACTTCCTTCAGTTTTACCTGCTAATAAAAAATTGGAATTGTTTTTCCAAAAAATCAATTCTCAAAAGTTGTAATTTCAAATTTTTTTCGATTGATTTTCATTGTGCAATTTTATTGCGGAAATTTTCTCATCTGGAAATTTTAATTATTTATTAAATGACATCTGTACATGATTCAACTGATATTAAGCAGTTGAAAGAATCTCAACTACCATCGGAATTAATTGATTCCAGGATTTTAACTCAGTCAAATGTGGACCCCGAAGTTCCTGAACAATCGTGAGATAATGGCAGCGCTGGAAGATACAAGGACGAAAGAACTGTACAAAAATACACTTCACAAGTAGTCATACTACAAGAAGACACTCCACAAAACGAGACTCCTCACGAACAGACTCCACAAGAAGAGAATCCAGAGAATGTCAGTGCACAAGAACTCTCCCAGTACAGATCTTTCATACTTCACATTCCAATTTAAAATATCTGTAAAATAAATTTTCACTTTCAATTATTCCTGCGATATTCAACTCTTTTTTATTAAATCTTGCCTGAAAGTTTCTTTTGTGACGATTTGTGCCATTGCTTCAGCTGGCGAACAACTCCGAAATGTGTTTCTTTTCTTTGCACGAATTTGTGACAAAGAAATTTTAATTTTGAATTTTTTCGTTTATTGTATTTCTAGAAAACAGTTTCCTTTGTTCTAAAAAACTCAAGTCAACAAGGTTGTTCGACTTCCATTGACTTTAATAAAATGTCAATTGTCAATTATTCAGAGCACAGTGCTCAAACCAAATACCGTATTTGGTGTAGCCGTCAATTTTTTAAATGCTCTCCTAAAAGTATGCCCACAGAATTCTCAATAATAATACAGTCTACAGTAAATTCCAAATTTGTCTACAGATTTGCAGTAATTATGAGCACACCTTAACAGCATCCAATTAACACGTGTTATTTACGTCATTCGCCGTTAGTGAACGCTAAGAATCTGCTAGTATACTTTGCGGGTGGTAGCTTAATGTAGATGCCTGCTAACGATTTCTGCTCTCCTGGTATTTCGACTGGTAGCAAAACTTCAGCTCGCGTTTTCTTTGTGAAATTGAAGTCACTCACTCACGCACAAATTCAGGTTTTCAAAACTATTTTCCTGTTCACACTCGTCACTTTTACTCTGTCTCTCCTAAACATTTTTCAAGCGTAGTTTCACGCTATTGAATTATGTGCCCAGTTCAACATTGACAGGAAGTATTGGGGAAAAAATATCGTGATACTACGTTTACCACGCGAACCAAAATACCGACTTTTAAGTTAACTCGTTTAAATGAAACTATCCGCGAGTGCCAGCAGATACATGGGTGTAATCATCAATCTACACAGATGGCTCAAAGATGGATTGTGGTTTAGGAGCAGGTATCTTCTCAGAAGAGCTACTGATAAGCAAATCATTCCGACGAGAAGTGTTCTACAGGCGGAAGTGCTTGCAATAAGGGAGGTATGTAGGCTGGCAGGGGAAGACACAAGCTATAAAAAAATAGCAATATCTTCGAGACTGGCTGCTATCAGAGCACTGGACTCAGCGATAATAGCCTCGAAACTAGCATGAGAATGCAGAGACGTCTTAACTGCACTAGTTTGCCGGTTCAACTTAACATTGATATGGGTGCCGTGGCACATGGATATCGAAGCAAATCAGAGGGGAGATGAGCTGGACCGAAGGAGATCCGCTCTTGATGAACATGAAGCAACGCCGGTTCGTGTCCCAATTGGTTCAATCAAGAGCAAGATAGGCAAAGATTTCTTGGTGAATGCAAACGCCGATGGAACAAGTTGAAAACCTGCAAGATCAGTAGAGCACTCTGGTCGGTCTACAGCAAAGACAAATCCACAAGATTAATAAACAGAGGTCATCGTGATGAGGCTAGGCTTGCCGTAGTCATCACAGGCCACTGGCCCATTGGGGCAAAAATGGGAATAATATTCAATCCAGCTGTCAGAGCTGCGGAAACCATGTAGAAATGGAAACCGTGGAACAATTCCTATGTACCTGCCCGGCCCTGGACAGAAGCAGATGGAGAACACTAGGCAATCCAATTTTCCAAAACATTGAAGAGATAGAGCTGCAAGATAGGGGGAATTCTCGCATTCATAAATCTCTCCAACTCGCTGTAAGGGGCGGTACACAACAATATTCCAATTGCAAGAAACCAAAAGAGCGGTATCAAAACGGCGTACCTGCGCTAATTGGAAGACGGTTCATCGCAGCTGCAACCAACCAACCAACCAATCCGATAGTCAAGCGGCACTGAGAAGTTTGAGCTCACCCTGTATGGGACTGTCAACAAGGTTGTTCGACTTCCATTGACTTTAATAAAATGTCAATTGTCAATGTAGTGTGTAGCCGTCAATTTTTTAAATGCTCTCCTAAAAGTATGCCCACAGAATTCTCAATAATAATACAGTCTACAGTAAATTCCAAATTTGTCTACAGATTTGCAGTAATTATGAGCACACCTTAACAGCATCCAATTAACACGTGTTATTTACGTCATTCGCCGTTAGTGAACGCTAAGAATCTGCTAGTATACTTTGCGGGTGGTAGCTTAATGTAGATGCCTGCTAACGATTTCTGCTCTCCTGGTATTTCGACTGGTAGCAAAACTTCAGCTCGCGTTTTCTTTGTGAAATTGAAGTCACTCACTCACGCACAAATTCAGGTTTTCAAAACTATTTTCCTGTTCACACTCGTCACTTTTACTCTGTCTCTCCTAAACATTTTTCAAGCGTAGTTTCACGCTATTGAATTATGTGCCCAGTTCAACATTGACAGGAAGTATTGGGGAAAAAATATCGTGATACTACGTTTACCACGCGAACCAAAATACCGACTTTTAAGTTAACTCGTTTAAATGAAACTATCCGCGAGTGCCAGCAGATACATGGGTGTAATCATGGAGTCGAAACTGAACTGGAAATTAAACACGGAGCAAAGGATACACAAAGCAGGGTTTGCACTTTACTCATGCAAAAATATGATTGGTATGAAGTAGGGTCTCTTCGATCAGAGTTAATGCTATGGACAAAACGGGACAAAATTTTGACATTCGAAGTTTGGTCTGGTGGAATACAAAGAACAGCGTGTGCTGTAACAACAGGAGCAATTTGATCTTGCCTTACGCAGTCCCTAAATGTATTGGCATCTGCTCCCAATTGATTTATTGATCAGGAATACCGCAACCCTAAGCGCTCTTAGGCTAAGAGAACTAGACTGCTGGAAAGATAAACCGTATGACCACGGAAGTATACTATTACGACCTCAAGGAGTACGCGCGTCAGAAACAGACTTCAAAGTACCTAATATAGTTTTTGGAAAAAATTATAGTATTCGCACACCCTCACGCCAGGAGTGGAAGAGACACAGACCACAATCTACACAGATACCACAATCTACACAGATGGCTCAAAGATGGATTGTGGTTTAGGAGCAGGTATCTTCTCAGAAGAGCTACTGATAAGCAAATCATTCCGACGAGAAGTGTTCTACAGGCGGAAGTGCTTGCAATAAGGGAGGTATGTAGGCTGGCAGGGGAAGACACAAGCTATAAAAAAATAGCAATATCTTCGAGACTGGCTGCTATCAGAGCACTGGACTCAGCGATAATAGCCTCGAAACTAGCATGAGAATGCAGAGACGTCTTAACTGCACTAGTTTGCCGGTTCAACTTAACATTGATATGGGTGCCGTGGCACATGGATATCGAAGCAAATCAGAGGGGAGATGAGCTGGACCGAAGGAGATCCGCTCTTGATGAACATGAAGCAACGCCGGTTCGTGTCCCAATTGGTTCAATCAAGAGCAAGATAGGCAAAGATTTCTTGGTGAATGCAAACGCCGATGGAACAAGTTGAAAACCTGCAAGATCAGTAGAGCACTCTGGTCGGTCTACAGCAAAGACAAATCCACAAGATTAATAAACAGAGGTCATCGTGATGAGGCTAGGCTTGCCGTAGTCATCACAGGCCACTGGCCCATTGGGGCAAAAATGGGAATAATATTCAATCCAGCTGTCAGAGCTGCGGAAACCATGTAGAAATGGAAACCGTGGAACAATTCCTATGTACCTGCCCGGCCCTGGACAGAAGCAGATGGAGAACACTAGGCAATCCAATTTTCCAAAACATTGAAGAGATAGAGCTGCAAGATAGGGGGAATTCTCGCATTCATAAATCTCTCCAACTCGCTGTAAGGGGCGGTACACAACAATATTCCAATTGCAAGAAACCAAAAGAGCGGTATCAAAACGGCGTACCTGCGCTAATTGGAAGACGGTTCATCGCAGCTGCAACCAACCAACCAACCAATCCGATAGTCAAGCGGCACTGAGAAGTTTGAGCTCACCCTGTATGGGACTGTATTTGGAAACTGAACTCTCTGGCTGTATCAACAAGCTATCTCTACTGCGGCTACCAGGCCACATAAGAGTAGAGGGGAATGAGAAGGCTGATAACTTAGCAAGGAAGACTGCAGTTCAACGGCCCAGAACCCTTCTGTGGACTATCATCCAACACAATTGGAGGTGCGCTGAAAAAGAGTTCATATGCAAAAAGAAGTCGAACCTGGAAAAATCTTCCGGGATTAGGACAATTCAAAGCTCTTCTGGGAGATTGCAATCCAAAAAGAGCTAATTAGTTAATAAATATGCCTCTGAGTAAATTAAGAATCATCACAGGCATTTTAAGCGGATGCTCTGGACTCAACTATCACATGAATAAGTTGGGTCTATCTTGAGATGCCATCTGCAGATTCTGTGGAGAAAGTGACGAAACTTCACTGCACCCGATCACAGACAACGGACCTTTGGCACACAAAAGACAAAGGTGTTTTGGAGAATATATCTTAGATATGAGCAAGGTCCCTCGACTTGTTTCGTCCAAAATACATGAATTCCTGTCGGAAATTAACCCGACAGAAATTCTATGGATGAGACTATTCTCATCTTTTAAATAAAGAGGGGCATCACAATAGATCTTTCAGGTCGCGGTGTATAACACCTTTAAATAAATATATCTATCTATTTATCTTCATTTTGCATGGTAACATTTTTATGTAGAAAAGAAAAGTCTGTGAAAATTGTTGATTTACTTAAGCACACATTCAGATTTTCAAAATTATTTTCCTTTTCACAAAATAGGCTCTTTTATTGATACTTACTTTAAAGACTGGTTTTCCTTTAGAGCCAATATTGACACCTGATCCAATTAGGGCGCTGACTAATCGTAATCAATTAATTTCGCTTATGAATTGCTTCGAATTTTTGGTATATTTGCAATTTCATGTTAATGAATTACTTGTCTTGGTCTTCTCATTGATTACTTCTGATTATGAGTGAATTTATTATAGGTAATTGTGGGGGTGGGATTGATGAATCAGCAAACTTTGGATTGATTCCTACTCCTTTTTTTTACAGTTCCACACTTTGGACAAAATTAAAATAATTGTTACTGTCATCAATCGGTTTATATTGAAACTTACGGAAACGGAGTAATTTGAGGAACTTTGTCGTCTCTCATTTTCGGACGATATTTAATTCATTTTATTTATTTGGAAAATTTCCATTTAAACGTGGAAATTTCCTTCTTGCTTCATATAATCCAGATTGAGCTGGATCTACAAAAAACATCGTATATCAAATGGCAAATGTTCAAATAGCAAACTCTCAATATTTTTACATTGCGTGATTGGATTCAACTCAGTCGCCGTGCGTAGTAACTAAATTGGTTCTGATTTCGAGCATTTCTCTTCATGGCTTGCATAAATCCACGTAGAGAGAGTCTTACTTACTTCGAAGTAGGGCGGCGACTGATGGCTTGAGAATATATAAAAACAGCCACTTTAAAAATGTGTTTGCATAATTTACAACATATAAATTTATATCAATTATGTTAATCTCTTTGAGAATGAAGTACAAACAACAAAAATAATTTTTTCATATTCTTTTATTAAAAATTAAAATTAATTATAAATTGAAGTGAATATAAAAATATATATAAATTATTTTCTTATATTATAAAATATATCATTAATAAATTATCTTATCATTTAAAAAACAAATCTGACTTAAAACTTTAAATGTAATTTTAAAAATGTTAATGTTACTTTTTGTTTTTCTAACTTACGTAATATATTTTCATATTGTAATAATAGTAAATAATTTTGACAATTACATTATCATTTTATATTCGCTTTAACTAATTGAAATTGTGCATATTATTAATATTTAATTGTATATTTGACAAACATTTTGTCAACTTTTCATCATTGGTCGCATTTCATTCGCCAGCCTCAACTCGCTGAAACAGAACTTAGCGAAGTCGCTTTTTGAGCGAGTTGGTTGGCTTTGGTTTTAAACTTTGCTAATCTCAAATTCGATTTTTATGGTTTGAGCAATCACGTTTTTTACACTTGTGGCCAGGCCAGTGCTGCCACCATTCTAGAAAGCAGAGAGTTTGCGATTTGGTTGGTTTTTTTAGTAAGTGGAGAATGGAAAGCTTCCATGAAATACATAAATTTCTATATCTATTTGAAATTAAAAAGTCGTATTACTTAATTTAAGTTAAATAGTTATTATAGGGAAATGTTTTTTCTCATCACTTAAAAACACATAAACACAATTTATGAAAGCTTTAAATAAATTTAGTTTAAATACTGAGAAATTTTTTAAATTATTTTCATCAAAGATTATTATATATATATATATGACTTATTAGAAAATATTGTGGGAAGTAGGCTTAGTGTGAAATGGCCCCGTCGGCGCAGACTTGGAGAGAAATTTATATAAAATATTTTTAAGCTTTCAGAAGAAAATGGAGTAGTAAATTTAATAATTTATTTTTATTGTCAAGTTAATAAAATAGCGCAAAGTTAATGAATTATAGTCAAGTCAATGAATTATAGTTAATTTAATGAAATAACCCCTCAAGAGTGATGTTTTTATTCACCGATGCCCCCTCCCCTTTCTCGGAAACCATGGAAAATGTACATAAAAGAGAGATAAAATATGAAGTTAGTTACTGAGTGGAAGACATTTAGGTGAACTTTCAATAAATAGCACTTCCACCGTTTACTCAAGCAAAATATGCTTATATAAAATAGTATCTCAAAATATTTAGAATAAGAGTTTAAATCAGTTAAAGGTATAATAAATAGGTTTACCTTACTATTTTTATAGATATAAAACTACTGATTCTGATGGTCAAATTTGCATATTTTTTGTATTATTCCAAAAAAAAAATGTATTTCCGGGAAGTCACAAATTTTTGCAATAAAATATTTTGTTGAAAACATTCTTAATTGCTTACCCTAAAAACTAAAATATTCATACTGTATTTCCCTGCACATTCTTTGCATAATTCACATTTTAAATTAAGAAATTTGAACCTATTTCGATGTGAGGCAGGGATATATAAATAATGTGTGAATATGTAGAACAATACAATAAAATACAGTCGAGCTACAGACACAAATTGGCATTTTTTTGTTTCGGCAGTTCTCGCAGCGAAGAAAAAACAAAAACAACACCAGCAACAGTAGAATATACAACAACCAAACTCCCCCCCGCCCAATATAAACAAAAACTAACAACCAAATATATTTAATTTTTTTAATTTTAATTTATTAAATAACCAAAATCACCAAAATGCTGAAGTTGAGTGATGAATTCTATATCATATCCACGTCTTTTATATTAAAATTTTTCCACTTAATACATTTGAAAAACCAGAAATTTTTGGTTCTAGTTAGATAAAAAGATATGTATGTATGATGTGTGTTCACGCCGTGAAGCCTCTCCATGGCTGCTCTCGTTTCAAGGTGAGGCATCTTTTAGGAGAGAGTTCCCCCTTTCATGTCTCACCAAGAAGCGAGCGTAAGGTCCGAGTGAACGTGTGCTGTGCTGCCAGTTTAGGGGATTTATCCCCAAATTGGGGATTTTTTTTCAAAACAGGGGATCAGTTTTTTAGTTTGATCCCCTGGGGATTTGTTGGGGATGGAAAAATCGCAGATCTGGCAGTTCTACCTACGTCAAAGCAAGCATCCACACACAAATAACATTTGGTTTTGCGTATGTTGCGATAGCAAAAACAAAAACCAAGAGAACTAGCAAGTCTGTACTGTTTTTTTGCGTTGCGAGTAAACACTTGCAAACCGGTATTAAGAGATAATTGCTTAATGCTGTAGACAGACGAATATATGTATCAGAATATATGTATCTGGCAAGGCTTTTTGTGATGACAACAACAAAACAACTAAACGGAATTTTTGACACTTGGCATTGCTGAAAAGAATAGAAGCATTGGAGAAAAAATAACCAAACGCGATGGCCGCAAAAGTGGATAATTATATTAAAAAACACAATAATGCGTGGGAACATGAAAGTTGGGCTAAAGGTATTAAGTAAGGCTTTTTAAATCAATATTTTAACATTTAATTTTTAGGATGGCTCAAATCGATTTGTTTTGTTCCAGAGCCCTTTCAATCTACTACAAATTACTCTTGGTGCGTGGCCTGTAAGACGTCACTAAAATCTCAAAAAAAGGATTTAAGCGGCATAGTGAATCAAGCAAACATAAGAATAATTTTGACTCGCTGTTTGCAAAAAAAAAACTCTACATAATTATGGTAAAATATATACTGAGTAAATGTTTAACATAATATGATGTAGTGTACGAATATTTCAGGAATTGTTGCCGATACGTCCAACTCAAAAATACTGGATATAAAATTGGCAACTTTCACGGCAAAGCATGCTTCTATAGTTAGTGTAGATCATTTAAGTAACATGCGTAAATCCCTTTCAATAAAATAATTGGAAAAGCTAAGACTTCACCGCACAAAATGCAGTGCGATTATTAAGTATGTTGTCGCTCCCGTTTTGCTTTCCAACCTGGTAAGTCACGTAGGAGATTCAAAATATTCGTTGATACTTGACGAGTCAATAGACATATCTAGACACAAATGGATGAGTCTCTGTGTGCGTTATCTAAGTAAGGAAAAATGTTTAATAGTGACGGAATTTTTGGGAATCTTTCTTGTCGAGGAGGCAACAGCAGAAAAACTTTATGGAGGCTTGCATAACTATTTGAAGAAAGCCTTATAACATACTTGTTATTGGGACAGATGGAGCAAGCAACTTATGCGGCAAAAATAAAAGTTTATACACACTTTTCAAAAATGACAATTGTTCGCGCCGGAGCCCTCCTGACGATGGCTGCCACCTGCGTGGAGAAGGATTCATCATACTTGCCCTTAGAAGCAATGGATTTGGGTTATGGTTTTGAAGAAGAAATAATAAAATGCTGAAACGTTTTCCATCAAATATGCTCTTTTTCAAAACATATAAACAGTTTTCGCCAACAATGTGCTGCAACGTAGTAGAACAACCAAATTTTTGTTCAATTTTGAACTTATTGCAACCGGTTTTAAATGTTAATGCCTCAAGGAACGTGTACGAGTCGCAATGGAGGAAAATGCCGTTTGTTATTTGGAAGGAACTTTATGGCGACGATGTTTCAAACAGCCTACCTTCCTTTTGGACAAAAGTTTACCAGTATCAGGATGCCGCTGGATCAAACCCGTTTGAAGACCTTGCGGGGCTGGTATTAAATATGCTTTCTGTACCAACAAGTAATGCTTGTGTGGAACGTGTTTTCTCCATAATGAATACCGTAAAAACGAAAATACGAAACCCAATTCAATATGAATTATTAGAAGCGCTATTAAGAACACATACTTCAAAAATAACTCTATTTGTTGCGAGAACTTTAATCCATCAACTGAAATGATCAAACTTTTTAATACTAAAACTATGTACAAAACAAATAATAGAGAAGATGAATCTGAAGATTATGAATCTGAAGTATTTGATATACTCCACTTAAATGACTTTTAACCAACGTTTAAATAAATTATCTCCAGATCTCATTTATTATAAACTTTGTTATTCCTTTTTATTTTTAAAATAATTTAATATATTATTTAGCTATGAATTTTTTTGTGTTGAAGTTATCGTTTTGTTTGTTTTGTTAAACTGAAAGAAATTATAAAAAACAAATTTTACTCCAACTTCCTTTAAAACTAAGGGGATTTTTTCGGGGATTTTAGCTTTTTTTGGGATTTTAGGGGATAAAAAATTTCATTTTGGGGATTTGGCCTCAAAACAAACTGGCAGCCCTGAACGTGTGTCCGGGCCGTAGCCATCTTTTTACTCAACACGGCGAATTCGGCCGAACACGCCAACGTGAAGAATCAGCATCCGACTTTCGGTCTCAGTCGTTTGAGCATCGTGGCCGTCTCTACACCGAATTCCCAAGATCGATATAAATTTATATTAGTGTTAGCATTATATAAAAAGATAGTTTGTGAAATCATCCAGTTCAATAAAATGAAAAGAGAAAAACCCAACTTGAATAAGTTAAATAAAAGAAATCAACAAGAAATAAAGTTTCGAGTAAAACCTATTAACCGCTCAACAAATTGGTCCTTCGAGCCGGATCAGTTTTATATATGTATAAGTTAACGTTGTTAACGTTCAAAAAAACATTTCCCACATAAAGCTCCATTCCAATCCATGCAAGTGGCACGCGCATCCGCCCAAACTGCTGACACGGCGTCTGCAGTACCTGGCACCTTCGCTAAGCTAAGGCACGGCACCAATACCTAGCCGCGGTTGCGATGTGACACAGAGGTATAGAGTTAAGTCAAAATAAAATTTGTAATTAGTTCTAAGTTTGATATAAAAAATAAAGACGGCTTTTAAGACCGAGAAAAAATGTATTTTTTTTTTTAAAGTAATGCAAATCATTTAGTTAACTGGCGCCCGAGTAGTTAGTTCGCGAAGTTCAATCCGGTAAATTAAAACCCTTAAGTAGTGCCGTGTATTACACAAACTATCCGGATATGGCCCTCAAGCAGTCCCAGAACAGCAACTACAAGTATCCTGAGCAGTGGAGAACTTCAATAGAAGGAAGCAACGCACCCACAACGAGTGCGCACCGTTGGAAACTGAGTAGAGAGCGAAAAGGATATTTCCGCAACGCCGCACATTGGGTTGAAATCGCAAAAAATGGAGATTAATTGAATAATGAAAATGAAGTTTTTTAAAAAATACTTATTACTCGATTAAAGAGTACTAAATTCTACATCACTACCGAAAATTTCAATGTCATATGTTTTTTACTTTTCTTGCTACGTAGCCTTAAAGTTAAGAAATTTTTAAGTTTTTTTCTAATAGTTGTGAAAATTGAAATTTGTCATACTTTAAAGCTAAATATTTTAATTTTTAACAGTCAAAAGTGATACTTTTATTATGGAATCTTCAACGTCAGGTATTTTAACGTAAATAAAAATAAAAAAAATTTAACAAAAAATATGTAGAAATATTTTTAATTTTTTTTTTTAAATATGCTTAAATTTGGGCTATTTTTAAAATATATGTGGAGTTTTAAATGGGAATAGGGTAAAATTGGGTAAAAGTGTATATTGTGTATTAAACTGTAGTATGTAAGCTTTCATATTTATAAATAAAATGTTGAGCGTTTTTGCGGCAATTAAATATATTTAATAAATTAAAAAAATAGCCACTCATAAAAAAGCGGTTCTTGTTGTCTTTAATTTGTTTTGTTCTCGTTTTCGTTGTTATGATTGTTATTGTTGTTATTGTTATACTACAATTTTTTTGTTTGTTGGTAGCAGTGTTGCCATAAGATAAATATGAAATAGTGCTAGGGCATTTAAAAGAAGTTAAAGGCCCTGCAGAAAAAAAACTAGTAAAATTACTAAATACGCAAAAAATAAAATTATTAAATTTAGAAACAATAAAAAAAAATTTTAAAAAGAGCTAAACAAAAAAATAGCAAATTTTAAAAATGTTGGTTGCTAGATTGTGCTAGATCTAGCACCCAAGGTGTAAAAATGGCAAGCCTGGTTACTAGTTATTCGTTATTTTTGTGTTTGTGAAAACGTCAAATGTACTGAAAGTGCTGTAAAGTTTGTTATGGGGTAATTGGTACAAACAAATACTTTAAGCTTCTGATTTATAATATGCTACTGTCTAAACTTTTTAGGAACAAGCTCCAAAACAGTATTTTTCTCTCGTCAGAGTCTTTACGATATTTTTCGGAATGCAGACTCTTTGCTATTTAAAGAAAAATTTAATATTTTGAAAGAAGAAATAATAAAAAGTACAAACCCTGTTGATATGAAAGATTTTCAAACTAAATTTAATAGTTTCGTTTTTGATTTTAAAAGTCGATGGTCTAAATCAAATAGACATGATGGCCGTTTTTGTAGAGATAATAAAAACTGGTTAGATTCTTCCATCTCATTTGTAGTGCACACAAATAAAATAGGCCGCAAAGAAATGGAGTTTGATGAATGTTCATCAAAAACAAAAACAAAGAAATGCAAGGATTTAAGAGATAAGTCATCGCTGTCTGTGTTAAGCTATGCCACTCAAATGAGTTTACGAGCTTCTGGCCATATAGAAGCATCAAAAATATTGAAAGATATTACTTCTTCCCCATCTAGAGCGGCAAAATACAAGGCAAGTTTGACATCACAAGAACGTGCAAAACAACTAAGTGCAGAATCTGCGCTTATAGTGCTGGCAGAAGCAAAGCTTACTCGTAGCCAGTATAATGTGATTAGAAAAGCTGCTCCGGAGAAGTTTCCTTCTTACACAATCGTCCAACAAGCGAAAAAAGATTGTTACCCAATGGAAGACGCAATACGAGTAACCGAAACAACAGCTCAAATAAGTCTGCAAGCTCTTCTTAATCACACTGTTGAGCGTTTAGTTTTACTGCAAAAAGATGTTATTGCCACCTTATGTGATTACGAATTGTCAAAAATTATCTTATACACAAAGTGGGGATTTGATGGAAGCTCCGGACACAGCTCATACAAACAAGCTTTCCATGGTCATGGTGCAAGTGACGCAGAGGTTTTCATAACGTGCATTGTTCCACTTAGAATTAAATGAAATTAAAAACTACAGAGAAAACTTTTCGCGTAAATGTAGCCGGGAGGAATCGAATCGGGATATACTAAATAGGTTTCTATTAACCTCAGATCCAATTATTTCTGGAAAAATCAAGTTAAATAAAAATAAAATAAAACACCTCCCAAAATCAGCAGTGGAGCTATTAATTTCGCCGTCAATTTTGCCGACAGAAACAGAAATCGCTTATTATACAGATGACGATGATGAGGCTGACGGTGTTGATGGATGGGAATCTGAAGAGTTTGGACATATATTCTAAAAAAGCAGGTTAGAAACACTTTACAAAATAAAATGTATATATTTTTGCTACTTTTTCGATAAAAGGCTACAAATATAATTTTCATTTCTCGAATAATATAGGAAAACAGTATAAAAACCAAGAATAACATCAACAAAATGATTTAATGACTAGACAAGTGTGGGTCAAAATGGGTTAAAGTTCCAAAATTGTCATTTTCACTTGGTGGTGTAAGGTACAACACTCATAGCAAATTTCATCAAAATCGGATGTCGTAAGGCTCTCCAGTTGCTTGATTTGAGAAATATTAATGCAAATTCTTTAATATAATATTAGTTAAATTAAATAAATAAAAAAAGGTTTCTTCAAAAGTATACAATATTTTTGTTTTTTTTTTTATAACTTATGTATAACTAATCCAAAAAAAATACTACCTAATCAATTAGACCCTTCGTTGAATTAATCTCCATTTGGGGGAAATCGAACCCACTGTGCGCCGTGGGATGTATATTATTATGTAAGCATAAATATAAGTTATTTAATTTATTAGAAATATATTAAATATTAGACGATATATAAAAACATAACAAAAATATTATAGATATAGTCGAATAATAATAATATTAATTAAGATTTATATTTCTGTGTAGTCAAGTGATACCAACATAAACTTCGGCTTGTAAAGCCAATAACAGACTATATTCAAAACCGCGATTCACCAGCTTCGGGGGACCCTCCGGCTTGTAATTAAACATATGTCTGCGATTCACCACCATAAAATGGGGACCCTCCAGAGAATATTTAAATCCAAAAACAAAATTAAATTAATAATAATTATTATTATTAAAATCAAGGCACATACGCCAATAAATTATAAAGACAAAGCCTCGATTCACCACCTTCGGGGGACCCTCCGGTTTTATAAATAAAATATCTCTGAGATTCACCACCGTAAAAAGGGGACCCTCCAGAGAATATTTAAATCCAAAACAAAATTAAATTAATAATAATAATTATTATTAAAATCAAGGCACATACGCCAATAAATTATAAAGACAAAGCCGCGACTCACCACCTTCGGGGGGGCCCTCCGGCTTGTAATTAAAAATATGTCTGCGATTCACCACCATAAAATGGGGACCCTCCAGAGTGTATTAACTTAATAAAATTAAAAATATCTCTATAATATTTCTTTAAAATACCCCACAATAACATCATACGACCGTCAATAATAACAAATGCTAGTGTACCGGCATTAGGAACACCGGCACCACAAGCTCCGCTCACACTATCAGTTTCCCAACCTTCCCAAATCGTAAATACGAGCCCGGAATTCGAGAGATTAATCAGGGATTTAATGACAAATATTCTGACGACTGACGGACAAAGTTTCTTAAAAGATGCACTTCACCCAACACAGCAAATGCTAGCAGACCAAACTATAGACGAACGCCATCGACACAACTTAGCAGATATGGACAAGATACCTGATGTAGTCCGTTCATTGTGAGAGTTCAACGGGAACCCAGGAGAATTTTGTAGCTGGAGAAAAAGCGTTGAGAATTCGTCGGTTTTCCTAAGTATTTCAGAATAATAAATGTGATTAGAAATAAGAATCTTATAACACACCCCTGAATTGGAAGGGTATATCACGATGCCTTACAATGCATTACGCGGACAAACGAGCCTTTAGCACGTTAGAATACCAAAGAACATGCATAATACAAGGACGGAAAACTATACAGGAATTTTATGCTGAAGTCTAAAACCATTTATCTCTCATACTGAATAAGATTGCATGCATGGAAATAAATGACGCGGCCACACAGGTTCTCACCGTGACAAGGCACTTGAAACTTTTGTTCTAGCGAACTGGCAACCCTGCAAAAGGCGAACGAATAAAGAAGGAAGATCGACAAGGAAAGAAGACCCGAGCGACAGTGTGAAAAAAAGTGGGTGTGCGGCAAGCGGCTTTTTGCCTTTTCTCTACAATTGTAACATTTTTTGATTGGAATTGAAAATAAATAAAAAGTTCACACAAACTTTGAAACCGGTCTAAAGTCAATAACAACTTTTATAAGAGGTTTACCAAGTGATCTTTTCAGGCTCCTAGGCATGAAAGAACCTGCTGAAGCTGTGCATTCATGCATAAAATTATAAAATCAAAATTAAAAAGCTGTTCATGCAAACGCTAATCCACCTCCAACACCGTATTACACTCATTAATTCCACCAAAACCTCAATTACCTATCAGGAGGCCCCAGTATGGAAAACAGCCATTCCATCCACAACTTACTCATGTACCCCAAACATTTGCACCAATGAAATCATCAGCACTACAATTGTATCATCGACAACCAAAACCAATTTAAGGCAAACATTCCATTTAATAATTACACACCAAATAATCCACCAAAACCTCTATACTAGGAATGTCAATTACATTACTAGGCCAAATTTCAACAAATTCGCAAGTAAACGCCCTCCGCCAACACTGTCAAATCAGTTCAATCGAAATTTGCCGAACAAAATACAACGAATCAACCATATTTCTGAAGAAACCAAAGTAGCCGCAAACGACGCAAAGCTGGAATTACAACCATGGAATGAATATTACCAGCAATACGTAAGACAGACTCAGGATGAACCAAAAGACGACAGTGAAGAAATCTGTGATATCCATTTTTTAGATTAATGCACTCTACGTTGCCATATTTTTAGTGTAAAATGGGTGTTCGCGCCGGATCCCACCTGACGATGGCTGCCGCCTGCTCACTGTCACCATGGCATTTTGAGCGGGGCTGAGTGCGGAGAGAATTCCCCTCATTGGGTCCCGCCAAATTATTATTGTGAAGCTAAAGAAATAACCCCTTAGAGTGATGTTTTATTCACCGATATTGGAGAGTCTTTTCTAAATATGGACTAGCTAGAAAATAATTCAAAACATCAGAGTTACTCATGAAAGTGTTTCACAAGGATCGTCCTCTCAGGGAACACTTCATATAGCTGAGCAGGCTCCATGAGTTCGGTGGTGTGGGGAACCTATCGTTCAGGACTTGCTCCGCGAACTATGGTGATTTCTGGATATATTGAATCTTCCACTCGTTCCTTGGGTACTGGATCGAGTATTAATATAATTATCGTTTAGAATTGAACAAGTGAAGAAGAATATAAAAATAAATTAAGTAAATAAAATGTAAATAAATTTATTTCTTTTTTATAAAATGAGAGTTAACACAATCCCCTGCCATAACCAACGACACGTGTGCCAATCTAACCGCAGCAATGCACAAACCATTCCCACAGGCGCATATTAGCTTAGTTAGCATTAATTTATTATAAATATAAGTAAATTAGTTAAATAGGTCTCTTATCTTTTGTTACGTTATTGGTGCAACACCTAGTGAATAAATTATAATAATTAAAGGTGACACTTGTGTAAGGACTATTTGAAAAAATGTAACTATGACTATTCTTTCCTTATAGAAAACCAGATCATAAACCCAAGTCTCAGGTTGACTTGGCAGATCCCTTTTTTTGAAGACCCTGGAAGGAAACTTCTTTACTTGAGTAAGCATATGGTGTTGTTGTTGTCATCAATTTAGATTTTTAGTGCGATTAACAGTAAATCGATATCAATTGATTTATCTGAATTAGGAGATAAGGGATATGTTGAATTTTTTCTAAAACTTCCGAATAAAGATATATTACAGATCGATCTATCGTTCCAATTGTTAAAATTAAGCAATGAATTTAATTCAACACTCGATGATGATTATCCAGACTATGAAACAAATTATGATGAAAGCGCAACAACAACAGAACGTTCAACTTATAAAACTTTTACAGTAAGAGAGAATAGCTGCAAACCAGGCGACTACATCATGGAACAAGAGAACTGTGGACTCCTTTGAACTAATTGGAGGTAAAATCAGGGAGCTAATATCCATGATAAGCTCACAGCGACAGGTCAACCAACAAATGAGAGAGCTGTGTTCTAATATCGCTCAACTGCACAAAGAAGAGTCGGACCATCGCACAGAGGAGTATATCTAATAAAAAGTCGATCAAAAGTCGATTTAAAAAACTTTTCCAAAGTCTCATTTTATATGTATGTTGTTAAAGTTTAATAAAGGTTACATCAGTAAACCATGACTTTCATGTCGTCATGTGCTTTTATCCAATCAAAACCACAGCCAGAACCTAGCTGCCACGTGCATCATTTGTATTTGTTTATCCCTCCAAGTGAAACGGCATATTTCAAACGGTGTTTTTTTTTTGTTTGCTTTTAGTGAAATCTTATAAAAGTTCAAATGGAATCTGAAGAGGAAGGTATGTATTTTATTAAGTAATATTAATTTTATGTATTGCACTTTAGAAAATATCATTTTTCATCGAAAACATTCGAGACTAAAAGTGTTATGTTTTTTCTTTGAAACTTTATATTCAAAAGCGTTTTTGTGTATCACTTAAGCCCAATTAAGTTATGATTGTGTGTGTAACGTAAAACTTAGCTATTTTTGTTAATGTTCTTGAAAACAAAGTTCCCGCAAGTAATTGCCTTTTTTTATTTATCCAATATGACAAAAACATTTTTTTCCAGAAAATAATTTTTTTCGCATTTTCATTTCAGAATTTCAAACAACGGTGAAATATATGACCAGAAAATCACTCTACGAAGTCTTGAAACAATGTTCGAAGAAGATTTATGACAAATTTGTGTTCTTAGAAGACCATCTTAAAAATATTACCAAATGCCCTGAAAACCAGCAAGGTTCACTAAAACTTGTCTTAAATACCTTCAAGTTTCAATTTAAACAAAAATGGATGGCCGCAAATAACAAGGAAGATCGGTTTTTCAAGAAAAATGAACAGTGGCTCAATACCAGCGTGAAAATACAGACCTGGACTGTAAAAAGGCCCGGCCGGCCACCAAAAAATTTTAAAGACTCGAGTTCGCCAACGAAGAGGCGTAAAACAAAGGCTTTAAGAGAACAAATACCTTGCAATCAGTTAACATATGCTGCCCAAGGAGTCTGCGTGCTGAAGGACATAGTTACGCATCTAAAGTCTTCAAAAATATTCTTGATATGCCAGAAAAAGCTGAAACATATAGAAAAAGTGATACTCCAAAAAAGAACATTATCAAAAAGCATACTCCATCAGAAGCATTGTCAATTTTTGTGGAAGCTGATATGACGAGAAATCAATACGAGGTAATTCAACAAGCGAACAAGAATATTTATCCTTGTTATTCACTTTTAAAGAAAGCAAAACTGGAGTGTTATTCACGAAAAGAGTCGATCATTCAAAGCATTCAAAGAGGAAATGGGACTATTGGTAGATATTCCCAAAGCTGGTTTTGGAAATACTAATGACGGGAATACGTCAAGAAGATTTTTCTCAAATACTCAAACTTCGTCATCCATCACAGAAGTAGACATCAATCTTATTGAAAAATGTAATATCATTTTAAAGGCTTTGTCTAGTGGACACAAACTTGATACAAGAAAATTTGAAAACTTTGCAAAAAAACAGCAACACTTTACATCGAAATGTATGGGTGGTATCCAATGACGCCCACTATGCATAAAGTTTTGAGACATGGTGCCACAATAATCGACCATGCTATACTACCTATTGGTCAACTATCAGAAGAGGCAGCTGAGGCCCGAAATAAACACTTCCGCACTTATCGCCAGAATTATGCAAGAAAGTTTTCCCGAGAAAGCTGTAATACAGACGTTTTGAACAGACTTCTGCTCAGTTCTGATCCTTTGTTGAGCAGTATAAGAAAAAGGTTCAAAAAAAAGTAAGCCTTTCTCTAGCGAGACACTAAAACTCTTGTTATCGGAAGAAATTGACTTTAGAAATACTAACAGTGAAGACGAGGATGAATGCAACGAAAATTAATTTAAATAATTCAACTGTATGTTCTTTTGTATTGTTCTTCTTTTCTATTTCTAGTGTTTTAAATAAAATATAAAGATCCTAAACTGCTTTTTATTATATTTTAAATCGATAAAAACAATAAAATAATTTTGTGCAACTTTTATGATGAAATACTCCTCTGTGCATCGCCAAGACGACGTATCAGCAATAAACAAAATTTCGAAAATGTTGCAGACATCACCTAAAGGTGCGAAGAAACAACATAGTCTGAGGAAGGAAAGGCCAGAGACAAGGAACCCTGAGAAAAGGCAAACCAGAGGGTAAAGTGCAGGATAAAAAATAACACCAACAGACACAGGCGGAAACAATAAAGTGAGTAGCTAACCAATGTATGTTCTGCCGCAAAAACGCGTGTATTTTCTTATGGGTCTCTAAATTCTCCAAAAAACCCTTACATTTATTATTCTAAGTTCAAAGCTTTTAGAGGCGCCATCTGGCGGTTAGTTTTTGTTGGAGGTTTTTTGTGGAAAGCTCTGGTTTGTGTCTTTGCTATGATGGGAGGGAGCTTTTGTGGGAAGCTGTGTTTTGGTTTGTGTCTTTGCTATAAGAAAGTTCTCATGAATTGAAATTTTCTCATACCCTACCTCCCCCCCGCCCCTTTGTTTGTTTTTGATCTCCACAAGTTTCTTTTAAACTAAAAGTTCAACACAGTATTTACTCCCCTGTGGTTGCAGCTGCCTTCAAGTT
This sequence comes from Clusia tigrina, assembly GCA_920105625.2. Classification (NCBI taxonomy): domain Eukaryota; kingdom Metazoa; phylum Arthropoda; class Insecta; order Diptera; family Clusiidae; genus Clusia; species Clusia tigrina. The sequence continues at coordinate 10,315,840 of OV050030.1, forward strand.
CAAGTTCAACACTGTTTGGTATTTACTGATAAGAAAGCAGCTGCGTTCGGTCTGATGTGATCGCTTGGCGCTGAGCAGCGTTCAAGTTCAAGTTCAACTCAGTTTGGTATTTAATGATAAGAAAGCAGCTGCGTTCGGTCTGTTGTGCTCGCTTGGCACTGAGTGCTACGTTCTGTAATGCAAGTATATAAATGCTTGTATGTATGAATTTTCTTATTTTGAATAGATGAAGGTAGGGAAGGTACGATCAATCGAAAAATTTCTAATAATCGGTTAATTTCTTGAAATGAACGATTAAATTTAACCGATATTTTTCATTGAATTATTTGACTTATTAACCGATTAAATAGACAATAATTGGAAATTTTATGTATGTGTATTGCGAGATTTTTTTGTAATTTTGTAAATAGTCTTTTGATTAATTATTTTGACTGGCAATGCCAATCCTGTTTTCAGTCAGCAATGTTTTTTGATCAACCAGCTGATAACACTGTTGACGTTTGTCAAAGTAAACGTGACAATCAGCGAGTAAAGTGCGTGTTTTAATTGAATTGCAACAGAGCGTAAATTCATTTATTTTCTTGCGAAAACAAGTGCTGATTAAAATTTTAAAAATAAAATGGGGCCGATACGAAGCAGCGTATGGAAATATTTCACTAAACAAACTTCTACGACAGTTAAGTGTCAATTATGTATAAAAGTGCTAAAATGCTCCAACAACACTTCAAATATGGTGCAGCATTTAAAGCTAAAGCATCCAAAGGAATTCGATCAATATAAGGTAACTTAAACAGCGCTAAAATGATGTGCAAATGAAACTATGCATTGATTTATAAATTTTATATTAACAATCAGGATCCAAGCCAAATAATGTATTGGAAGTAATAGAATTGGATTAAACCGTAGGAAGGGAACAACCCAGCACCAGCAAAAATGCAAACTTCGCGAGAAAAGCAGCTTCAGTGAAAAAAAAAATCTCACCGAAGAAACCAGTGAAAGAAAAAAGGAACCTCCAATTATTTCCGCATTCGCTCACGTCCGTAGCTATGCATCAGATGGTTCTAAATTTCAAAAGTTAACCACTTCTATTGTACACCACATTGTCACTGACAACTTGCCATTTCGTTTTGTAGAAGGTATAACTGCCACTGAAATCCGAAATAGACTAACAACGAAAAGATTGTCAAAACTTAATTCTATTATGAATAATTGAAAATGAAAACAAACAAAATGTAATACAAAACAAAAAATAAAATATTACATACAAATTCTACATTTATTAGTTTCAATCAATTTTTTAAATTAATCGGTTAAAAGTAAACGATTAATCGCAAACGGTTATTTTATATGTTCGATTAACCGCCAACACGATTAATCGGTTAATTTAAAAATTTTGCCATCCCTAGATGAAGGAAAGAAAAAAGATTTTCTTTTGTTTTATTTTTATTTTTTTATTTTTAATTAATTGTTTTTCATTTATAAAAATTATAATATAATATGTGGCGACACCACTACCCCACCCAGTTGTCGGGTACGCCAGCGCAAGCAGGCGTTGGTTCCGCGCGCCATCTATTAACACGCTGTCGCTGTCGCACAGCTTGTTTATGGGAGGGCCGGAACTGGCCTGTGTTGGCTGCTGAGCAACACACTTCGTGTTTCCGGCTTTCCATCTTTTTTTCCGTTCGCAGCGCCGGAGCCGTGCACACGCTCTCACATCTGTGTCTACCCCAGACATCGTGGTGATATTTTAAATATATTAAATTAAAATAAGCATTCAATTTTATTTCTTTCTTTTTTTATTGGATACGCTACTCCCGAGCGTAACCCAAAAATATATTATTTAAAATTAAAATATAAAATAATATCTTATCTATATATATAAAAATGGAATTCTGTCCTTTATAGAATCGTAAACTATGCATTTGATCATGTGATAATCTTCAGCAAAGTTGTTGTGCACGAGCCCACGAAGGTTTCTCAGTTGGTACCGGTCCAATTGGACAAAGGGGCGTTGTACCTCCCATACAAATCACAAATTGAAAATCCGTTTGTTAAAATTTACGCTTTAAATATTATTACATTGATTTTCGAACAAATTCAAAATGTCTTCTATCTGTCATTTCTTTACATTTTTGTAAACTTCCGTTTTTTTTACTTCCCTTTTTTAATATTTTGTACTCGCTCGCAACACGTTTGTAATTTTCTTCTCAATTCTTTTATTAAATAAATTTGATATTGCAACATAACCTATAGAATATAATTGTTTTATCTGTCGATCGCACTGCACCTCGAGCATATTTTTAATCAATATTTCAACACCATTATTTTTGCTCCGGTTAACAGTATTTGAACAATATTTGGTATATAGGTTTAGTGTACATATTCTAAGTGCTGCTGCAAATATGGGCGGGATTGGACAAAGGGGAATGGTACCTCCCATACAAATCACAAATTAAAAATCGTTTATATCTGCTCTATGTGGATTGCTCACGCGTCGGAAAACCTTCTGATTTAATCGTTTACGCACCAGACGGATAAACAAGAAATATTGTGTATCCCACAGCACTTCAATAAATATAAAATTGTAACGAAACGCTGCAATGTCACAATTTTTTCGAAATAAACAAAATCAATAAAATGTATCAAAATGAATTGAATATTTGTATAATGTCCTTGCTTCAAATTTATTTATTTAAACTACTCATCCGATTTCAAAAATTCTTTGACCAGCTGAATGCTACACCCCCCCTACAATTCAGGGGTAGCGAAGCGCACCGGGTACAGCTAGTTCTAAATAAAGAAGCTGGAAAGAGAAAAGGGAAAAAAATATTTTCTTTTGTTTTATTTTTTATTTTTTTTAATTTTTAATTAATTGTTTTTCATTTATAAAAATTATAATATAATATATTATTTAAAATTAAAATATAAAATAATATCTTATTCTAAATAAACAAGCTGGAAAGAGAAAAAAAAAACATTAATAAATAAAAAGTCAGTAGAAATTAAAAAAAGAAAAAACTCACCTCAAAATTATTCTGTTCACAGTACTCATTTAGTTTATCCGCTAAAACCTCTATCTCCTCCCGAAGGGAGATATTTAGGTTATTTTGATTTCAGCTAATGAGCTCATCCATCTCATTTTCGTTGCTGGGTTGATCCCAGCACACCTCCCGGTAGCGTTCGAGAAATGTCCTGGCAGTTGCTAAGTAATCTCTCAATATTTCGAAGTCCATTTCTTCTTTTAAAATGCGAATCAGAGATCAACAAATGCAGTCATTATGTGACCATTATTCTCATCTTTCATGAGACCCAGAACTTTTTTCACTTTAATGATTTGATGCAAGAAGGGGCAAATGACTTCATATACAGGGTGGCTGATGAAAGCCGCTACCAAAAAAAATGTAATAACTTTTTTTCTATTTAATGAATCTGGTTTTTTTTTATTTTGCAAATTGATTGTTAGATCTATCAAAAATGGATAACTGGGACACTGAAACAAGAATTTGGATTGTCCGCCGCTATCACGCATGTATAAGAGAATCTGTATCAGTGTAGCAAATAGTACAATTGAATCCAAATTCAGGAAGCATATAACCATAATGAAAATCGTAAATGGTTGTTTTAGCTAGTCGAGGATACACATACCAACATATATGGGCTTATTGAAGAAAACTTCTGTCTTGTTTAGCTCTATAGCAACAAGATTTTCATTGAATATGGTGGAAGCTTTAAATTCCGGCTTGGAAATAAGAGCTTCCGCTCCATATCGCCCCTTCCATTTTATTACCAGTTTGACAATGCTATACTTTCCGATATTCTCTATAGTTTTACCAAAGATGGCATTTATCATGAGTTTGAAAAGATTTTTTTCAAATTCATTTTTGGCTAATTTTCGAAGATTCGTGTTTAAATCAATATATGATTATATATGAAATCAATGATGATTGCTTAAATTGAAGAATTTGATGAATTTTAGTTAATCTAAGGCCATATTTTAAAACCTGCTTAAGACTGCGATAATGGATTATGTACTTTGTTTTGTTAAACAAAGTACCCATTAATTTCCTCTGTTTTGAGCCTCGAGATGTAGCATGCTCAGGGCATAAAGGGAGATCATTATGTTGATCGTGAAGATTATTTGGATATTCTAAGTCTATTTCAAGGATATACCCTATATCTGAATCATCAGATATATCCTCTACTTTGAAATTTTCTAAATCTTCTACCCAATTAAAATCACTATGTGGGAGATATTGAGACATTGCCCAAACATATTGATTATTTACATCAAAGTACATCAAGCATTTTGATGGTTGAGCAGCATCATAATTGGGCATGTACTTGTTTGCATTAGTATACCGTTTACTATACTGACTAAGACCCCCACGAATACCTCGCTCTACAAACATGAGCATATCAACATTTGTTAATAGTTCGAGAGTTATATTAGTATGTTTAAGCATAGCATCCCATGTATAACCCGGTAAAATGAAATAGTGAGCGGGATCTAAACCGTATTTTTGATAGCAACTTGAACGGAATTGTTCAAAAACATCTGCTTGTAAAGGAACATCATTTAAGTACATGTCTGAATATTCCCCAAATTATTTATATTCAATTTAGTCCAAACATTGCAGGCATGTGCATACTCTTCCCGACTGATACTAGTATTATTCAATTTATTATAAAATTGAGAAACATTAGGCAAAGAGGCTTCGGAAAATTTTGAAGCATCTTCACAATAATCGCAAGGAAAAACACCCTTACGAGTTAACAGACTTAACTGTTCATCGCACAAATCTTGAAATTGTGATTTTAAAATTGGAAATGAGGAAAGGGGTGATGCTAAGGTATCCAAACTACTTCCCATAAATTTGAAGGAATCAATGAAGCGGAATTTTATTAAAAATTCATCCAAATTCTTTGAAATTGAAAAGGAAATGTAGCGTTCTTTATTTATAGGGAGGAGATCGATACGTCCTTTTAAATCTAAAGCCAAATTTTTTAATATGAAATGAGCGTCGTAACCATTTTTTACATATATGTGGGAACTGTTTTTCCCTAAACAGTGGCAACGCTGTTTTAGAGGCGGTCAACGAGCTGGGGGAGTCAGTCGAAACGGATCGCGAGTGAAACAAGACTTCTTTTGTACTTGGAACTTATTTTTAATAAACTGTACCATTCATATATTAATAAACTGTACCATTCATATATTAATAATCTGTACCATAAATTTGGGGGCTCGTCCGGGATAAGAATAAAATACGCGTCGCGAAAAGAAAATAAAACGTGTGTAAGTTTGTGCGGGATTTTTTGAGCCAAAACGGAGAAAAAGAAATATATATTTAATAAAAAAAAAAAATTTATATATAAAATGCGTTATTTACAAGAATTCGAGAAAATTCGCAGAAACATCCGTTACGCCAGTAAAGTGAATATTACGGCGTTGCATAAATACATATTTGAAAGAGAAGGCGATAGACGTAATCGGCAGAGGCTGAGAGAGTTTAGCGGTTTTGGTTTCGACACTGACGACGAACAATACGAGAGGAAAGCAGCGTACATTGATTCAAATCTAACGGCGGCTGATTTGGCGGTGATATGCTCGATTCTGGGAATCAAGCACTCAGTTGACGACGTAAAGGCGCACATCTTTCAATTTCTTCATAACTTCGAGAGCGAAGAAAACGGCGATGAAGAAACAGAGGATGAAAACGACGATGACGACGAAGCAAGCAATGACGACGAGATAACTGAGAGCGAAGCAACTGAAGAGCGAGAGACAGACGAAGAAGACGGCGATCAGACGGTACGATGGAACGACAGGAATGTTGAAGCTAACGACGGTAAAGATACAAAAACAAAAAAATCAGAGCGCAAGCGCAGCGACAAACGAACAAATCAGAAAAGAGAGAGAGAGGTAAATCGCGAGAGAGGCGACTACGTAAATCAACCACCAAAATTTGTAATGAGTTTTAGAGACATTGAAGACTCCATACGCTTATTTGACGGCAGCGCAAATATTTCTATTGAAGCATGGGTGACAGAATTCGAAGAGACAGCTACGCTCATGAATTGGGACGAATTGCAAAAGTTTGTATTTGCAAAAAAGTCAGTTAGAGGGCTAGCAAAGACATTTCTTTGCAGTGAGAAAAGTTTATCTTCGTGGAATAATTTAAAAGGAGCTCTCTTATCAGAATTTGGAACGACAGTCAACAGTGCTGTGCTGCATAAACAACTTGTGGAACGTAAAATGCAAAAAGAAGAAGGTGTAAGAGAATATTTTTTTCAAATGAAAGACATTGCGGGTCGCGGTAATATAGAAGATCGTGCTTTAATTCAATATGTTATTGACGGTATTAATGATTTAAACATAAACAAAACAATTTTGTACGGTGCGAAAGACTTAGCGGAGTTTAAAGAAAAATTAAAATATTACGAAATATTACGCGCGAATAATGAGAAAAGTGCGAACATAAAGAATGACAAAAAACAAAACATAAATATAAAATTTTCTAATGAGAATGGGAAAAAGAGTGTCGATAAGTGCTTTAATTGCGGCGAAAAAGGGCACAAAGCAACCGAGTGCAAAAACAAAGAGAAAGGAACAAAATGTTTTGCATGTAATAAATTCGGCCATATTTCTAAGAATTGTCCGAATAAGAAAGCAAACGAAGCAAAAGTAAATGTAAACATTATAAATGATTTTAAAAACCGAATGATAAAGCAAATTAATATTAATGGTTTCGAAACAAGTGCATTACTCGATACTGGTAGTAAGTTTAACGTTTTAAAAGAAAGTGTTTTCAAACGTTTGGAAAACTGTAAAAAGTCTGACTCAAACGTATACTTAATCGGTTTCGGTAATACGGAGGCAAATAAAATAAAATCGGTCGGTCGCGTATTGATTAATTTTAATATAGACGATGAAAACTTTGAGATGCCATTTGAAATTGTTCCTTCTGATTGTTTAAATATTCCAGTTGTTATTGGTTGTGAAATATGTTCACAAGCTGAAATAAACATTAATCCAACGAGTCTAACGATTAAAAAACTTAAAAATAATGATGAAAATGACTTACAAAATATGATGAAAATAAATGCAACAGACGATTTCGAAAATAATTTTGAATTTGATGAAACTCTAAATAAAAATTTAAAACGTAAAGTCGTTGAAATTGTTAAAAATTATAAACCCAACAAAACTAAAACAACGAATGTTGAAATGAAAATTTTCCTGAAAGATGATAATCCAATTTCATCGAGACCACGTAGATTGCCTATGGCTGAAAGAATCATTGTCGAACAGCAGATAGACGAATGGTTGAGAGACGGTATCATCGAAGAATCGGAGTCGGAGTACAGTAGCCCTGTAGTTTTGGTACGCAAGCGTGATGGCACACCAAGACTCTGTATCGATTATCGACGAATCAATAAGGTGATTTTGAAGGATCGTTTCCCATTGCCACTAATTGAGGATCAATTGGACCGATTACAAAGCGCAAAACTTTTCAGTACCATAGATCTGAAGAACGGCTTTTTTCATGTCAACGTAGCGAGCGATAGCCAGAGATACACATCTTTCGTGACACATAATGGTCAGTTCCAATTCAAGAAGGTTCCGTTTGGACTATGCAACTCACCCAGTGTATTTCAGAGGTACGTAAACTCAATTTTTCGTGATTTGACTCGAAGAGGCATAGCCCTACCGTATATTGATGATATTATTATACCTGCCGATAATGAAGACGAAGCAATACAGCGTCTAGAAGAAGTGTTTTTGCTGTGCAGAGATTATGGCCTAGAGATCAATATGAAAAAATGCCAATTTTTGAGAAAACGTGTCGAATTTTTGGGACATGTCATAGAGAAGCACACGATTTCACCAACGCCAGCTAAAATCGAAGCAATAAAGAAATTCAAGTTACCAGAAAATTTGAGAGAGTTGGAAAGTTTCATCGGACTGGCTAGCTATTTCCGAAAGTTCGTTCAAGGATTTTCAACGATGGCTAAACCACTAACAGATTTAAAAAAGAAAGACAAAAGATTTGAAATGGGAAAAGAACAGATTTCTTCATTTAACGCGATAAAACATGCTTTATGCAATAAGCCGACGCTGAGGATATTCAATCAGAATTCGGAAACTGAGGTTCACACGGATGCTTCGATGCATGGATATGGAGCCGTACTGTTGCAAAGGGCATTTGATGATGGCAACCTGCATCCGGTGTACTTTATGAGCAAAAAAACCACTGAAGCTGAGAAAAAGTACTCGAGTTATGAGCTGGAGGTGTTGGCAGTAGTCGAAGCAGTGAAGAAGTTTCGTATATATCTTCTTGGCCTACATTTCAAGCTCGTCACCGATTGTAACGCGTTTACGAAGACCTTAACAAAAAAGGATTTGTGTACAAGAGTAGCGCGATGGGTTTTGCTGCTTGAGGAATACGATTATACTGTGGAACACCGATCAGGATCCCAGATGCGACATGTCGACGCTTTAAGTCGATATCCGATTATGATGATTAACGAATCAAATATTTTATGTGAAATTAGAAACGCTCAAAGCAGAGATGACAAATTGATTGCAATAAGAGAAATTCTTCGTGACACGCCAAATTATGATGGATATTTTTTGAAAGGCGACGTTATTCATAAGCTAAAGGATGAACGAGAACTTGTTGTCATACCTGAAGAGATGCAAACCAATATTATTCGGCAAGTACATGACAAAGGACACTTTGCGGTGAAGAAGACAAAGGAACTCGTATCAAGAGATTTCTATATACCGAGGCTTGAAGAGAAGATACAAGGAGTAATATCTTGTTGTATTCATTGTATTCTATGTAATCGAAAACGTGGCAAAATGAAAGGAGAACTTCATCCTATCAGTAAAGGCGAAACTCCGTTGCAGACGTACCATGTGGATTTTCTTGGGCCACTTGAGTCGACGAACAAACTTTACAATCACATATTAGCAGTTGTGGATGCTTTCACAAAATTTATTTGGTTGTATCCCACAAAAACGACGTCAGCGAAAGATTTGATTCAAAAACTTCAAACGCAAAGCCAAATATTTGGGAATCCAGTCAGCATCGTATCTGATCGAGGCTCTGCGTTCACCAGTGAAGATTTCAAGAACTATTGTAGCGAACAAAACATCAAGCATTTTCTGATAACGACTGGCCTACCACGCGTCAATGGACAAATTGAAAGAATGAATGCCGTGATCGCTAACGTCCTTGCGAAACTTAGTCTTGGGGAACCAACGAAATGGTACAAACACGTGCAGGCGGTACAGCAGCTAATGAATGCTTCATTTTCACGAAGTACGCACGCAACACCCTTTGAGCTAATGACCGGTGTGAAAATGCGGATGAAAGACGACTTGCATATCTAAGAGCTTATCGAAGCTGAAATTGTGAAGCAATTTGATGACCAACGAAACAAACTACGTCAGCAGGCAAAAGAGCACATCCTGCAAATCCAAGCAGAAAATAAGAAGTCATACGATCGTAAGCGGAAACCAGCACGAAAATATAAAGTTGGTGATCTGGTAGCCATCAAAAGGACTCAACTGGGCGGTGGTTTGAAGCTCAAACCAAAATATTTGGGGCCTTATGAGGTAACAGGGGTTAAACTAAAAAATTCTTATGATTTAATTCGAACAGGTAATTGCTACAACGGTCCCATGAAAACATCTAGTTGTGCTGAATTTATGAAGCCTTGGGTTCAATACGAAGACGATGATAGCGATGACACATTCGAGGCGAATGAAAATCAGAATGGCCGAGTTGTGGGAACTGTTTTTCCCTAAACAGTGGCAACGCTGTTTTAGGGGCGGTCAACGAGCTGGGGAGTCAGTCGAAACGGATCGCGAGTGAAACAAGACTTCTTTTGTACTTGGAACTTATTTTTAATAAACTGTACCATTCATATATTAATAAGCTGTACCATATATATAGATATGCTTGTGTGTATGAATTTTCTTATTTCGAATATGGATTTTGTTCATGAAGAACATGAGCTTCAATCCATACAGTCAACCCAGTCACATTCCTAAGTATGTGCTGGGAAAATAAAAATAATTTTTATTTAACAACTTTACTCTAATTTCTCACTTCTTATCGCAACGGAGCTGGGAATTTTATTGCATAATGTCTTACGCAATAAATTCTGCAGTACCTTGCCAATTATGCTTAACTTTGTATATTGAATTGCATTTACTTCGTCCGCTAGCTACCACAGCTACCACAGCTAGCTGACACAGCACACGGGCCAGTTTAAATAATTATATGTATTAGTAATAATTTTAATATAAATATAGGGCAATTTTGTATTTACAATCAGAATAATTCTTTACTTCTAATAAACAAGTTGCATTTTCCCCCACCAGTGGTAAGAGATCCAACATATATCCAAGAAAGAAATTCTCGACTTTTTATTTTGAAAGCACTAAAGGAAGTGTATTTTTACAGATTTCATAAGTTAGATTGTTGGTGGGCGTCAAATAATGATAACATACAGGATGTAAGCACATGTGCATGTGTAATACTTTATGAGCGATATCGAATGGCGGGTAAACTTTTTAATCTGTACGCAGCAATGTGTAAATTACCCCGCATACGTTACTCTCATTTCCTTTACTTCAAATAAGACTATAAAAAGGCTGCTTTTGGAAAATTTTAAATTCAGTATGGGAACTTTTGTGAACCTTCTATGTAAGGAAAAAATGCATCATTTAAAATTTAATGATGAAAAACCAATTTTGGAAGATCCGAATTATTTCGGAAATAATTTAAATGATGCAGAATTAGATCAAGGTTTTAGTGATCTACACATACGATTTATTCATGGATGCGCTTACAGACTGTGTAGAGCAGGATATCGTTTTCTTATTAGAGGAAAAATATGCAATAGAACATCCGGATGAAGAATTTGAGCTAATTCCCATGATGACAAATTTCTCCCGTCAAATTGAACAAGGAGTTTGGACTTTCAGCGCTCGTGTAATTATAGAAAAAAACTAGCACTTATTTCGTACCTTTGATCAACAATGTACTTAGTAGTGTCGAGAGCGTTGATAGAGAGCGGTAAGTATTTGTCTATTAATTTGTTCTTTTTAATAATGTATTCTTTGTTCCATGTCGTTAGAAATAAATGTATGTATTTTGTTTTAATAAACGTACTGCATTTTATTTCAAAAGCCCTTGGACGCTACAATTTTTATTTCGCAGTTTATTTGATAAACTTTAACATTTTTGGAAGCCACTACTCCGCAGCCAGCGGATAAACAGTTTATAGAAAGCAGCGTTGCCAGTGAAATCCCGCAGGCAGCGGACATACAGTGTATACACTGCGCTGCTTGCCAGAAAAAAGCCGCGGTCAGCGGACTGATTGCTACCAGTTATTTGACGTGACAAAAACCAACGTGTGACCTCAAACAGGTTAAGAAAGGAATGAAACGCACGCCGCCAAGACGAAGCCCTAGATTTTGCGGAGAAACAACCACACCACGGTGTTGGGACGCAATGGTTAAATCGGCACCCACCACTCCTGCCGCAAATGCATCCACAACATTTAAAGATTCGGTAAGTGCTACCACAGTCGCCGTCACTCCAACTGAAAACACAGCCGCATATGCCACAACCGCCACAATTAGCACAAGCGCAGCCGTAACCAGCGAACTTGTCGCCACAGTCTCCAGCGGTGCAAAAGCCGCCACCGCAGGACTCCCATGTATAATTGAGAGCAATGCCGCACAACAGGTGAGTTCCCTACTACAGCAAATTAAAATTTTAGAGACTCAATTGCCAAACACACAGTCGCAGCTGAGTCCAAGTGTTAGCCAACGTCAGACCTGCGAGGAAGCGTACCGTTGTAGCGGAACTGTTTCGGCACCGTCGACGCTAAACAGTACACACGGCGGCGCGTCGCAGTTGCAGTTGACGTTCGCTAAACCTCTGCCACCTACGCCGTTACTAAACATTTCTCCGGCCGTAACATATACAACTACGTCGGTACCAATAACCACATTGGCCGTACCGTTTAATCAAACCTCGCAATTCTTAAGCCCCGCTCAAATGCCACGTAAAGTGCAAGAACTGCCGGAATTCAGTGGACATCCGGACGATTTGCCATTATTTTCGAGCTCGTACGCCCAATTAACAGCCGCCTATGGCTATACCAACCTTGAGAATAACCAGCGACTATTGAAATGTCTCAAAGGTGAATCAAGGAAAGTGGTGAAATCGCTTCTTATCCATCTGGATAACGTTGGTGCTGTTATGGAGCAGCTGAAATTTAGATTTGGTCGGCCAGAACTGTTAATACGTAGCCAGCTGCGCCAAATTAAAGACGTTGCACCAATTTCTGAATCCGCTGTAGACAAAATTATTCCGTTTGCTACCAAAACTAAAAACTTGTCTATTTTTTTACAGTCTGTGGACGGAGCGCAGCATCTCACAAACCCTACGCTATTGGAGGAATTAATTAGCAAGCTTCCCATTAGTAAACGAATGGACTGGGCGAAGTACGCTTACCCAATAAAACCATATCCAACCGTCGTGGATTTTAGTAATTGGTTGAGCCATGTTGCGAATCTGGTTTCCACCCTGCAGGACTGCGACGTCCGACGACGGGTAGTACTGCAAACGACCGAAAATCGAAGTAGAGAGAATCTAAGCACGAACTCTGCCAGGTGTCCAATTTGCAAAGGACAACACAAGATAAATACCTGCAAGAAATTTCTGGATTGGTGCGTAGCTGATAGATGGGTAGAGGCGAAGCGCAACTGCTTGAGCTTTTCATGCCTTAGAGGTGGCCACGCTGTACGAGATTGCCGCAGTCGGACGCCGTGCATGACCGAAGGGTGCCAACGAAAACATCACAAATTACTACATGAGCCCAATACCACCACCGCCATGCAGCATTTCCAAGAACCGCAAAGAGGGTCCGCCGCAGAAACAGTGTTGAGCTGTACTTCGGCAACAGCGTTTACTTTTTCGGGTCCTACCCGTCAGTCTTTATGGTCCGCGAAAATGCATTGAGACATATGCCATGCTGGATGAAGGATCATCTATAACAATGATGGATGCAAATCTTATGCAGGAACTAGGTCTTCGAGGTCAACAACGCGAACTGAGCCTTCAATGGGTCGGAGGAAGAACGGCACAGGAACCGGCTACCATAGTCAACATTCAGGTCAGTGGAACAGGATTAACGAGACGACACGATTTGCGACAAGTTTATGCTGTGTCTGAACTCAATTTACCGGTGCAGAGCCTGGGTAGAAACGATTTGAGTGGAAGCCCAGCAGCCCTACTCCACCTGCCGAAGCCATCTCCAACGTTACGCCGAAATTGCTAATTGGGTTAGACCATTGCCACCTGGTATTGCCCTCATAAACATTAGAAATAAATGTATGTATTTTGTTTTAATAGACGTACTGCATTCTATTTCAAAAACCCTTGGATTTCGTCGACGCTACAATAACTAATAGGTTTAGATTCGATTTTTACTTTGATTTTGGTTGAATAAGAACGCTGACTTGCGACGAATAAAATCGCATGTTGCGCCACAAATCACACAATTAAATTATACAAATTATTGGAGTAAGTTTTTACTACCCCCCGTTGAAGACCTCTGCACCAACACAGTTAGAAAACATTGTTCTGGTACCAGCACCATACAACCATCCCTCAGTCATTTGGTACAATTACTGAATTGGCAAAATCATCCTTAACATTTAAGTTCACATGGATAAAGCGCGAAAGACAGCGTGTGGTGGCTAGCACATTATTCCTCAAACCAAATGGCTGCATCACCCAATCCGTCAGAACTATAGATCCTTAGACAACCGGTATTACCTCGGAGATCTATAGCAATGTTACATTCGCTAAAGAGAGTGAAACAAAGGTAAAAAAAAAAAACAGAGCCATAAACAAATTCCGAAATGTGAATGGTTCAATTAAAGTATTCTTCAGCAAAATGAAGGAACTGGAAAGCTTTTCATCCACACACGGATATCGCGAAATGTTTTTGAGCTTCTTTTGACGCTGTCCACACAATACTTAAGGTCATCAATTCGTCAACCGATATTACCAGAACAACGGCTGGCTTTGCCTCTGCTGTAAGTGAACTTTGCCAATAGAATGAATTTGTTTTTAAGTAAAATTAAAATATTACATATATCTTTCACAAGGATGCAGCATGCAGTTGGAAACTCGGAAAGGAGACGATCCGCACAGTGGTATACGACACTTGCGATGCAATTTGGACTGTATTAGCACCAATTTCCGTCTCGGAGGCAAATATAAGTGAGCTGGAAGTTATTGTTAATGATTTTTGGTCCATATGGAACATGCCGAACTGCGTCGGCGCCATCGATGGAAACCACATTGCCATTTGGAAGCCACTGAATAATGTTGCCGAATTTTATAACTACAAAAAGTTTTGAAATCTTGTGCTCATGACGGCAAGTGATGCCATGATTGAAACAATCAATTCAACAAATTGTTTCCCTTAGTTTTTTCATACAACGATTTCTTTTTGCTATATGCATGAAAAGGTAAAGTATACAACGAACGAATGCGGAATCCTTACCACTACATTACATTGTATGCCGCAGTATGATTATGAGTGATTACTTTTTCTGTCAAAGGAAATCGAGAAATGTAACCAAGATTTGAAATGGTAACAAGGTTTTCCCTTCACATTACAACATTCTCTTCTTCCGTAAATTAGAATAGCAATAGAGAGCCGAGTGATACCGATCAGTTTTTGTTTTAATAAATGGAAGAAGTAGGTGTATGACTTCTTCCTTGCCTAACTGAATAACACTTACATAAGGCGGCCACCCTCTTCATAAAAGTAAATCGAATTCGTCAGGTAAGAGGGCAGTACTTACGGACGGAAATAAGCATAATGGCCAAAAGTAAGTAAGCATTCTTTTCCCGACTGGCAGCTGACACCAATTAATTACAAAAATACCATTGAAACCGACACGAGCCCGACATATTTCCTAAGAATAAGTTATTTTTCAATATATAGCAAGAAAGGATATTGTAATTTAGAATAAACAGCCCCTCCCTTTCCTTTGCAATCGAAAGTGGCTAAACGTGTGAAGTACAATTTCAGAGTGAAAACAGCAAAATCGGGCATTTTCATGGATAAGTAAGTGATTTACATAGCAACTAAATACAAACTTACAACACTAATATAAATATAAATGTAATGTGCTTTTAGATTTGTTGAAAAGAGTCGTGCGGCTTCAACAAATGCAGCAATCAAAGCGCCAAGCAGTACCGGTAATGAAAGCGGTACAAATGGGACCAGGGGTGAGTATTTAATATATTAATGTAAATGAGAAGACGTTAGGTTTAAATTCGCAATACCTAACACGCCCCCTTTTAGGTTTTTAGTCAATTATTTATTGTTCAATAGAGAAGAAGAAGTCACAATTGACATTAAACACAAAATCTCTACTATTATGCAACTTTTGCTTGCAGTACACCAGAAATAAAGATGTTCTGTTAAAGCATGAAGCTGAGTGCAGCAAAGTAGTGACCACAACGCTTGGTAAAAATAATGATGATATTTTAAAGTTTACTTCTTTTAGGTCTAAGTTAGATTACCATTTGTAAATTTATGCCGATTTTCAATCTATTTTAGAGATTGTGCAGATTCAGAAAATATTTGCAGCATTTAGTTATTACACAAAGTGAGGTTTCAATAATAGCTTAAGCAAGTTTGTGACTTATTCGGGAGAACATTTTGTTAAGGTATTCACAGATAATTTAATTAACGATACTAACGACCCCATTCCGGCGAGACTTACAAGCTCACCTCATTCACTAAGGGTGAATATTTGATAGATAGTAAGTCTTCGGTATTCCAACGAAAAATTCTAAGCTCTTCCATTGAATATTTAGTAAATGGCGCGAAAGGTATTGATTTATGCGTGTGTTAAAATGGAAGAAGAACTAGTGTTTTCATTAATCGAAGAGGAAAATGAGAAGAAAAAATTAAAAACACGACGAATATTAAAAAATATGCGAGACTGTAGTGATCCCTTTTCACTCAGTGAAGAGGTACTTTCAAGCAATTACCGCCTCAGCATATTGCTGTGTCGCAGCCTAATCGAGCAGTTGGAGCCTCACGATACGCATATCTTTGCCTTTCGCATGGTTTTTGGCGGCATTATATTTTTTTGCACATGGCTCATATCAGAAATGTGTGGCTAATAATGCTATCAACGCAAATACGAGCCAGCAGTCCATCTCTAGAAGTTCACACGCCATAACGGAAGTGCTATAAAAGTGGGTTAAATACTCATTTATGCTTAGAAGTGAGAAAATTTATTAAACTCATTTTCGAAACATCACTTAAGGAAAACTGCATGCGCAGCAGAATATACTCTACTCTACCAGTGCAATATACCTAAAAATGCCTGCTTTGCATAATATTGCGACTTGCATTCAAGGCTAAGTAGCAATTCATTGCACTTTTGTGGTCAGCATTTTCAATTTATGTTTGTTCTTCTATGTCCCAAATATCCAAAATTGTACCTACAAATAGTTTGTAAATTGAATGAAGAAAGTCAGTGTGATTACTAGGACAAACCACACAAGCTGCCTTGTAATCTTACTCCAGCGAAGTATAATTGGTTAATGTAGTATACGCAAATTAGTACACGGCTCATGGGCCTGGTCTAAATATATAGTATATAGACTATACAATATACATATAGTATATAGACTATACAATTGTCATCTATTTGTTAAAGAACTCGAATCATTTAAAGGACACATTAAAATAATTCCTGTGAATAAGAAATTATATAAGTTAGTAGGGTGCATTGTGACTTTCCGCCGGCGCGGCATGTGCGCGTACAAGTTGACGATCCATCAGCGTCAGCTTTTGCTTGCGTGTGCAAGCCGTCCGTCCGTCTTGCGCGTGCAAGCTGTCCGTCCACCATGCGCGTGTGGGACATCCGTCCGCTCAATGCACCTCGCTCTAAAGTGTTTGCTTCGGTTAGCACTTCCGCCCCAAAGCACCCAAACGACGGTGCTGCAGTTCGGTTACCTGCATTTCGCTGATTCTGCATCGATCAAGGGCATTCTGGCAAATCGAATGCGATCGGTCGATGTACCGGAAAGCGAAAGTGGTGGGAACCCAAACTGTGGGAGTGTTGAGGTTTGCTGGCGCGGCACTTTAGGTCACGTAGGCTTCCGAACCGAGGCTTCGTGACGAACTCCGAATTAGGGAAAAGTTAGTTCGATTTTGGAGACCTAAGAATACGGTCCTATTAAAATAGGTTTGTGCGATTAAAAGATAAATTAACTAATTGGAATGGACGAACTGGAGCACGCAATTTACAATTTTTTTATGTGCATCAGGTTTGGAAAACCAATCAAATCGAAGAAAAGTTGCGCTTTTATTACACCACTTGGGTGCGAGAGCCTGAATATTTTCAACTCATTTAATATTGCTATTGATGTAGTAAAATAAAATGAGTTGCGATTACACATTGGAATCATATTTCATTTCAAAAGTGAACATCATACTTCAAGTCCCCATTTGTCGAGATCTAATGGGTTGGCTGAACGATCTGTTCAGACCAAGTTGTAAAATGAATGATTTTAATATACCAGCATTATATCAAATCATTTAAATATATGTTCAATAGACATTCAAATGGGCTACAAAATCAGCATTATAACCGATATTAAGGAAATCAAACAGATTTTCATCGTATAAATCAACGACATTAGTTCAGATATTTTATATCTGGAAAATAACATCCTATTAAATTTTACAATTTTTAATTTTCCACTCTCGGTTAAAAAAATTAAAGACTTAAATAATTGAATTAAATAATCCACTAGTTAGTGTAAACGTTTTTGGTCTGGACAATGTTGGACCATACTATTTTACACTAAAAGAAAAAATCCACCACATCAATTTGTTGTTGTTGGAAGATAATGAAAGATCACATTATGTATGTGTTCACGCGGTGAACCTGACAGTCAGAGCCACGGCCGCTGGTCGCTACCCGGTGCGAGCGTCACCATATGTCCTCTGTCAATTCGGAGAGCGGCATGCTGTGGAGACATCGACAGCTTAAAAGCGTTCCCACGATCGGACGCTCGGTCACTTGATGTAAAAACCGCCGTGAAGCGCCATCTCCGTTCTTTCCAGTCAGTATTATGTGAAATAAATAAACATATTAAATAACTACACCAATATACAGTACGGATATGGACACAAATATATTTGTAAAAAAACATTAAGAACTATTTTGTATAATTACAGATTAATCAAAAGTCAAATAACAAAACATGTCGGACAAAGATTCATGTGCAATAGATGCTTAATAGTTTTTAACAAGGAGGATGCACTTATTCGACATCGACAGGATTGTAGTAAAATGGTCACAAAAATGTTTAAAGAAGATGATAAGGTTTTATCAATGAAGAATTTTAAAAAGCAATTGGACGTACTTTTTGTTGAAAAAGTAGTTAAAAAGTAGTAACTTCAACTCAAAAAGCAACACAAAAGCATTGTTCCATTTCTCTTTTTATAATCACTTAAATAAAGTCTCGCATAAAGTTGACGTGTCGACTTCTTGCTGCGCAAGGGAAAAACCTCAACACCTTATGATTTTGAATGTATTTTGGAATCAGTAAATATTCAAAATTCAACAAAAGTAAAATCAGTGCAAAAGCATCTTCCTTTCTCTTATAGTTATATTATATTAAATGCAATTACGATTCTAGTTGTTGGAAAGTGCAACGCAATTAATTTGCTACGGCAACCCTTCTCTAAGCAGATTCATTCTTGCCTTTGTCATTTTGCATTTTTCTCATTAACATCACTTCAAATGCAGTTATCTTCTTAAAGTTTAATAAACAATTATTTAATAAACAATTATCTAATATAAATAAATTTCATGAAAAGGATGGATATGGACCTGTCAGCGTGGTCGTGGTGGCCATTTGGCTGATGTTGTTTTTCATTATTAACGGCATACCTTCCTCTTTATTATGAAATAAACATCCGATCATTTATCTCAAAAAATGGATTTTTTTTTGAATACCAAAATAACACCTCTTATTGGAAAACCCGTTAGTTTGTAAAGTAGCTATCATCTTTTGAAGGTGACATAAACATTATTCCATTAAATAAGGAGTTGTGTGTGTCTTTGTGTAAGATAATTTATGTAAATGATAAGGATACAATTTTTTGTCATGACCAAACTCAGTCAATTAAGAGGCGCTCGGAAAAATTCGCACATAATAGGAGAAATCGTGGGGGATTTGGAACAGCAAGGTTTGTTGCACAATTTGACGGTAAGATACAAATATGTAATTATAATAACAAAATAAAAACATAGGAAAATAAATTCATTTAAATTCCAGGAGGGAAAAGGCTAGCATCGGTCCATCCGGGAGCTCCCCTTCGGAGCGGCCTTTTTATACGGAGATGTAGACTTTGCTGGCACCATAAAAAGTTACCACACCGAACAATGTATGATAAGAAGAATTCAGTCTGCGAGTCATCTATTGAAGACCGCCATAACACAACTCACTTCCTTTCAGCGTCAGAACACTTTAATTGTATGGTAGCAGCAACCACAGCAGCACTGAAGACACGCAGGATGAAGAGAAGGAAGAATACAACGACGGAGGCACGTGGAAGAGAGGAGCTACATCATTGACCGCGTTATTAACTAAACGGCCCATTACAACTGTCCTAACTTCCTGCGACCTGAACGAGGTACATGGAGAGGAAGGGCAACACTTACCACAACCGGTCAAAGACGCAATAACAGCGAGGGTGCAGATAGATCATAGGACTGGGAAAATGAAACGAATGCGATTCGAAATACCACCATACCGAATCGTCATTAACCCCACGTCAATAACCGTAAGATTGCGCACCATGAAGTAAAGGGGGGGGGGGGGTGTGAAGACCTAAATTTTGTAACAATTTAAGGTCACACAAAATACCGCCCTCACCATATACCAACACCATGCGAGCACATGTAGCCAAACCACGCCACACGTGGTTATGCTCGAACATGACACAACGCCGAAATACGGGAATTCCGTATGCGCGAACACGACACAGTGCCGAAATACGGGACTTGTCGATGCTCGCATGAAAAATGTATAAAAGGCCGGTGCACAGAGGAACCGGTCTCTTGTGATTTCAACAGCGGCGGCGACAACAGCGGACGAGCAGGCGCTCTTGCGATTTCAACAGCGGCGGCGACAACAGCGGACGAGCAGGCGCTCTCTTGCGATTTCAACAGCGGCGGCGACAACAGCGGACGAGCACGCGCTGTAAGTGGGTATAGTATTCGCGGACAGTGGCGACCACGGCAGACAGTTCCTGACTTTTGAGACTTCTTACGTGATTGGTGGTGTGAGGTTTTAACCGACATCACTACCACGTAAGAGAGTGCTCCACCCTAGACGAAGTAAACGCGAGGTTTTAACCGGCGTTTCACTTCAAAGCAGCTATTGCTTCAAGTTAGACTTTTGAGACTTCTTACGTGATTGGTGGTGTGAAGTTTTAACCGACATCACTACCACGTAAGAGAGTGCTCCACCCTAGACGAAGTAAACGCGAGGTTTTAACCGGCGTTGAATTTCAAAGCAGCTATTGCTTCTACGTCTGCCACTACCCCACTTCACTGCAATTAGACGAAGCGGAGAGAATACAGGATTTAGTTATAATTAGTCTAAGATGAAGTTGTAATTTACTGAATAATAAAAGAAAGTAAAACAAACTCCTTCAAACGTGTTGTGTTAAGGTCAATAAAATAAATATTGTACCGGACTCTGGGAAGACTGAGCGTACCCCAGCTAGAGATTCCTTACATGGTGTTAATTGATGATAAAATTAAATAAACTGACGTAAACACATATAATATGTAGCTTAAGAAGAAGTGTTGAAATTGTTTGCTTGTAATATAAGCTAAATATAATAATCTGGCAACATCCGTCTTAAAGTAAATGATCACATTTTTCTTTTCTTTTTTACTTAATACTTTGTAACATTCTGTATCATAATTTAGTTCTGAATAAAAACTTTAACTTCGAACATAACTAAAATCTTAACAGCAACAACACACAACAATAACCAGCAGAACGACAGTCGTCGTAGGTGTTAAGTCAATTTGTGATTAGATTGTAAGATAGTTTCAATTTGGAATTCAATAAAGCAACGCGTAAAATTTGTTAAAATTTTTTTTTTTTGGGAAACTAGTAAAAGTTCCCTTAACTGATACAAGCTTCTTCCAGCTCAACATATAAATAGTTTGCTAATGAGTTAGTTTATATTAGTCTTTATTTCCTCGGCAACAAAGTGAATATATCTATTCATATTTAAAAATGGAGAGTACTTTAAGTGCTCTAAACAACATTTCCCAAATAAAGGAATACAAAAAACCAGTTCTTTCCATTCGACACCCTCATAAGGATAATTAAGGCAAGCAGGAAACAAACACCGTACGGAGAAAAAATCATGGTGGAGTTAGAGGAACATGTGTTATTCTCACAACGAAAATTTAATTGTTTAACAGATGAAGATATTTCATATCAAGGGCGAATATTTTATTAAAAAAATTAATGTAATTTAAAATATTTTAAGTTTGTTTTCTAAACTAAAAATAAAGAAAAAAAAACTATAATAAAAAAAATCTAGGCAATTTTTAATTACTTGTTTTACTTTTAATCTATATCCATAATTCTAAAGTGATCCCACGCATTCGTTTTATTAGTACCAGGTCGTCGGTCATCAGACAATCAAGGGGATCAACATATACATGCAGCATCTATCACCCCACGTGGTGGCGACTGGAAACGCTTGACTCGATGTGTAGGTCAACGTGATCTGTCTACGATAGATGGGGCACGTGGGTTTCCCGTTGGGTTATTGGCTAAGATAGTCCGGGCGGAGGTAGCAAACCCTTTTCAAGTAAAAACCTCCCCTAACCCAAGGGTTTAAGCGACCCGTGCCTAATGGGTGAGTTTGGCAGCCAGGGGATAATATTATTAGTCTGCGGATGAATTAAATTTCACAATGCGAAAAAGGCAAAATATTAAGTGAATATTAAATTCAGATACTTTTTATTATAAGTATAATAAAATATTATAGTAAAGGTATTTGATAAAATTAGTTCCAATATTAAATAAGAAAATATTCTTAATACTGGTCTAATAAAATAATCATTAATATATGAAATTATGAACTTTTTCATTATCTAATTTTCAGATTTGATATTTGTGTTGATAACGCGTTACGCGTAATAAATATTTTGTGTACGCACTTCTTTCTTGGTGGCGTGAATGTGTGATTGGGTTTCTTACATCCATAAATATGTATGTAAATATAGGAGCGTGTTGAAATTTCTATTCTCGAAATACACATTCACACTTTTTATAAGGCAACGATAGAGTTTGCGTATGTGTATATTGAAAAGAAGACAAATAAAACAGTTATTCTACACGACGATGAATATAGAATTCCACATAAAATGAATAATTTGATTGTAGCAAGAACAAATTTGCATATACGAAAAGTTTAATAAAATGCAATTATTAGTTTTGTAGCAAATGTCATGTTCGACGATTTTAAACAAGACGAACGGGAGCAACACCCAAATAAAGGAAAAAGTAAAACAAAGTAACAAAACAAGTGTTTTAATTTTGCCATAGCTTGCTAAAGTAGGAAGCAAAGAAACACCGCTAGCAACAAATGGTATATTAGGAAGACATTTCCTTATTAAATATTGATGTAAGATAGATTATGGAACCTGCACTTTACACATCCATATAAGTGATGAACAGATTACGTTGCCAATTTGTGCACAGCTAAAAATAGGTAATACACTATTAAAACAACCATGAACCCAAATAATACACATGCTGTCACGCAAATACCGGAAGATAGCTTTCTTCACAGCAAGGACATATGTGTTTTTGTTTCTAATATCATCACCTTTAAAAACATTTCACTCACAATAGACACAATGAATTGAATTTTAAAATATTATTGTCAAACCTATTATAAATGAGTAATGCCAAATCCGTCGTCTATCAACTTCAGAGGAACATCCAATCCCTATACCAAGGAGCCAAAGTAGAAGACAGCTGCTCACAACGTCACCCCCACACATCCATAGCTACAGGCTTCGGGCAGTGCTCCCAGGTAATTAATTAATTTATATTGTAAATGCTTCTGTATTCCTTACCACGGCTGGTTCGTATTTTTTCCAAAATTACACCATTGCATTTAAAGCTCACTTACAGGATCGCAAGGACCCGAAGTAACCAGCAAGATGAGTGATAATAGAAGGAAATTCGAATTTATGCCTGTTTATTCAGGAAACACGGGTAAGATATTTTATTTAAAGCAAATTATTTCATTCGAAGTATATTTACATACATTTCTAACTGTCGTAATTGCAGATTCAGTCGATACAACCGAAACGTTGGCGCGTATCGAAAGGAAAATAGACAAAATTGCTGCCGTAATTGGCCAAATTAAACAAATTTTATGCACACACTCGGTAATATTGCAACATCTGTCAAAGACTCTGCTCGGGACGCCTACAGGCTCACACATTTCCCCGATTGCATCTGGATATGATTTGCAAAAGGTTGAGAAAAATCGGCCTTACAAGAGCATGAAGCGATAAGTAATCAGGGAAAAAGGCAAGAAAAACATTTCAGGCATTCACAACAATTCTTACAGATTGCTCAAGTTCCAGTTGCCATCTTAAGTGAGGTCGAACTGAATCTCCAAATAATATAACAAAAGTATTTATTTAAAAAAATAATAAAAGGAAGTATAAATTTATATTTTCAATAACACAAGAAGATACCTATTACCAATTGGAATTTATATACTTTAAGTATTAATGCACATAGTTTAAAACGAGTTGTAAAAATAAAAGTCCGGCAGCATTACACTACTGGCCAGTTGGAGTTGTAAGTTAGGAGTGCAAGGAACTAAAATAATTATTAAATTATGGAAAGGTGGAAAAATTTTCCGAAAAATGAAATGATGAAACTCACACTTCTTGGCGTTAATGGTTCACGGCGTTGGTGGTTCGCCTTGGTCACAGCCGCTTGCATATTTCCTTGTACCAGTTAATACCATTTACGCCGAAATTTGTCAACTTCAATATTTCACAACTCAAATTAACATCCGTTCCCATATTTTTCGCTGACGCTAAGTCTAGCGTTTTTCATAGGAAATGCCCAACATGCGCAACAACTGAAAACAACAACACTTCACCAGCAGCAGCAGCAGCAGAGCGGCGCAGCGTAGGTGTTAAGTAAATTTAAGTTTATTTCTTAAGTCAGTCTAAAATCAGAATCAAATTAATAAAGTTGGCTTCGGCCTGATTAAAAGAAAAAATATTTTTTTTAATTATCTTAAACATAGAAATATGTAATTGGCGCCCGAGCAGTTAATCCAGTCTCGCGTTGTTTTTAATTTACTTTTTCGTTGTTAAATGAAAGTGTCGTAAAACACCACTAAAAGTAACATTAAAACACATCTAAATAAAAGTGCTATTAAAAAAATACCACTAAGACATTAGAAGTGACATTAAAACATAACAAAAGTGCTATTTAAATACCACTACTAAAGTGTTACAAAAAAAGTGCTATTGACACGGAAACATTTTAAATAAGAACGCGCTGAGGATCCACATTAGACTCATTACATCAAACAGGAAACGAGGCCCCCAAGTCAGGATATAACCTAAAAAGGAGTTCAAACCAGAGAACAGCCGCCTGTTTATACAAGGATCAACTGGATCGAGATGAATACTACCCATATAATATTTATGATGCTTATTTACGTTACTACTGCTGAAATACAAATATTGGACTATACCACAACCCACATGATAACTATAACAAACGGACAAGCTAAAATTCAAGATGGAACCTTCCAGCTAATACATATTATTGACGTAAAAAAATACAATGACTTTTTAAAAAACTTACAGATTTACACGAACCAAAACATACAAAAGAATAATATATATTTCCCACTCCTTATCCACGAAATCCAACAATCCTTCGAAATCCTAGAATCCTTTTCACCAATTAAACACAATAAAGCCAAAAGATCAATTAACATAATAGGTACTGCTTGGAAATATATTGCTGGCAGTCCAGATCATGACGATCTAGAGTTAATTAATAATAATTTAAAAGATTTAAATAATAATAATAATAAACAGGTTATAATTAATCAAGCGTTTAATGAAAGAATAAATAATCTAACGAAATTAGCAAACGAAATTAATAACGAAATAAGAAAAGATGAAAATTTAAACAATGAAATAGCTTCAAGCATTCAGTATAGATTAAGACTTGTCAAAGAAGAATTAGTAAACATAAGATACGCCATAGAATGGGCGAAAAACGGAATATTAAACTCAATGTTATTAAATAAAAAAGAAATAAAACTAGCTATAAGAAAACTAGAAGATGAAAATATGCCATTCGCTTCAGAAGAAGAAGCTTTAGAATTTGCTAACATAAATGTTTTAACTAATGAAGAAACAATTTTATATGTAATTAAAATCCCACTAACTTTAAAAGAAACTTATACGAATATAATTATTAGACCAATAAAAAAGAACAACGAAATGGTTTTGTTAAAACATAATGAATTATTAAAACATGAAAATAGATTGTATGGTATTATAGACAATTGTCAAAAATATAACAATATTAAAATATGTAAAAGAAATGAATTGTTAGATTTAAGTAATGATACTTGCATTCCAAACTTAATTAATGGCTTGAATTCATCCTGCACATACATCAATGGTCATCATGTATCAACAGTAGAAGAAATCCAACCAGGCATTCTCCTGATTAATGATTTTAATGGAATCATAGAAACAGAAAAATCTCATCACAAACTAAATGGAACCTACCTTGTTAAATTTGCAAACACTACAGTAAGGATAGATGAAGAGGAATACAGCAATATAGAAGCGACAACCTTAGAGACACCACCCGCAATAATGCAACCCTCACCCACGGAAAGAAAACGGATAAACTTACTCTCACTAAAAGCCCTCGAGGATCTACACATAAAAAATACCGAATTTATAACTTCTCTGCAGACAGACAACAATCTCAATAAAATATCGTTGGTTGTATTGACCAGCATCTGTATTACCATAATCATTTTGCTGAAGGTTTGGAAGAAATCATCTGAAAGAGTTATATTTAAAGAAATGCAGATAATACCTGTTCCAGTCATAGAGAAAAAAACGCGCCCCGAAATGTGGCATGAAATACCAAAAAGTTTAAGTGTCAATGACTTGCCATATTTCTGAGTGATTGAGGACAATCACACTTAAGGAGGGAGGAGTTAATACCATTTACGCCGAAATTTGTCAACTTCAATATTTCACAACCCAAATTAACATCCGTTCCCATATTTTTCGCTGACGCTAAGTCTAGCGTTTTTCATAGGAAATGCCCAACATGCGCAACAACTGAAAACAACAACACTTCACCAGCAGCAGCAGCAGCAGAGCGGCGCAGCGTAGGTGTTAAGTAAATTTAAGTTTATTTCTTAAGTCAGTCTAAAATCAGAATCAAATTAATAAAGTTGGCTTCGGCCTGATTAAAAGAAAAAATATTTTTTTTAATTATCTTAAACATAGAAATATGTAATTTACCCAAGCAGTGCAAAGGATATATATTAAGAAGTATGGTTTGAAGCCATTACGCAACTCCAACAAATTAATCTTTATCCTTGCAATTTTGTGTGAGCTCAAGGTAGAAGTCTTATAAATTTTGCTACAATAGTAGGCGTAACACAAGAGCGCCCTTATTTTGTGGTTAACAATCAGGAAATTATATTTTTCCCTGAAAAGTACTCGAAATTGCATTGCAATAAAAAAAATAGTATAATCTAAATAATAGTCCAGTCAGTTGGGGTGATATTCAACATTTTTTCAATGTAGATTCAAAGTTCGCAACACGTTGTGCACCGAAGTTAACACAAGCTCAGATTAGTCCCAATTCACTTCAGAAAATGAAAGTTTCCTACGCTTCGCAAGTCTTAAGCAATACGCTTGGGAGTGCTTGGCTCTCATTATATAGTTCAGGTAGAATAGATGTCTCAGTAGCGCGAACAGCACATAACTCTTCAGATTTTGTGTTGTTTGTCGATGACCTTTTTAATATATTTAATAGCATCTTCTCAGACGTTGTATTCCCTTCAAAGAAACCATTTTGTGGGTCAAAACTTCAGATAAATTTATTAGAAAAGTCTGAATATATTTTAGAAGGTATTATTACTGCAAGCATTAAGAGCAAGGACATTACAAAAGCATTTAATTTCATAAAAGGATGGCTGATAAATATTTGTAACTTAAGCCAATTATGGCATAGATTGTCAGAAAAGGGTTTCTCGCAAATTATGACGAGAAATCTTTGTCAAGACAAACTGGAAGACTTTTTTGGACAGATTAAAAAGGGTGGAGGCAATTCGCCACGGATTACTGCTGTCATGTTTGCCAAAAATTTTCAAAGGCGTTCTGGCTTGCAATATGTTAACGTAGCTCGTAACGGAAATTGTGAGCTCATCGAAGCTTATCAGAATGCATCTACTAATGTTCTTGAATGTGTCCTTAATGATTCTATAGAACAGGATATGTCTTGGGTGAACGATGCGGCTTGGCAGACATCGGTCAATCCGATGCTTAGAAGTACTCAAATCGAAACAGATATTGATGAATATTATATTCTCAAAAGTAATGCGGTTGGTTATATTTAAAGTTTCATAAACAACATAAATGTTCACTGCCTCTACCATCTTTCGAAGATGAAGTTGTTACCGATAACTATTTTTTGGAGAACTCTAATTTGGAGAAGGCCCCTCAAGACTTCAAATCTTATAGTGCAAAGTTGAATAACCGATTTTGTGAATTATTCAATGGTGCTTGTCATAGAATTGGATTAAGCCAATTTCTTTAGGACAAGACGAGGGATATTGAACCGTATATTTGTTGTATTAATTGCAGTACTGATGTTCAGTTAGCTTTTTTGATTAAGGTCAGAATATATTTCTTGCTGAAGTTCCTTAACAGAGAATCAAAACTGCCAACACAATTTTGGTAAATAAGACACAGCTAGGATAAGTTATTGATCGTAAATAATGTTTAGGTAAACAAAATTAGCCCAAAGTTTTAATTTCTACGACCCTTTGATTTGTATGAATAAAGACAGTTCCCTTTGAACAAAGAACTCAGCAACACTGCTTTTTACTTTGCTTGGCGTTCTCACCTCAACCTAGGGAAAACGCAGATTTGCCAAAGATATTAGCTGGGCTACCTTACAGCCTTAAGAATAACAGCCATGTCGAATTCACGGGACTCGATAGAACATTTATATTTTTCTCCCACATGTAGATGTCACCTGAAGACTCCGCTAGATGCGATGAGAGCTCTGCATGGCGATCCACCAAATCAGCATCCAACACACGCATATAAACATAACGAAATTACTATATTATTTTACATTAGTTTATTTTTCTTTTATATACCATTTTTTACTATTGCTTCCGCAATGGTAAACTAAACTTTTTCTTAATATGCGGTACTGTGTTCTGAAATTTCTTTCAGAACCATACGTAACAAAATGGTATTACTGAGAAGCGTTACTCTGCACTGAATCAAATGATTTTCATCATGAGATGGAATCAGTATCAGTAGATGAATCAAGGGATGTTCATCAAGAGATGGAATCAGTACTAAAACAAAATTATAGTTTACCTCTAAAAAAGGCATCATATATCGTGGCTTTTACTTTAGCAAAGCAATGTCGCCCTTTGGAGGATGGTATTTTTTTTTTAAATTTATTAACAGATGTTTTAAGTTGTTTTGGTGAAAAATGCCATTAGGCTGTGAGACTTTGCCAAAATATTCCTTTATCTCGAAATACAGTCCCACGTAGAACAGAAGAGATAAGTAAATTCATCCATTCGGCAGCTAAAAACAGACTTCAAAACTGCAAATACTTTTCGTTGTCGCTGGACTTTCGTCCATAACATAAATAACATACATAAATTGTTATATATCAAAGTAGTTACATTAATTATAACTACCATAATTTTGCAACTATGTCATAAAATACTTTTAATTATACCTCTGTTAGTTATAAGACAAATTGAAATAAATCAGTCCCAATTAAACCTTCCATGTGCGCGTTTGAACTTATTTGCCAGCTATTGATTTGCATAAAAACAGCTGATGCAAATTTAACATGCTTTGAAGAAGTTTTCGAAATAGTTTCTCTTCATGGCCATTTTACGGGTCAAGTTTTGTATGTTTTGCAATTGTGGAAAAGAGTAAACTTAGTTCAATATGCACGGATGGAGCAAAAGTTATGAGAGGTAAAAACAAAGGTCTTTTAGGGCTTTAGAAGTAAAAAAAAGATTAATTGCTCAGCTTTCCATTGTGTTATACACCAGCAAGTTCGTTTCTGTAAAGAATTAAATATGAGTAACACAATGAACATTGCTGTAAAAATAATAAACAAAATACGAGGAGGTCACAATTCACTGACTCACAGGAAATTTAACGAATTTCTAGCAAATCTAAATGCAGACTATGGTGATCTTCTGTTGTATACAGAAGTTCGGTGGCTTAGTCGAGGCAAAAGTTTCGAACGACTTTTTAATTTAAGAAATGATATAGTCATATTTTTAAAAACACTACCAAATAACGACAGCGAAGAGCTTATTTCTTCACTGCAAAAACCTGACTTCATATTAGACTTGGCTTTTTTATGCGACATCAGCGAAATTTTAAATGAGCTCAACCTAACTCTTCAAGGCAAAAATATGAAAATTTTCAAACTGGCAACTACAATACACAATTTTTATAGAAAATTGAGTTTATTAACAAACCAACTCCAAAACAATAATTTAGTGAGCCTAAAAAAACATGGTCCATCTGTTACGATTTAAATATAAATTGTTTTGATAAAATACAAAATTAATCCGAAATCATCAAGTCTTTAAAGGAGAATTATGAAGGCAGGTTTGAAGATTTAAAATGTATTGAAAAGCTTATAGAATTACACAATTATCCACTTATTTGCAAAATAGAAGAGCATGATGTCGCACTGCAAAAAGAGCTGAATCAATTACGAAATGATCCAGAAATTCCACTGGAAACAGGAGAACAATTTGGGACACATAGAGACCGTAAATATCCTTACTTAAAAGATGAAATGTACAAGCTGTATGCAATGTTCGGCACAACATACAACTGCGAGGTGGCGTCTTCCAGCTTAAAAATTATTTTGAATAAGATCCGAAACAGGATATCCGACAACCATATAGCTGATCTGTTACGCATTAAGGAGTACAGAGGAAGCCACGATTTGGATGAGCTAGCTGAACGTTAAAGCATTTTTGTCTTAAAAATAAGTAATATAAATTGATATGTGATATGTATAATATATGATGAATATGTTTTTTAATTTGATATGGAATATAGAATGAATATGTTTTTTTAAGTTCAAATAAAATTATAATAAACTGAAAAACAATTTTTTATCATTGACAGTTGCATATGTTTTGAGTGTACAACTGGCGAGCATGCAATTAAACTTCGTTTTAATCTGCTTCACACACAAGCGCAATGCGTGATAATATGTGTGTGGGCATCACTGCTCTACAGTGTAGAGTCTACACAGCAACAGTCCAAGATTGATAAAATAGAAGATTGCACCAATGCTGGTACGAAAATTTCCTCTCTGCGCATCAATGCATACATTTTAGGGTGAGAAATGTGATAATTTGTGTTTAATATTAAATATTTTAGTATTTGTCGCATTTTATGATCATATTTATATAAATAAATGTGAAATAATATATTTAAATTGATTTGGCATTAAATTTTTTTGTTCTATTCAAAAATTTGTTGGTAAAATTTGTGTCGTGAAAGTTGTTATTTCCTGTTTTGGTGCGATAAAAAGAATATAAAATGAAATAATTGTGAGAAATGAAATTATAATATGTGTATATTTATTAAATATATGTATATTTATATGATATTAATATATTTATATATATTAAATAACTACACAAATTCACTTTTTCTTTTTTTGGTACATGAAAATCCGCGTAATCCGCTGGTTAAGTACTTTTTATCGAACGAGTTTTTCAATAATTTGTACTCATTTACTTGCAAGTGCATTTGTTAAGTTATATATTATTAAAAATAATCAAAAGCCTTTTAATTCATAACTTATTGCCTTTACACATGCATTTTTCATGTAAAAAAATATTTCAAAGCACCTTTTGACGTCACAGCCAATCAGTTGTGCTGTGTTTTTGTCGAGAGAGGAATAACGGACCTGCGCCTGGCGCAATCTTCTATTTTATCATTCTTGGCAACAGGCCATATTTAATTAGACTGATTTATAGAACAATGCAACAATTTATGTATTTCTCAAAACAAAAGTGTGTGCTTAAGGACATTTATTCAATTGACGTATAATTTTGTCATTCATAAAACTTAAATAAACTGATTAAAAATAACAATATGTTGCGATCGTTGTTTTTGGCGTCTACCGTCTATATGTTTGTTTTGCTTCTCTCCTTCTTTTGTTCCTTCCACTTGTCCGCTTTACTAGTGAATGCGGCCAAGCTAAAACCTACCAGACGATTCTGAGGTAGAGATGGCGCTGCCTCAGAATAGTAAAAATTCGAAAGAAAGGTAACTGACAAACTTGACCGCTGGAGCGGTCAATGATGGAATAGCGGAAGAGGCCGAGGAAATGGAAAAGATACGGATTCAGGAGAGAAGGGAAAAAACATTAAAGGCAGTGGTAGGGAAAAAACGGTCTCTATAGAGTGTTAAGTGTTTAGGAAGAAAGTTGTGTCGAACAAATTTTTGGTTGCCGCGCGCGGTCAAAATTTGTGTTTTACTGGAGGATTTTTGAGAGAGAAAATTAAGATTTTTTATTTGCATTCGTGTCTGATTTAGTGTGGATAGTCTCTCGTCTCGACGGTTGTTCTTGTTATTTGTGCTGATACAGCAAAAGTGTGAACGGTTCCAAATAAAAATAAAATAAAAATAAAATATTTGAATTCAAATACTTCTTCCGCATTAAAATGTTGTGATTGTGCTGAATAGAGGGATAACTGATTGTTTCCGGCCCATCCCATTCGAGAATCGGAGGAAAAAGGAGGCTGCCGCCCGCCCCCTAGAGATAAGTATATATGGTATTTATTTAAGTTATTAGTAGCATGTTTAGTTATGTTTAATTTTATGTTGAAAATGTTAGGCTAAGGCGGCAAATATGGGGCGGGCTCGCTTGTCGGCGTAGAGGAGGAAGCCCGGCAAAATGGTGAGTTGAAGTTCTTTTTTTTTGTTGTGTTGTCCCACCCGATGCATTGTGGCGGGTTAAGGACCACGACCATTGCTGTGAGCTAGCCGTGGTCACCACACTGCATCATTCTAGTGGTGCGGTAACAAATAATAGTTCATTTTTCGATTGGTTTAAGGTGTTAGCAAGAAACTAGGAGAATAAATAACGTAAAACCATTTAGCATGGTTTCATGTTGAAATCCATTTTAATGCAACAAAGCAAATTTTTTCCGTCATGGTGAATTCCAAGACGATTGTTAAATATTTAATCAAATATTTCATTTTCAAGCCCAAGAATAATCAAAGAATATATGGAATAATTCTTCTTTGAAAGAGCTTTCAACAAGTTGTGGATACACAGGAGACTAATTCTTTAAAATATTGATATATGTTTTGTGGCAGCACTGCTGTAATAATCTACACTTATATAAGTTAAGAACAAACACATTGAAATATTCAGGTATCCAACTCATTAGCAAACGTGTACCAAAATCTGCTGACGCTATGTCTACGGTACTTCCGTGGGAGCAGTGATAAAAACACCTTCCACGCTTGCATCAAATAACCAACATAAGCAGAGCACCACAACAGTGATAACGGCAATAAAAATAACTAATACAAACACAGCTTGAGGTTAGCATTAAGGTATTAATGAAATGTTAAGTTAGTCTAAGTTTTGGATTCAATTAAATAAAACGAAAGACATCAGAGTTCTCTCTGATGTGCTTTTTAAAAAAACTAAATAAATACAATTTAGTTTAACTTATATATACATACCTTTATTATTGTGAATATTGTTAGATATCGCTGTGGCAGTAACTGCACGAGCGGTTGAATTTAAGCGTTCTACCGTGCAGACGTGTACATGCGATTGAATAAATAAAATACATTAAACATTGTTTTGTTCCTACCACAATTCAGAAGTGGGATTGAGCTAAAATTAAATTAAATTAAAAAGTGACAAACAATAAGTGAGCAAAACGATATGCCGGGTACTGAAGACCTTAATCGCTACACTTTGGCGCAGCTAAAAGCATGGCTAGATGTTCTGGGCGAGAAGTCAAACGGGAATAAATCAGCCCTAATACTACGCTTGGAAGCTATTCCACGCGAAAGACGCGAAAAGTGTCCAAGGCCAACGGCTGAAGCAGTTTCTGGAAGTTCAAATCAAACGCCTGAAGAAACAGACGCAGCAACAAGCGAGCACAGCGACGCCGAAGAAACGGCTGGCAACAACAGCAAAAATTCGCAAGCAAAAGTGCGCAAGACGCCGACGGCGAAAGCGGTGACGAAAACGACAACGCAGTCACGCAAGTCACGTACGCACATCAAGATGAACAGAAATCTAACAACAAAACAAACGAATTCAACCTGATGCAAAAAGAGATAGAATTGATGAGAAAAGAAATGGAATTGCAACGTAGAGAAATAGAAGTGCTAGAAAGAGAAAAAGAGTGTCTGCAACAAGCTAAAAAAAAATGAAACGTCAAACGAGCGATTGAAGAAAACCAGCAGCAACGAAAAGTCAAAAGAGTGTGGGAAAATATATGAAAAGAACAATGAAATAGCAAACGAATGTACAGACAAAAACAATGAACTGTCAAATGAGTGCCAGAAAACAACAAATGAAAAGCAGAAATCAAAATATAATGAAGTTGCGGTTGTATCAAATGAGTGCGTAAAAACGACAAAAGAAACGCCGGACGAGACATTTATAAATAAAATGTCAATGGTGAAGGATTTAATTTCGGAATACTCAGGAGAGGTAGACCACTTTCAACTATGGGAATCTCAACTACTAAGTGCTAAAAAATCCTTCAACTTAGACGACAACAATTTACGTGCGTTGATTGCAACGAAATTAAAAGGAAAAGCTCTTAAGTGGCTGCATTCAAGAGCAGACGTCGCAACAATTCCAATTCTTGACCTACTCGCTGAGATGAAATTTTTGTTCGACAACCGCATCAGCAAACTAACCATTCGTCGAGAGTTTGAAGCACGTAAGTGGCTACCAAGTGAACATTTCCAAAACTACTTTCACGACAAACTCATACTGGCGAATAAAATCGATTTTGGGAGCGAGGAATTAGTAGAATACATAATCGAAGGTATACCAAATCAGCAGCTACGGTCACAGGCGAAGATGCATCGTTTTCATCATGAAAATCAGCTGTTGGAAGCGTTCGTAGATGTTTCTTTGCCAAAGCCAACAACTGTAGGAGGAAACAATGACACTGCTGAGCGGAAAAATCGCTG
This sequence comes from Clusia tigrina, assembly GCA_920105625.2. NCBI lineage: Eukaryota > Metazoa > Arthropoda > Insecta > Diptera > Clusiidae > Clusia > Clusia tigrina. Next base: position 10,350,533 of record OV050030.1, read on the forward strand.
CTACAACTGCAATTCAGTGGGACACATTGCGTCAGAATGCCGTAAACCAAAAAGAGAAGTTGGTGCCTGCCACGCATGCGGTGAGTTTGGGCACTACGCTGCTGAATGCCTGAAGTACAAGAAGAAGAACTTGGTTCACAATGTGCAAGACGAACATGGCGAAGAATTTGTAAGGAAAATGTATATTAGTTTTTGTTTATTGAGTAGTAATTATAAAATTTTATTAGAATGCCTGATAGATACGGGGAGTCCCATTAGCTTCATCCGACAAATGTTCGTTCCAGATTTTTTTAAAATAAAATTAAACAAAGATGTTAATTACTACGGAATCAATAAAACCAAATTAATTTTTTATGGGAAAATTGAATTAAATATATGTTTTGAAAATGAAAATGTTTTACCGGATGTTTTTGTCGTATCGGATGAGACTATGGTTTACCCCATAGTACTAGGTAGAGATTTTATATTGAAAGCTAAGCTAGAATTACGAAAAAGAAAAGATGAACTAAATAGAGATGACCTTAGCTTAAAAAATGAAAATTATGTTAAAAACATCGATTGTTTGGAAAATGATAAAATTAAAACCGAGTTAAGTTTAAAAAATAAAAACCAAGTTAAGAAATTTGAATTTTTAAAAAACGATGATATTACAAATGAAGGAATTTCTAAGAGTAAAAGCGAAACCAATTTTTTTGTTAATGACGAATGTAAATTCCTTTTAATGGAAATTGAAGATGATAAATTAGATATAAATGTTAACACAAAATTAAGTTTCGAAACCAAAATGATGGTGACTGATATCTTTAAGCAGTTTTATGTTAATGGTAAACGTCCCGAGTTGTCAGAAACAAACTATGAAATGAAACTATCTCTTTCTAACGAAAAGCCCTTCCATTGTACCCCGAGGCGATTGTCGTATTTTGAAAAGGGTAAATTACGAGAAATTATAGATGATCTGTTAGCTAAAAGTATAATAAGGCCTAGTGAGTCTGAATATGGATCTCCAATTGTACTCGTTAAGAAAAAAACAGGGGAACTACGATTCTGTGTGGATTATCGGACCTTGAACAAAGTTACCTGTAGGGACAATTATCCGCTTCCACTTATCGACGACCTTTTAGATAAATTAGCAAACAAACGTGTTTTTACACTACTAGACTTAAAGAGTGCATTTTACCATGTTCATATGAACAATGAATCCATTAAGTACACATCCTTCGTAACACCAACTGGGCAGTATGAGTTCCTTAGGATGCCCTTCGGTCTTAAAAATGCACCGTCTGCATTTCAGAGATACGTGAACCGAATTTTTAATGACCTTATAGAGACTGGAAGTATGACAATCTATATGGACGATACTATGATCGCAACTAGCACAATAGATGAACATTTTAGGATCCTTAAAGAGGTGTTACAAAGATTAGTGAGAAACAATCTTGAATTGAGATTAGATAAATGCAAATTTCTGCAGTCTGAAGTAAAATACTTAGGCTTTACGGTATCTAAAGACGGGATTCGCCCTGATGAAAACGGCGTAAACGCAATATTGGATTTTCCAGTACCAGGGAATGTCAAAGCCGTTCACAGTTTTCTAGGGTTATGCTCTTATTTTAGAAGATTTATTCAAAATTTTTCAACGATTGCTCAGCCGTTATACAAATTAATAAAGAAAGACTCAGATTTCATTTTCGGTAAGACAGAACTCGATTGTTTTTTACTGCTCAAAAGCAAACTAGTTGCAGCACCCATCCTAGCTATTTAGGATCCTCGCGATGAGACTGAGTTACACTGTGATGCCAGTGCAATAGGTTTTGGAGCTATTTTACTGCAAAGAAAATCTGATGGAATTTTTCACCCAGTTTTTTATTTTTCGAAAAGGACAACTCAATGTGAAGCGAAGTATCATAGTTTCGAATTAGAAACTTTAGCGATTATATATGCTCTTGAAATGTTTAGAATATACCTACAGGGAATTAAGTTTAAAATCATTACGGATTGTAATTCCTTAACTCTAACGATCAACAAGAAAGATATAAACCCTCGTATTGCCCGTTGGGTATTAAAACTTGAAGATTATGATTACACATTAGAGCATAGAAATGGAGTCAAAATGCAACATGTAGATGCACTAAGCCGTGCAGCCAATATTTTAATTTTAGAAGAGAACACATTTGAGCAGAATTTGTCAATTTGTCAGAGTAGAGATGAAACCTTACGCAAAATATGCGAACACTTAGAGAATTCTGAAAGCAAATTTTATGAAATACACAACGATTAGTATACAGAAAAGTCAAAGGAAAAGTTAAATTTTATGTTCCATCGGATATGGAAAACCAAGTATTACACAAATACCATGATGACTTGGGGCATATTGGTCGTGATAGAGTTTTAGAATCTATAACCAAGACCTATTGGTTCCCAAAGATGAAAGAAAAAATTTCTATTTATATAGACAATTGTTTAAAATGCATAGCATTTTCACCTAAATTTGGAAAACGGGAAGGTTTGTTGAATAATTTACCAAAAGGTGACCTACCCTTTGACACCCTTCACATAGATCACTTTGGCCCAGTTTTGTTACCAAACTCAAAAAAAAAATTCGTTCTATTAGTAGTGGATGCTTTTACGAAATTCGTTAAACTGTATGCAGTAAAAACTACTAATACGAATGAAGTATTAAGCCAACTTAAGTCTTTCTTTAACACTTATAGTCGTCCAAAAATTATAATTTCCGACAGGGGCAGCAGTTTTACGTCAAAAGATTTTACAATATTTCTCGAGACACATAATGTACGACACATTAAAATAGCAACAGCGTCCCCTCAAGCCAATGGACAGGTGGAACGAATTAACAGAAGTCTTGCTCAAATGATAGCAAAGTCAGCCAGTGGTAATAAAACAAGTTTAGATGGTATACTACCGGACATTGAGTTTTCAATGAATAATACTGTTCAGCGTAGTATAGGAACATCACCTAGCGAGCTTTTATTTGGCGTAAGGCAAAGAGGAAAAGTCATCGACTTCTTAAGTGAATGTTTAATTGAAAATGTAGAAAATAGGGATACAAGGGATGTATATAACTTAAGATCAAAAGCAGTTGCAAAGCAAACAAAATCGCAAGATTACAATAAAAATATTGTAGATGGAAATCGCAAAGAAGCAAAAATTTACAATTTAGGAGATTACGTTATGGTAAAAAATTTTATTAGCACTCCAGGAGTATCGAAGAAAATAGTTCCAAAGTTTAAGGGCCCGTATAAGATAAAAAAAGTTCTTGGTAATAATAGATATGTAGTAAAAGATGTAGAAGGGTTTCAATTAGGTCAAATCCCTCACGAAGGTACTTGGGAAGCGGCAAATATGAAACCATGGTATAAAAAATAATAATGTTCAAAGATAACCGGGACGGTTACAGGTCAGGACGGCCAAGTTGTGGCAGCACTGCTGTAATAATCTACACTTATATATACATACCTTTATTATTGTGAATATTGTTAGATATCGTTGTGGCAGTAACTGCACGAACAGTTGAATTTAAGCGTTCTACCGTGCAGACGTGTACATGCGATTGAATAAATAAAATACATTAAACATTGTTTTGTTCCTACCACAATATGTATATATTTTATTTAACGCCCTGATTCATGGTTATGCAATATGCATCTATTCATATTAGGTCGCCCTGAATTTGCAGATATCCTTGTAAAGGCGTGGATATAACGCCGAGAAATTAGGCCAAAGGCCGCTCTTAGAAATTAAGCCTCAAGGCTCAGATATACCTATCTATGTTCGCCACAAGGCAAAGATAAAATAAAAGACAAGTGTTGCTTTTGGAGGTCAGCACAAGTCTGATTTTAATTTGTATTTTTAGTAAAAAGGAAAGTTAACATCAGTTCTTAATTTATATATCTTACTCTACAATCAATGCCAGCCAACTCACTCACTCTTTCCTAAAATATATAAAATGCTTCGTTTACGAGAAAGTGAACTGCATTGATTGGTCATCAGTATTTTGTTATTGATAAGTGGAGGGGAAATCCATATGCTAGGCATGACTGATCATTGTCCGCGTTCAAGGGCAGGCGCTCTGCAATAATGCCGTGTCAACTATTTCAAGTGCATTGCCCATGTGCAATTCGATGCGCATGCACTTGAAAGTGCATAAACATGCCGAAAGACAATTGCAGTGTGTTGGTGGTCGTTTGATGACATTGCGCTATAGCCCGCCAGCACACACTCTTATCGTGCGCTATGACCAGCATGCATATACACTACAAAGTATTTAATGTTCGTATACACCGGATAATTGGTAAAATAATTTCCTGTTTTTCAATTCAGATAATAAAGTTAATAAATACTGTTTAGAATATACACTTTAGCCGTATTCAAATAAAAAATTTGTAGCACATCAACATTATGCAATTCAAAAAAATTCAACACATTTTACACCATAAATGTTTCACCCGGTAAATGTAATTACTATATCTTAAAATATGAATGGTTGTTAAACAAGATACAAGCTCTCCATAAAGTTGCCGCGGCTGATATACCAGCTTATTTCTTTCACATTGACCTATTTATACAATGTTTTTCTCCCGCACTAGTGCAATACCAGTTAGGTTTGGTTCTCTTCATTCTAGAACCCAAATAATTAGATTATTCCTATATATTGATAAATCCGCTGAATATGGGCAACGACAGGGATGAACCGCGTTTGCCAGCTGGGACTGATGTGGCAGTGTATGAGGCTCTTATAAATACCGCACTCAAAGCGACATCTGAGGAGGGCAATAGGAGGCATTTAGAGAGCGGGAGTTGGAGTCCCTCCGGGCCGAAATACAAGTCTTCAGGCAGCCTGGCCCAGCCCCTTTAGTATTTGAGGATGTAAGTTTTAGAGAGGGGGAAGGCGATGATTCGTTCGTCCTTATACAATCCCTGCGCGAGTTTAATGGTGACCGTAATCAGTATTCTTCGTGGCGCAGGGCGGCGCAAAGTGCCTACGGGCCCTTCCGGGGCAGAGAGCTTAGCGTGCGCCACTATCAAGCTGTTCACTTGATACGTGGAAAGATAGTGGGCGAAGCTGACACTCTCCTCACCTCGTTTAACACGCCCAGCAACTTCGACGCTATCCTGTCACGTCTGGACTTCACGTATGCTGATAAACGGCCATCCTATCTGTTGCAGCGGGAAATGTTGTGTCTCCGGCAAAAAGGGTGGTCTGTCGCAAGATATTATGACGAGATCCAGAAGAGGCTCACTCTCCTGATTAATCAGAATGACATGAGCAATTCGGGATTGCCCACTCGAAGAGAAATTCTTAATGAGGAGTGCAGAAACTATGCCAGAAGCGTATTCATCTCGGGATTGAATGAGCCAATGAGCTCTTCGGTCCTGTGCGCCAACCCGGCAGATATGTCCGATGCTTTGGCGTTGGCTCTAGAATTGGAGGCTAACTCGAACCGGGCCCAAGCAGAGCGGTCATGGGGCCGCCCGAGCACGTTCGGTTCACATCCCTCAATTAGTAATAGCTCCTTCCCTGCTGTTCGTGATCGGGGCTACTCGTTCAAGGGAGCTGATTACCACACAGCCTACGATGGGCGAATGCCCCCTACTAGCAATAGGACTCCGCCGCGGTGGAATGGGCCATCTACTTCGCGAGCAGCATTGGAAGCTCCCCCTAAACCATTCCCTACCGGCTCCAGGCACGGGGGAACCGCCTGGGTACCCCAGCCTAGACCAACATATCCTAATAGATCCTTGCCGGGATTCATGGGAATTCCCCCTGCAACCAAGAGACCCCTGTCCCCAGGGACACCTCAGATGTTAAAGTCTCAAAGGATAAACCATCTAGAGGCAGCGTTCAGCGATCATAACGAAGACGAGACACCTAATAGGTCCCTAGAACGACACCGTCGGCGAAGAGGAAATCATCAAAATCGCCAAATACCTGCAAGGAATAGTGAGGGAGAAGATATTGCAGACGAGGTTAATTTTTTAGAGATGGGCGGTCCTTCCTGCCATATCTCCAGGTGAGGTTTGGGGGTAAGGAGTTACGGTTCTTGGTGGATACCGGCGCCGCCAAGAACTATATAAAGGACCTCGACTTCCTTAAAGGAGTTCGGCCGGTGAATATGGGCTTCCACGTTAGGACGCTGCACGGGACAAGTCAGATTAGAACCCAATGCACAATAGGGTTAATGGGGGTGAATACCACGTTCTTCATCTTGCCCAGCCTAAGGACATTCGACGCCATAGTAGGATTCGATTTTCTAACCGATGTAGGAGCCCATATGGATCTGGAGGCGGGATTGCTTCACCATAGGCGCGGCCAGGAGTACCTCCTCTACCACCCTTGTGCTGAGATCAATTACGTTTCGGATCGAGATGTGGACAAACAACGCCCACCACCATTGGTGGGTGAGGTTCCACCAAAGTTAAGGGGCAGAATTGATCAGTGGTTGGCGGAGCATTCAGGAGTATTTGCAGACCCCAAGGAAGGCCTGCCCTTCAATACCAATATTCTAGCTAGGATAAAAACGTCAGATCCTGAACCTGTTTTCGCGAGGTCTTATCCCTATCCCATTGCAGCCACCGATTTCGTGAACAAAGAAATTAAGGCCATGTTAGAGGGGGGAATTATACGGCCCTCCAAATCTCCTTATAACAACCCCCTATGGGTAGTTCCCAAGAAGAGCCTAGACGAATACGGGAAGCCTAAAATGCGGATTGTCCTGGACTTCAAGAAATTGAACAGTAAGACCGACAGTGACCGATACCCCATACCCGACACCTCTGTGATCCTGGCTAATCTCGGTAAGTCCTCCTTTTTTTCCACAATAGACCTGAAAGACGGGTTCTACCAGATTGCTCTGGCGGAAAGGGATCGAGAGAAGACGACATTCGCTGTCAATAATGGGAAATATGAGTTTTGCCGACTACCCATGGGCCTGAAGAATGCTCCAAGTATCTTCCAAAGGGCTATTGATGACGTGCTCCGTGAGGAAATAGGAAGGTGCTGTTATGTCTATATGGATGACGTCATCATCTTCTCCCCAGATGCCGAGCCAGAGAGAAATCTAAGTTTTTCATGAGGGAGGTGGAATTCTTGGGGTTTGTAGTCTCGCAGGAAGGCATCAAAACATGTGCCCAGAAGGTCGCGGACATAATAAACTTCGAACAACCCAAGAGCCTGTGCAGCCTCAGGTCCTTCCTTGGTTTAGCCGGCTATTACAGGAGGTTCGTGAAGGATTACGCTTCAATTGTGAAGCCACTCACCAGATACCTGCGAGGCGAAAACGGTCATATTGGGATTGATTTCACGGACCCTGTCCAGCACTGAGGAGAATTATGCCACCAACGAGCGGGAGCTCCTCGCGATTGTTTGGGCATTGCAAAAGCTTCCGAATTATCTTTATGGCGTGAAACATTCCACATTTACACCGATCACCAGCCTCTCACGTTCGCGCTTTCGGAAAAGAACGCAAATTCAAAGCTGAAACGTTGGAGAGCATTTATCGAAGAATTTGCCCCCCGAATTGTCTATAAACCCGGAAAACTCAATGTGGTGGCTGACGCCCTCTCGCGGCAACACATCAACTCCCTGGAGGAAACACTACAGGACACAGAGAGCTTTTACTGCGAAGGCGTTCCTGAGGTGGTGAATCCCGTCAATTGCTTCCGGAATCAGCTCATTATCCGCCACGGTTCCGAGGCTAAGAGGGCTACTTCAATTCTGTTCCGACGGCAGTTAAGGCACGTGATCACTTACGATACCCCCGATGACCTGCCCCGGTTGTTAAAAGAGGCAGTCAATATTAGCGTAGTCAATGGGGTGCATTGTGATCAAACAACAGCTGATTGCTTGAGGGATCTACTATCGGATGTCTTCCTTTTGGTTAAGTTCTGTCGCTGCAAAAATATGGTTAAGGATGTGATCGACCCCAGCGAACAGCTGGAAATCTTGACGAAAGAACACGATAGGGCCCATCGCTCTCCGCACGAAAACACCATGCAAGTGCTGCGGACTGCGTATTTCCCAAAGCTGAGAGCTAGATTCAAGGAGATGACTTCTGCTTGTAGAGTCTGCCGCGAAGCCAAGTATAACCGCAGACCAAAAAAATCAGAAATAGGGAAAACGCCCATTCCTTCCCACCCTGGGGAAATCCTGCATGTAGACATTTACTCCACGGCGGGCCATCACTTCCTTACATGCCTGGACAAATTCTCAAAGTTTGCAATGGTGAAACCCATCAGATCTAGGGCAATAATTGACCTCAAGGGCCCCCTGCTGGAAATCCTCAACCTCTTCGAAGGTATTCGGACACTCGTATGCGACAATGAGAGATCTTTAAATTCCCATCTGATAAAGTCCCTTATACGAAACCATTTCAATGCCGAGGTCTATGCAGTTCCACCTCTTCACAGTACCTCCAATGGGCAGGTGGAGCGGTTCCATAGTACGCTAGCTGAAATAGCCTGGTACATTAAGCTGGCCGAGCATTCCTCCGACGTAATAGAATTGATGCTCCTAGCAGTGAGTAGGTATAATCGTACCATTCATTCGGTAACGCACCATAGACCCATCGATATAATCAGCTCCATTCCCGAAGAAGTCCGGCAACAAGTGGAGGAAAGGTTGCGCACAGCCCAGGAAAAGGCGGTCAAATCCTTCAATAGGACCCGTGTAGGCAAACGTCACGTTCCGGTGGACGAAGTCTATGTCAAGGCGAATAGGAGGTTAGGGAACAAACTCTCAAAACCTTACACCCAGGCCACGGTCGAACGCGATACTGGATCAAGTGTCGTAGTGAAAGGCAGGATAGTCCACAAAGACAACCTGCGGTAAAAATATCGTACCCATAAGCTTCTATATATCCACCATAGTAATAGTTAGTTAAGAATTCTACATGCTCGTTCATAGTTCTAATTTAGTGCATCCTTATAGGTTAATCATCCTTCCGACCGGCTCCTGGTCCAACGTGCATGACTATACCCAATCTTACTACATCCCTGTCACGGGAGGGAAGTTAGCAATGTGCAATGACCATGGGTACCTCTCTCATGCGTCCAACCTGTCAACGTACTATTCAGTGGTGGAGGAGATGGCCAAGATTCTGGACTATTTCCCCCAGTCCCACGTGAAGAAGTTAATAGAAGCAGACGTTGACCAAATCGAGCGATTGCTGGGGCTGTTGCAAACCCATCACAGGCATGCGAGAGGTATTAACTTCTTGGGAACAGCTCTAAAATTCATTGCGGGAACACCGGATGCCGATGACTTGGAGGCTATTTCGCACACACAGACCCAACTGATAGAGGGCCATGAAAGGCAGATAACCGTGAACACGGTGATGCAGCAGCAGATCCGACAGCTGACACTCTCTGTTAATTCCTTAATAGAAACTTCGAAAAAGGATAAGATGGACTCTGCCAGCCTGTTTTCCCTAGTCACCAGTAGGAATAGGGCTGTAATAACCGAGCTCAGCAATCTCCTGAACTCCATAGCTATGAGCAGAGATAACAAGATAAATCCTATACTCTTGGATAGCAGGGAAACAGAGGCAATAGTCAGGGCCGAACGCTATAGTGAGGTAAGCGTGATGGATGTCATGCAAGTCTCCAACATTACCCTTTATCAAAATGAAGGAATCCTGCTGTTTCTAATTAAATACCCCGTGGTGTCGCGGATTTGTGAAAGGACTAAAGTATATCCAGTGGTAAAGAAGGGAGGAATCATGGCATCGCTAGGTTATCCTGTCTTGGCGAATTGTAACAGAACCTTTCTGGCTGTGTCCGCTTGCAGGAAGGCGTCGGAGACCATGTGGTTTTGTAAAAGCAACCCAGAAGGGTCATGTGCCAGCAGATTGGCCTCTAATTTCTCAGCAAACTGCGTTTCAATACCCGCCCGTTTCAATACGACGTCCCTCCACTTCAGATTATAGGGGACGGTGTTATCCTGATAAACAACCAAGCGGTGCTTATATAAATTAAAGATAGGGCTCCAGTAACTACGACAGGGACAACCCTGATAACATTCGACGAGGAGGTCCTTATCAATGGTACTCTGTTCCGGAATCCCCGTTCAATTCCTTCGCTTACCCCTCAGCTACCGTCATTCCACACTGTAAATTTTACGGAATTCATCCCCATATTGTCACTCCCGTACCTGAAGGAGCTCAACAGTGTAAATCTAAATCACATTGAGGAAATGCGACAAGAAGTCAGGACGAAGACCTTGCAGGGCCTGGGGATTTCCGGTCTCATTTTGTTGCTCGTGGGGGCTGTAGTCATGGGCCTCGCATTGCTAAATTGCTATAGGAAGAGAAATAAGGAGAAAAAGACTTTGGCTATTCTAACTGGCATTAGAAACTGGCGGAGGAGTAGGAGAGGTCAGGATACCGCGGCAGCCGGGGACGCCTGCTCTTAAGAGGGGGAGGAGTTAGCCGGCCGGGTGTAGGGTAGAGCAGACGCCGACTCTGCATTTTCCTTCGATCGCTGGGAGTTGGGCGGAAGCGGCCTGCACGCGCAAGCTATAGCTGTGAGAAATGCAATTTCGGAATTTCGGCAATTCAGCAATTAAGGTCACGTAGCGGCCAACACGCGCAAGTGGTAGCGGTGGGAAATGCAGTGTCGACGTTTTGTGTCACGTAGGCCGGCTTGCTAACTAAGCTGCTCCAGGTATTAGGGATAAAAGGTAAAAGCAGGAGTTAGTCGAAAATTGGGAAGAAGACGGCACGGTCGCGATCGGGACATTGTAACTTTATAATAAATATAAAATTAAACATTAATAGTGAATACCAAGATTGTGAACCATGAATTAATATTGAATACCAAGATTATTGTGAACCATGAATTAACATTGAATACCAAGATTATTGTGAACCATGAATTAATAAATATAAAATCAATATTGAATACCTAGATTGTGATCCATGAAGTAATAAATAAGCTATCTGACAACCGAAATTAAACCTGGACTTTAGTTTGGCGAACGGTGAAAAAAAAGGTAAGGGTCACACAAAGGAGATTTACACGGTTGAGAACTATCTGCGTACGATACATAATATCGGCCAGACAGTCTCCCGACTGAAGAATTAACTTATATCAATTTTCCATTGTCGGTTAATGAAATTAAAGACTTGGAATTAAATAATCCACTAATTAATGTAAACGTTTTTGGTCTGGAAAATGATGCTATTGTTGGACCATTCTATTCTACACTACAAGAAAAAATTCCCCACATCAATTTGTTGTTGATGGAAGATGATGAAAGATTAGATTATGTATGGATTAAAAATATTTCAAGGTAAGTAAATACATAAATATATTTGTACAGAAGTGTAGTATTCGTATTTGTCTTTTGTAAATATTCCCATTATATCCTCTCTTCTCTCTTATATTCTTAGCAACTTTTTTAAATTCTTAGCATCGTATCCCTTAAAAACCCATAGACATTAGAACTATCCTATAGCATATAGTAAATAGACCCACGTATCTCTATCCACTATGTAACGTCTGTATAATATGCCGCCGCATGCGGTGAGTAGAATATCGTCGATATTAGAAAACCATAGAGTAAACCTTGCTATTTGAATGGTTGTAACACATTACTATCACAAACTAATCATGCTTCACTGTCATTCCATCTCTAGATTACCACTACCCACCCGGCAAAATGGAAGCTCATCGGGGATGTTGGAGAGGACGGCGCACACTGGGGTATTAAGGCCCTAAAACGGAGATTAATTGAAAAATGAAAATTGGGATATCCGATTAATGTTTTATACCCGATTATTGTAGACAAAATTCTCCATCACTAGGCAAAAGAATCGAAAACATATGTTGCTTAATTCAATTTTTGCTTTGTCTCAAAGTTCGTAATTTTTGTCGATTTTTTCGCGTCTTTACAAAAAGTGAATTTTTTGTATTTTCAAGTGCCAGTTTTTCTATTTTTGCCATAAAAAAAAGCATAATATTATTATGGATCCTTCAAGTTCAGGTAATTTCAAACAAAAAAGCAGTTGCCGGTCGATATTTACCTGTTAGAACTAATTTTAATCATTTATGGAAAAAAGGTCTAAATTTTAGCCTTTCTTGAGAAGTATGAAGAGTTTTAAAGTGGTACCGGTCAACTTTGTGTTCTGAAACTTACATATTTTTAAAGCTTAGAAACTGTACTAATATAATAAACAAAAACATTTTGCGCGTTTTTTGCGCCAATTCGATTTATAACAAATTTTGTAAAAAAAACTCATGTCGTCCAAAGTGAGAGAAGAACCGTGGCTGTAGTTTCTGTTTTGTTTTCGCTTTCGTTATCATCATCATATATTGTTGTTATTGTTATTTAAATTTGTTTATTGCAATATTAGTATGCACTCTACACAAAAATAATATGTGTGTTCTGTTCATTGTGTTGTTTGGTTTATTTAAAGTGTAGGGTAAGTTTATTTTGTCTTCGCTCGTGTTCTTAGACAATTTTGTATAACTTAATTTAAATAACAGATAATATGTATAAAATAAGTGTGTAGTGTTACTTTACATTAACTATTATATCTATTTATTATGAATACAGTTTTTATATTTTAGAAATAAACTCAAAAAGATTCATTTCTCGGCGAATACTTTACAGTATTATTAAAAATGCTGAGGCTTCGCAATTAATGGAGAAGTTGAATATATTGAAGCAAGAATTGATAAGACAAACGAATCCAGAGGATATGAAAGACTTTAATTTGAATTTTTGTCGTTTTTTCTGCGATTTTAAGGATCGATGGGCAAAATCAAGTAGACATGAGGAGCGATTTTTGAGAAAAAATCAAAATTGGTTAGATTCTTCAATAGCCTTTGTGACTACAACAACTAAAAGAGGTCGCAAAGAAATTGATTTCGAGGAGTGTTCCGAAAAAACAAAAATGAAAAAATGTAAGAATTTAAGAGAAAATGTTCCCTTGCCTGTTTTGAATTATGCTACCCAAATAAGTCTGCGAGCAAGTGGTCAAACAGAAGCAGCAAAAATTATCAAGGAAATAACTGCATCACCTTCCAGAGCAGCTAAATTTTGAAAAAATGTAACTTGTGTAAAAGAAAAACAGTTGACTGCTGAAGAAGCGCTTGTGGTTTTGGTTGAAGCAAAGCTTTCACGTGAACAATATAATGTTATACGAAAAGCTGCTCCTGATAAATTCCCTGCGTACACGTTGGTTCAAAGAGCAAAAAAGAAATGTTATCCTAAGGTTGAAACTATGCAAATTTCCGAATCGTCAGCTAAGGTATCATTCCAGGGCCTTCTGGACCATACGATTGAACGCCTTATGCTGCTTCAAAAAAATGTTATTGACACCCTGGATAATGAAGAAATATCACATTTAACTTTAATTACTAAGTGGGGGTTCGATGGAAGCTCTGGGCATAGCTCATATAAGCAAGCTTTTCATGGCCCAGGCGCTAGCGACTCTTCTGTTTTAATAACGTCCATTGTTCCACTCAGATTAGTATGTAGTGATAAAATTGTTTGGCAAAACCCTAGGCCGTCATCAACCCGATTTTGCAGGCCATTAAAAATTGAATTCACCAAAGAGACTGCAAGTATATTGGTAAGAGAAAAAGAAGGAGTGGATGAGGAAGCAAACGATGTGGAAATGTCTGTTGTGCCAGTAGGAGAAAGGCTCGTAAAAGTAAGTCATGAACTAATCTTAGTAATGATTGACGGAAAAGTTTGCAATGCAATCACAGAAACGACATCATCCCAAAGGTGTTATATTTGCAATTCCACTTCTAAAGAGTTTAACTCTATTGACGAAATGATAGCAAAACCTGTTAAGACAGAAACCTTAGAATTTGGTTTGTCTATATTACATGGATGGATTAGATTTTTCGAATGTATCATACACATCTCTTACAAATCTATATATATAAAAGAAAGGTTCAATGTTTTCGAGTTCTATGCACACAAAAACTACTGTACCGATTAGCCTGAAATTTTCACAGAATGTTCTTCAATATTGGAGGAATGTTTCTGTGTCTGTTTTAAATCAATTCGTTAATATTTTATTAATTAATTTTAAGTTTGTTTAAACTATTGAACATTGCCTTAGTGTGTGTTTATAGAGACATGTACATGTGAATTTTAACATTTTCTTAGTGTATGCTTATAATAGAGCCATGTACATGTGAATGTGAGATCAAGCAACTATGAGATTGAGAGCATTTGGCATGGTGATTTTTTTGATGCTCTCTCTCACACACACTTCATTATATTCTGCATAAAGAGTGTTGTGTTAAGGGAAGGGGCTTTAAAGCTAATTGTTTGCAAGCGGGTTGGGGCGTTCGGGTGTTTTACTGTTGTTGTTATTGTTGATACATTGACGTCTAGAGTGATGTATGTATGTAAAGTAGTTCTTATGAAAATTGTTTCTTTTTAAAAGATAGCAGAGCACAGACCTTATGTTGAATAAGACACTTAACATGTGAGACAAACATTAACATTTTAATGTTAAATTTGAAAATAATAAAGTTAGACATTTCTGAAAGAACATGCAATGAACATATAGCATAGACACCAACCAATTAAGCTACTACTACTGAAAGTTTAAATTGGTGTCAGGGGTGTTCAAAAACGGTTTCACTTAAGCTAAAGATTTGCAGACATGATTTAAGATTGGAATACATCCATGTATTGTGCAGCTGTTTCACATCGTTCACTTAAGATTTACGAATTAACAAATAAATTTTTACATTTTAAAAATAAAGTGAATTTAATCTTCCAAAATTGTGTACGTATAACTTTTGAAATAGTTTTGATTATTCTCGATTTAATATGTGAGAAATATTATATTAGGTTGTATAATAATTGCTGTGTGAAAATAACCGTATAAAAATGCCACCAAAACGACAAAACATTGGCCGCTACACAAATAGTGCCAGACGCAATAGAGTTAGTGTCCAAAGGAGAAATGAAGGGGAAGAAGCATCAAGGCAAAGAATTGTACCAAATGCCGAAAGTTCATCACAACAACACCAATCACAAAGTAATGCAACTCGGGTAAGAATTAGAAAACTACGAAAATATTTTTTAAATGCTGATCGTAATGAACTCTAGGAACATCATGAATTACCCATGCAAATTATTCAACGGGGAACACTTAACCGCATTGCATTTCAATATGACCCAAACATTAATTACAGCTTGCATTCAGTCGTCGCTGTTGGTCATATGAATAAAGTTTGCACAAACTGTAAAGCATTGAAGTTTAAAAATGAAGCGCCAGGAATTTGTTGTTTGAATGGCAAAGTCAAATTGCCATTTTTGACTACACCACCTGAGCCATTGCTTTCATTAGTTGCAGGTACTACAGCATTATCGAAGCATTTTTTGGCCCATATACGAAATTATAATACATGTTTTCAAATGACGTCGTTTGGTGCGACAAATATAATAAATGACACCTACATGCCAACATTTAAGATTCAAGGTCAAGTCTACCATAAAGCAGGTTCTTTGTTACCGTTACCGGATGCTGAGCACAAGTTTTTGCAAATTTATTTTATTGGAAATTCAAATGACCAACTACATCAACGTTGTGCGATTTACAAAGCCGCTAAAAAGGAAATACTAGAATCATTGCAAAATTTTTTCCATCAGCACAACGAATTAATTACATTGTTCAAAACAGCTACTGACCGCATGCCATCCGATAGTCATCAAATCGTGATTCGAGCGGATAAAACTCCTATTGGGCAACACGCTCGAAGATTTAATGCTCCAACTATCGATGAAGTGGCTATCATAATTGTTGGCGAACAATTTGAATCACGCGACATCGTACTACAACTTCGAAACGATCGTCTAATACGTGTGGCAGAAACTCATAGATCATACGATGCTTTGCAATATCCAATAATATTTTGGAAGGGTGAAGATGGGTATCATTTTAACTTAAAAATGATAAATCCACAAAATGGTGAAGAAACAAACAAAAAAGTCAGTGCTATGAATTACTATTCATATCGTTTGATGATTCGTGAAGACGAAGAAAATCACATTTTAAAATGTCGCCAATTATTTCATCAGTACATCGTTGACATGTATGCCAAGATTGAATCGGAACGATTGTTGTATATTCGCATGAATCAAAAGAAACTACGATCTGAAGAGTATATACATTTGCGTGATGCAGTAAACAATGACTACAATGCAAGTGACTATGGCAGAGTTACAATATTACCAGCAACATATGCAGGCAGCCCACGCCACATGCAGGAATACGCACAAGATGCGATAGCGTACGTTCGGCAATACGGACGTCCTGATTTGTTTATTACATTTACGTGTAATCCCACATGGATTGAGATCAAGGAACACCTATTTCCCGGACAATCGACAGTTGATCGACATGATATTACTGCACGGGTTTTTAAACTGAAATTAAAATCGTTAATGGATTTTATAACTAAACATCAAGTATTCGGAGAGACACGTTGTTGGATGTATTCCGTTGAATGGCAGAAAAGAGGATTACCTCATGCCCATATTTTGATTTGGCTGGTCACCAAAATAACTCCCGATGAGATTGATCATGTCATTTCAGCGGAAATTCCCGATACAACTGCCGATCCAGAATTATTTCAAGTAATAATCAAAAACATGATACATGGTCCATGTGGAGCCCACAACATGAATTCGCCGTGTATGGCAGATGGAAAATGTACAAAACGTTATCCCAGAGCATTGCTTCCCGAAACTATTACTGGCACTGATGGTTATCCACAATATCGACGTCGTTCAACCGATCAAGGTGGTAAATCGATAATTTTAAAAGTTCGAAATGAAAACATTGAAGTTGACAATCGTTGGGTAGTGCCATATTCGCCACTACTAAGCAAAACATTTAAAGCTCACATAAACGTTGAATATTGCAATTCAGTCAAATCAATTAAATATATATGTAAATATATCCACAAAGGAAGTGATATGGCTGTATTTGAAGTATCAGATCTGAGGTCTATGGACGAAATCCATCAGTATCAAATGGGGCGATATATCAGTAGCAACGAAGCCGTGTGGCGTATTTTTTCATTTGCAATACACGAACGTTATCCAACAGTAGTGCATTTAGCAGTGCATCTTCATAACGGGCAACGTGTTTATTTTACTGAACAAAATATTCGTGAAAGAGCATTAATTCCCCCAGCAACAACATTAACTGCATTTTTTTCTCTATGCCAAACTGACACATTTGCCAAAACATTGTTATATTCCGAAATACCCAAATACTTTACTTGGAATGCATCGAGCAAAAAATTTATGCGGAGAAAACTAGGAAAAGCAGTTGAAGGTCACCAGAATTTATTTGCAACAGATGCGTTGGGAAGATTATATACAGTACACCCAAATCATGCAGAATGTTTTTATTTGCGTTTATTGTTAGTTAACATTCGCGGACCAACATCGTTTCAAAGCTTAAAAACAGTTAACGGCCATTTATGCGAAACATTTCAAGAAGCATGCCAAAAATTAAATTTACTGGAAAATGATTCACACTGGGATAGTTCACTGGCTGACGCATCGATTTCGGCTCCTCCAAGTCAAATACGTAATTTATTTGCAATTATATTATGTACATGTTTACCATCGAATCCAATGGAGTTATGGGAAAAATACAAGGATTATATGGCCGATGATATTCTGCACCGACTACGTAGAAATTGTTTAAACGAAGAATTGCAATTCTCGCGTGAAATATATAATGAAGCATTGATTTTGATCGAAGACAAATGTTTGGCAATCGTTAATAAACCATTATCACAACTCGGAATAACGTCACCTGATCGATCCATAAATACCATAATTGATAGCGAATTACAGCGTGAACAACGATTTGACATCAATGATCTGAACCAATATGTAGAAACAAATGTTTCAAAATTATTGGAGCAACAAAAGAAATTTTATGACACGATAATGCGAGCAGTTAATGATCAAAGTGGAGGAATGTTTTTCTTGGATGCACCGGGAGGCACAGGAAAAACATTTTTAATATCATTAATATTAGCCACCATACGATCACAAAATGGTATTGCATTGGCAATTGCATCGTCAGGAATCGCGGCAACACTATTGGATGGCGGCCGGACGGCACATTCAGCACTTAAATTGCCATTAAATATTCATTACATTGAAACACCAACATGTAATATTTCAAAAACCTCAGGAATGGGCAAAGTGCTACAGCAGTGCAAGATAATTGTATGGGACGAATGCACAATGGCAAATAAAAAATCGTTGGAAGCATTAGATCGCACGTTGCAAGATCTACGAGGTAACGAAACCCCTTTCGGTGGAGCTCTATTAGTATTGGCAGGCGATTTTCGACAAACGTTGCCAGTAATACCCCGTTCGACACCTGCTGATGAATTGAATGCCTGTTTAAAGGCTTCCAATTTATGGAGACACGTCATTAAATTTAATTTAAGTACAAACATGCGTGTTCAGTTACAAACCAATGCTTCTGCAGAACGTTTTGCGCAACAACTACTAGATGTCGGAAATGGAAAGATTGCAGTTGATGAATCGACGGGATGCATTAAATTACCCTCTGATTTTTACAGAACCGCACAGTCAAAAGAAAAATTAATTCAATGCGTATTTCCAGATTTAGCAAAAAATTACAAATGTCACCAATGGTTAAGCGAACGTGCAATACTGGCTGCAAAAAACGCGGATGTAAATGATATTAATAACTGCATTCAAGACGCGTTACCAGGTGAAACAAAAACTTATAAATCGATAGATACTGTTATGAATCAAGACGAGGCAATACATTATCCAACTGAATTCTTGAATTCGCTTGATTTACCTGGATTGCCACCACACATTTTAAATTTGAAGATTGGCGTTCCTATCATTCTTCTTAGAAATATTGATCCTCCACGTCTTTGCAATGGTACCAGATTGGCAGTCAAAAAATTGTTAAATAATGTCATTGAATCCACAATATTGACTGGAAAATTCAAAGGAGAAGATGTGCTATTGCCACGTATACCGATGATTCCCACAGATGTGCCTTTTGAATTCAAAAGGCTTCAATTTCCCATTAAACTGGCCTTTGCGATAACCATTAATAAATCCCAAGGTCAATCACTTCAAATATGTGGTTTAAATTTGGAGAATCCCTGTTTTTCTCATGGCCAATTATATGTTGCATGCTCCCGTGTAGGAAAACCTGACGCTTTATTTATATATGCGCCAAATAGCACTACCAAGAACATTGTATACCCAAGAGCATTGCAATAATATTAAAGGTTGGTAATAAAGATATTGATATATATTAAAGTACTATACACTTTTGAATTGGTATTTCATTTTTATTGTTTTCATACGATGCTAAATATTTTAAACCACATCATAGCTAAATTTCACAAGCCGAACATGTTAACATTTTAGGAACAAAATACAAGTAAGATAAAACAACATATTAATATTAGTTACTAAATTTAGTTTTACTAACTTTTATTACTTTTTGCCCACAGCCATGCAATAGCGAAGCATTGCCGGGTATGCTAGTTGCCTATAAAAAAGTGGAAAGCTTCATCGGCTGATGATAAAAAAATTATAGATTCTATTAAAGCACGCATTCAAAATGAATTTAGAGTCAAAACCGGATTGATTATTGACCAACCAAAGCCTGGCTTCGGAAATTCTAACGATGGTAATACAGCGAAGATTTTTTGAAAACGCTGAAGTTGCTGCAGATATTACTCAAATCGATTTAGAACTAATCAAGAAAATGCCCGTGATACTAATAACTGTTTCTTCGGGTCATGAAATACTTTCTGAAAAATTCAAACATTTTTGTCACAACACTGCCAGACATTTTATTAAAATGTATCCATGGTATAAAATGCCTACCACTTTACACAAATATTTAATTCATGGCCCTGAAATTGTATCGCACGCACTTCTTCCAATCGGACAACTTTCAGAGGAAGCCCAAGAAGCTAAAAACAAGGACTTCAAATGCTATAGGGAGCACTTTTCACGTAAATGTAACCGTGAGAAATCAAATGAAGACATTTTAAACAGGTTGCTACTGAGCTCCGATCCGATCATTAGCAGCAAAATTAAGTTACCAAAAAAAAAATTTCAAGCCCTACCAAAATCAGTAGTAGAATTGCTTATTCCGCCAACTATTTCAGTAAGTGCTGTTCGATCTGATGATAGTGATGATGAAACTGGAGATGCACATGTTGAGGAACTAGAGGATTGTAGCTCCGATTACAGTGACTAAAGTAAATAACACTTGAATTGAAAATCAGGTCATAATATTTTATATGGGTTTTAAAAATATATATAACAATGTCTATTTTTTCCAGATGATACAACCATTTACTTTTGATGAAATTGTTTATAAATATAAATGAAGAATTAAAATTTCAAAGTTTTATTTAAATTTTTTTATTGTTTTCATTAGGTAAATTTGTTTGTAACAAAGGGGGCGTGGCACCGCCCTATTCCACCTTGGCTGTAATTCATACAGTACGATCAACATATATACCAAATCTCATCTTCCTACCTGTGATAGTTCATGAGATATAACCGTTCTAATTTTTAGGTTATATGGGCGGTGCCACGCCCCTTTATCCAGTCACAACCAAGTATAGCCAAGTACTATTACACGGTCAACAGTACCACATTGGGAATGTTTCATGACAATCGGTATATTATTATGGCCTGCAGAGCGATTTTTAATAAGGGGGAGTGGCACCGCCCACTTTTCCAAAAAATTTGTATCATATGTCACTCAGGGATAACGTATCATTCTTATAGTGAAAGAATTTTTCAAATCGGATAAGTAGTTTAATTGATCTCCGTTTTGGGGGTCAAATACCCCAGTGTGCGGCGGTATATAGGCCCCCCTAGGGTATCCGCATCCTGTGCGCTACCAGTCATGCCGTCTCCGGCTACTATCGCCACAGCCCAACAACCGCAGCGTCGCCCCGAGCAGCCCGCTTCGACGCCGGAACGAAACTGTTCATCGCCCCCATTCTCCGTGACGCATCCACCGCGGCTCCACCTCACACCAATCCAGACAGGCGCGATCGAGCCGAGACCATGGGTAGTGGCAGTTCCTTTGCTGAAGAGACCCCCCAGAGCGGTTTGCCCGCAGCCCAAGCCAAGGAACCTGTCGATGAAGCGACCAGCCCTACCCCCACCGTGAAATTAATATTCGTTTTTGCAAATTTCTAGGAATTTTGTTAAGTCCAACATTTAATATAAATATTATAATTTAATTTGGCTTCTTTTCTTTTTATTATTGGATACGCTCCACCCGAGCGTAACCCAAATTGGTGACCCCGACGTGATGTCCACCTGTGGCGACACCACTACCCCCACCTAGTTGTCGGGTACGAGGACGCAAGCAGGCGATAGTTCCGCGCGCCATCTACTAAACGCTGTCGCTGTCGCACAGCGTGTTTATGGGTAAACCGGAACTAGCCTGTGTTGGCTGCGGAGCAACGCACTTCGTGTTTCCGTTTTTTTCATTCTTTCCTTTCAATTCGCAGCGCCGGAGCCGTACGCACGTTCTCTTTTATGTGCTGAAGTATTATAGAGCATTTTGTAACATTTATATTAAATATTGGATTTAATAAATTAAAATGAACATTTATTTCTTATATTTTTTCTCTTATATTATTGGGTTACGCTCCACCCGAGCGTAACCCAAATATATATATATATATATATTTATATATTTAGTCTTGCACACGATACGTGCACCACATGGCAATCCTGCCTAACACGTTCCTGTAGAATTTCTGTCTGGGAAACTTTTGAAATTTTTCGAATTTAGTTCTGATGTCAAATAACGACGACGCTCATCTCCTATGAGTTAGTGAACGACGCCAGAAATCTCCCAACTTGCGGCGAGGCGACCAAACTGTGGAAGGAGGAAAAAATTTACTAAATAGAGAGGAACAACAGAGACGCAGCTGGATAAGCAAAATTTATAAAGGAAGTAATGTGGTCTCCTCAAACAAAAGAGACCACAGTGATAACAGAAACCTTTGGCAACACAAATACTAACAACGTGACGACATCACGAATTTTGGCCGGTACAGGGTCAACAGTAGCAGTAATTTTAATTATAGTATATGTATTTTTTAGATTATTTAGAAATAAGCAATATTTGAAAAAAATAAAAAACATATTAAAGAAAAAATGATCCAAGAACCCTGAACATACGGGGACTTGGTCTGTGATCTCAGGACTGATAATTACAGCTTGCTGTATACCGTTAGTGAGGAAGACCCAGGTCTTGTCTCCTCATTAGGAATAATGCTAGCTAATTTATTCCCTCCAATTACAGCAACAAGAATTTGACGGCCGTCTGCCTGGAAACTGGCAAAAGACTGTACTGGCTGGTCTCGGCCTATATGGCGCCTGACCATGAAATCCTTCCGGAGGCCAACCTACAGAAGCTTGTGGTGGATGCAAAGGTTCAACGGGTGGCTGCAATCATTGGATGCGATGCCAATGCGCACCACGACATTTGGGAAAGCACGGATGTCAATGCACGTGAGTCATTATGTAAATATATTGTAACGAGTAACCTTCTTATATGTAATAATGGGTCAGAACCCACTTTCATTACTGCTAACAGGCAGGAAGTCCTTGACATAACTCCTACCTCCGAATCGGTTTTTGATCGGATTTCAAAGAGTTAGATAATCGACCTAGCCCTAAGGCTTTTAGAAATGTCAGGACGGCAAACTGGGACCTCTACAAGGTGACTGTAGCTAGACTACCTAAGAACCCCACAAGCACAAGCACGTGTGCCGAAATTGCACACTGAACAAATGCGTGTGAATGTAATCTGCAGGACGAGTCGCAGCAAATAAACAGCTAGCTGCGTCAGCAGCGCCAACTCAGCGCATTGTCGAAGTGCGTGGGAACGTGAGCTGTAAATATGTTCCCACAGCTCTATGGATAGAAATTTGGCTAATAGGCCAACCAACAATTGGTATCCGAATCTGCGTGTCATATTATTCAAATTTGTGAATTAAAGTTTAATTGAAAATTTATAACGTAATAAATTTAAAGTTTTTATATTTCGGATTAGGAATCCTTAACTTAGATATATATATACAAATAAGTAAAAAGAATATAAACAAACGCAAGAGCTACGAGTCTTCGACGGGAATCCTGTAGAATACGTGTCTTGGATGGCTCTGTCGAGAGTATTTTAAAAGATTTCGAAATAATCACAACTAAGCCACTCTATAGGGCGATTGTCCAACATGTCCATCAGAAAATAAGAGGCAGTGCTAATACAGCTCTGATTTCGTATAATGTGGAATATTATTAAAAATATATTTAATTTTTTACACGCTAAACTGAAACTAATGGCTCAGAGTATTGTGTTGTTGTTGCGATCGATCACCAGAATCAGAGTAGTTAACTATCATCTCTTTCGAGATCTTCTTGAACTAGATATAAAAGCCCAGCCGACTCGAAGCATCCCAACAAATACTGCTTATTTGAGGCGTAATGTGTTCCATTTACACCGGGTAAAACTATTTTCTCGTAGATGTCGAAATCATTGGCCTTTTAGTTTCATTTTAATAATGTAACATGGAGAACACGGTATAATAAGTCTGTGCAAACGATGTTTTTTTTCAAACTGTCTAATGGAACCTGGATAGTGTCGGTTGTTCATATACAACAAAAATATGATGTTTTCGGGACAACAGTAATGAAAATTCTTGACTTCACGGTACTACTGAAATTTTGAAAGCTTTTAAATCTTATTTACTTTTAAATAGTGGACTCTGGCTACCCATTTGAGCATGATGTATAACACCACACAGAAATCAAAATAAGGTATCAGGTGAAATTGCATTCAATGAAATTCATTCCAAGGCCCGGAGCATCATTCAGCAAACAATTGGTGTGCTAAAAGGCCGCTGGAGAATTCTAGTTTATGAGAAGAGAGAAAGATGTGACCCTATAAAAGTGGCTAGATTCGCAAATGTGTGTGCAGCGCTAAATAAAATTTGTTTAAAGTGAAAGTCCACCCGACATGGATGTTGGAGAAGAAGGTCAACTTACCCGAATTGGTCAAACCATTCGAGACCAAATTAAACACTCGGTTTTAAATTCGAGTTAATCCACTTTTGTTCTGGATAACTTTCTGTGCTTCTTATCTTTTATTTAAGACTGATTTTGACGCCGTCACTCTCCCTCTAATAAATGATTTCAACCGATTGGTCCTGTTTTCGTTGCGGGATTAAATAAAATCTCCAACAATGGTTGGGACCAGTCACACACTTGATTTTCGGTTTAGTGAAAAAGTTCATAGTGTTGAGCAAATAAAAAACAATAAGAATGTCGATTAATGCAAATCAAATTGCAAAATTAAATTGAGTAAGTTGCGCAACATGGTCTCTGCGCAAATGCGATGTTTTTTCTTATTACGTTATAATATTTCCACACCAGACGAAAACTGCAGGTTTCAATTAAAAACTTTTGAGGACAAATATCCTAGAGTTCGTGTTACATAGCAGGACTAGTCCGCAGATAAAGCTCACTTCTTCTGGAAACGTTTCTACTGATTTGTAACATAAATATAACATTGGCACAGTCATCGACTACATTTCGTTGCGAACAGACGTGTTGCTTAGTCTTTCTACTCGTTAATTTTTATCCGTTCAACTCGCTCACTCCGTTTGTTTCTCTTTTTATCGTTGATTTTCCGGTGCACTCACCTCTAACTTAACTCTTAACGCGTGTGACAATAACTTTTTGTTAGGATGGCCCGCCGGCCTCCTAACTTCGGGGACAACAGATTCTCCTTGCTGGCAGAATCTCCCCAAGCTAAACGCAAAAAAACTTTATATAAAACAATTGAGAATTTCCCTAATCTACCAACACTAAAAAAAGAAAACCCAAAGTATGTAGTAATCTCTGCAAGTGATTCAAATAAACCATTGGCCAAATATTCCTGCTTTGCTGTCCAGAAAGCATTGCTTTTAATTAACAAAGAGATCCAGAAGATTACTGAATTACGTGATGGAAATTTGCTTCTTCTTTTAAAAAACAAATCGATTGCCGATAAATTCATTGCCACAAAATATTTGCATGGAATTTGTTCAGTAAATGCTAAGTTTCACTCTAACCTCAATTATTCCAAAGGCACGATCTACGCTCCATGCCTTAATGACTTGCCTGAACAAGAAATAATTGAAAATATGAAAGACCAAGGCGTTGTCGAAGTATTTAAATTTATAAAAAAAAATAGACGGTAAATCTTTTCCCAGCGGTGTATTACTCCTCACGTTCGACCAATATCACCTCCCAGAATAAGTCCAAGTTTCCTGGCGCTCAGCACATGTAAAACCATATTTTCCCAATCCGATGAGGTGCAAGAATTGCCAAAAGCTAGGCCACACAGCTAAATGGTGCAAAAGCTCCCCAGCTTGCGACACGTGTAGCCTTCCTCCACACGTTCCCGAAAAGTGCTCCCGCATACTTTGCGCCAATTGTTCAGGCGACCACCCCTCCTCTGCTAGATCTTGCCCCAAATTCACTCAAGCAAAAGAAATTCTAAAAATTAAAACACAAAACAAATGCACACATCGCGAAGCTCTTAATTTTTACAAAGCAAATACACCGTTTTTCAATGCTTTTCCCCCTCCTTCTCCTCAATTCTCAATAACCCCACATATGACATCTCTTCCACATCTCAAAAAACAAGTTCTCTACAACAGCAAACCCCAACGCACAATATTCACAACAATAAAGAACATACACATACTACAACACCTTCAACTTCTTCTAATAACTCTGACAACAACAACAAAAATACATACACTTCACCACATTCAGACGACTCTTTAAACATTGCAAAATCGTCGTCATCTACTCATTCAATCCTTAAACAACCTACCTTGAGCCACTTGCTAACGCAAACCGCTCCCGGACCAATCTCACAAAAAACACTCTCACTTAATTCAGACAACAAATTAACTCAATTTATTCCGTAACTTATTCATATATTAGTACATATATTTTATACCCACAGTATAAAATATTATTTATACATTTTATTAATGAATTCTCTCATCACCTCGTATAACCAATCCATAAGTTATTTTAGCAATAATATGTTTAAAATACTACAATGGAACATACGTGGTTTCTTCAACAATTACAACGAGCTTCAAATCCTCATTAAAGAACACTCCCCTTGCTTCATTTCCTTACAAGAAACCCACATACCGGCAAACACTTCCGCTGTAGTGCCAAAACAATACTGCAGCTATTTCACTAACTTACCTCAAAACCAAACAAATAAACAAGGTGTAGGTGTATTAATCAGAAAAAACTGTCCCACAAGCTTATTCCAGTTCAGTCTAATATTGCCACTTTAGCAATAGAAGTAGCTCTTGAATTCAAATTCACCATTATTTCTATGTACATCCACCCACAGCAAACGTTTAATTCTATTGAAGTAATTAGTATTCTCCGTCAGTTCTCTACACCTATTATAATCTTAGGCGACTTTAATTCCTGGTCTCCTTTTTGGGGCTCCCCTCTCCCTAACACAAGAGGTAAGACCCTTGAGAATGTTATTCTAGCCGAAGACCTCATAGTTTTAAATTATGGGTCTCCCACCCATTTTTCATCTCACAACACCTTTACACATGTGGATCTTACTGTTTGCTCCTCATTACTGGCACCCAGGGTTACAACTTATATCCTTCCCGATTTATACAACAGCGATCAATTCCCCATAATATCCGATTTAGCGTTTACCCAATGTAGGAAAAAAATAGTCCCAAAACCTAAATTCATTCTGGAAAAAGCTGACTGGTCTGAGTTTCAGCTACATTTGCAAAACCTATTAAATTCTTGCGCTGTTCTCAACATAAATAAAGAAGCTGCAATCCTCCAAAAAAATATTCGTTCTGCAGCCCACTACGCTATTCCTCAAACCAGTAGTCGTCCTCTAAAAACTGTTGTCTCCTGGTGGAATACTGTTCTCACTAGATTAAGAGTAGAAAAGCAAAACTTTTGGTGGATTTTCAAACGTGATCGCTCACAAGCCAATTTGATACAATTCAAGAAGGCTAACGCTCTGTTCAGGAAGGAGTTGAGAACGGCTAAAAGATCCAGTCTAGTAAAATTTACAGAATCAATCATCCCAACAACATCTCCCAAAAAAGTATGGAGTGATATAAAAAAGCTAGCAGGAACATACGTTCATAATTCCATTAAACCTATTTACTCTCGTAATGTCCCTTTACTCGATCCCACAGTCATAGCAAACTACTTTGCTTCCCACTGGTCCACTTCCTCAGAAGATTCAAATTGCCATAGTACTTTTATAAACAATAAACACCAATCTCTCAGTGACACCTATCAAAACCGTATTCCTTCTTTATCCGCTCAACATATAGAATCCCAAATCACGAGACTCGAGTTTGACAATACCATATCATCCATGTCGGGTAAAACACCTGGATTGGATAGAGTATCATATCCCATGTTAAAGCACTTGCCAGGTAATTTAAAAGACAGAATGATAAACCTCTACAACACCATTCTAAACCAAGGCGTTTACCCACAAACATGGAAAGTAGCCCTCGTGATTCCCGTCCCTAAGCCAAACAAGCCTATTACTGAAGTATCAAGCTATAGATCAATTTCGCTGTTGCCTTGCATGGGTAAAATTCTTGAGAAAATAATCTCGGTGCGCCTCAAATGGTACGCGGTAAAAAACAATCTACTCAGCTCCAACCAATTCGCCTTCAAAAAAGGTCTCGGTACTATTGATGCGTTGTTATACTTTGAACATTACATTTCTAAGACTATCTCATGCAAAAATCATGTTTCAACGTTAAGTCTAGACTTCGCTCAAGCATTTGATCGTGTAGGAGCTCATGTTGTTTTGCACCAGCTGAAGAAATGGAAAGTCGGACACAGAATATACAACTTTGTAAGAAGTTTTTTATCCAACCGAAGGTTTTGCGTTAAAATTAATAATGTCCAATCTCAAACTTACAATCTCCACAACGGAATCCCACAAGGCTCTCCTTTGTCTGTCGTCCTATTTATAATTGCTTTCGATGAATTAAGTCTTATAATTTCAAAACACAAATATACGGATCACATTATTTATGCCGATGACGTACTCATTTTTTCAAAAAATAACGGTAAAGCTCATTTTCACTAATATTCTTTCTGACATAACAAAATGGTCTAAATATAGTGGAGCCATCCTTTGCTATGACAAATGCAAAACATTTCACATCTGTAAAAAACAAAATTGTCCTAGTTTTAATTTAGTTTACGATAATATTGATATTAACTGTTCCGATACTCTAAAATTTCTTGGTGTTTTCTTTGACAGAAGACTCACTTTTAGAGAACATTGTATATATGTAAGAAAATCAATAGCTGCCAGGCTTAACATTATTAAATATTGATCGTCTAAGTATTCCCATATTCATACTTTAGCTTTAATACTATCAAAAATTGACTATGGTCTATCTATTTATGGTCACTGTGCAAAAAGTAACATCAGGCTTATTGGCCCACCTTATCATGCTGCAATTCGACTTTCTCTCCGAGCATTTCCAACATCGCCAACCAATAGCATTTTAACAGAAGCAGAACTACCATCTATCGAATGTCGTGTTTATCACAAAACACTAAGGCTCATACCAAAAATTCTTCAGAGCACTAATAAAAGCATCTATAAAATAGTCAATACTTCATCACGATACAAACGGAGCTACAACCATCCATCCACCATATTAAGATGCATAAACCACGCTTCAGATATTGAGTTTTTTACACCTTCTAAATATCTCAAGCTAGACTTCTTTCCTCCATGGCTCCTTGCAAGCTCTTCGTTTCTTCTCCAATTACAGCATTACGGTAAAAGCGTTACGAATAACCGCACTTACAATCATCTCTTCCGAGAACACACGATGCCATTAATATCTCAATCCTGGAAACTGATCTTTACCGACGGATCCAAGTCCGATTGCAATACTTCTTTTGCTGTTGTAGAGCCCAACGGCAAGACGATTAGTGCAGGTCATTTACTGCATTTTTGCTCTGTATTTACCGCCGAAGCCACAGCAGTGCAACAAGCTGTAAACTACTCATCAGTCACCAAGGGTAAATTCATCATCTGTACGGACAGCAAATCTACTATTGCAGCTATATTGAACATCACTAACAAAAATCCTGTCATATCTTCTATACGGGACAAGTTAATACAACCCTCTTCCAAACTGAAGATTATGTGGATTCCAGGACATACGGGCATCAACGGCAACGAACTAGCCGACGAGAGAGCCAAACTGGCCCTTAGAGAACCACTACTCACGCACGAAAATTTTTTAACCAACGATTTCTTTCGTTTCATACGATTATTACAGACAGAAGTCGACATTACTCTCGTGTTAATCCGCACAGTATCAAACCAATATACCCTGCCACCAGCAAATGCAATGAACTAAAAACTTTTGTTCGATTGCGTCTTGGCCATACTTTGCTCACTCACGGTCATTTACTGAGCGGTTCCGTCCGGCGGTTCTGTTTGCGTCACATTTTAGACAACTGCCCGCAACTTGACACCATACGTTCAAATTTATTTAAAGATATACCGCCATCAGTTTTGTTACAAGAACCAACTGCCTGCAACATCCACAACATCTTCAAGTTCCTGTGTGAATCTCAGCTGATTAAGGTTATTTAGCGTCACTTATATAATCACTTTTACAGTAGACTATTTTTCATATAATAAGTATTTTAACAAAGCGAGCTGAAAGCCCTGGCAGCTAGTGCTCCTTAAATTTTAGTTGTATAATAAGAATTCATTTTTATTATTCACTTTGTAAATAAATAAATAAATAAACAACATTGGCAACCAGAAGTCGCGTCTATACGTCCATAAGGTTGGGGTCTTTAGCTATTTCCAGTCCGAATTGTCGCGTTAATGTGTAGCGAAGACGTATAAATGCCAAGAATAGAGATGAAAACTGACAGCGCATACACTGTAGTTAATATTTAAGCCATTATGTGACTAAGCAAGCTTAAATATTTGATATAAATTTCTATAAATTGATAAATTCCTTTATCTCCTTCGGGGATTATTATATAAATAGATTAACTAAATTATTGTTGAAACAGGTAATAGGTACATATGTATATAATAATCTACTATTTTTAAGTTTTTAAAAACGATAATAATAACTTATTTACTCTCCAGTCTAAAGTAGTGTTGATAATTAATGAGAAACACAAGACATTTCATCATGGACGATAAACTAAAATTGCTTTTGTTGCAATGATAATGTAAATGCACAAATTATGTTGATACTAACTATAAATAAATAATTTTGTTGTTTTCTATGCATATTTTTATCTTTTGAAAATAACTGCATATTTGTACTAAACTGCTTTAAACTGTATGTTTAAAGATGCCCTTCCTAGGGATTTGGTTGCTCCGTCACAGCGATGTCTTCTTAAATAATTATTAATTTAAGCACTTACAATTTGTTGCGTTTTTCTTTACTGTCGCCATTAGCTGATGAAATTGTAGATTAAACTGTAGCACTGGAATGGGAAATCGCATGTTGTGAAGGCAAATATTGTAAAAGTTTCCGATTAGCGTTGATGTGTGGTCAAATATTTGAACTCGAGATGAATTGTATCCTCCTAGGTATGTGAGTCTTATAAATACCAATCGTTTGAAATTGGCAAAATTCAGTATTTTTATAATCCCGGAAGTGTTTTATTCACGTTCCCTCGTTCGGAAGCTGTCCAAATTTGTATTGCTGCTTCATGGTGTTAGCAGTATCCAGGAAGAAATATGCATTAATTTGAAGCTAAAATGAAAAATTGTATTTTTAAATGATTTACTTATTTTAAAATTGTAATTGGCATATTCATGTAATAAATTTTATGAATGTAAATTGGTATTAAGTTGCAATTTTATATATAATTAAAAACATATTTTTCATTTTTAAATAAGTATCCTTGTATTGGTGTTAAAATAAGATGATCAACAGTCATTTAATAGTGATGAAGTTAGCAGTTTGGATATGGAGGTATTGAAGTCCTCCAATAATATTAAGAATATTTCATTGGATATATTCTTTATCACTAACAATGTTTCATAAAATATGCCTGTAGCATTAAGAATAAGTATAACGAGTAAAGAAGCCTCAAGTCGGGTTAGACCGACTTCGAAATCCGTTTACCTTTCCATGTGCGTGCTGGTTACATCGTGACGATGTACATTTAATTGAGATATCAATTGGAATATTATTTAGGGTACTTTTCAGTAGAGTACCCTGAGGGAGGCGTCGCCATTTCTTGTGAATGGCTTTGCAACGCCAATATACTACATCATAAAAAATTTGGACCAAGAATCTGAATTAAACCGAAACAGTCGCAGAACGCAGAAACATTTTTTACGTGCTTTCACTATTTTGCTAGTCGATTTTTAAACCCTGCGTCAAATTACGGCTCCTAGTGAAATGATTTCGCTGTGTAGAAAGTATTTACTCCACATATTTGTTGCCTTTTCCTATTATTACTCATGTCAACTTAGCCTATAGAGCAACTACAGTTGGTTGACCTTATTTCATCTTGTATTGTAAATAATCTATTTCTTAATTAAAAAGTTCCCATTCTCTCATAAATTAAAGGGTGAAACGCTTGAGAATGGGCCTACAAATTTGACCCGGATTATGCTCTTCTACACAAAAAAACAAGGAACGATAAATATCTAAACCAAGTACTTTTCATATATGAAAAATTCCTCTCCAGTAGTTCCACGCTCTTTCAATGTAAACAAGAACCACCTGGTGCATTCCAGAAGAAAATTGGTGTTTCAGAATGCTGCGCCAACACACTTGCCAACTTTTGTTTAGAATACTAAGTACAATTTCTTGCAATATACAAAGTTAATTTCCACATCAAGATGTTTCTGGAGAAATAATTTGATTGCGGTTCACTTCAATGCGAAGAAATATATTAATAATTAAGTGAAATTGATAAACTTTTACTTACGTCCTTCATTGGCAGCTTCCAAATTTCCAGTGGGGCAATGATATAGAAAAGCAAGTCCCGTGGAGTGCGACATTGATACAAAAATATGTGTATATAAATAATTGAATGGCTTTTTCCTTTAATTGGAATAATTTCTTTAACTTCTCTTCATATTTATGTTTAAATTCACAAACAATAAAACAATATGCAAAATTCGATGCACTGCTCTCAAAATATTTCAGCGCAACCGGCACCCAGAGTACCCACAGCAAGCGAATAATTTATATTTCTGTTATTATTATATTAAACTTTGTAATATTATAACAAGCACTCAGCGTATTGTTTTAATTAAAAAATATAATTTATCTCCATATATATTAAAACGAATAATACGAGCACAATTGTTTGAGTATTTCAACAATTGTCCGGCATGAAACATTTCGCTTCTTCAGGTACTAAATAAGCAGTGTTGCAAGACGCTAATATGAAATAGTACTAAATTTTCGGTAAAATTGTACGTTTAGACAATGCAAAACCCTGACAGCACGAATACGATATCAGATTAATACTGAATTACTCAATCTATTGGACAAATATATATGCTGAAACTTTACTAATTAATATTAGTGGAGAAAAATGAATAGTGGTTCATTAATATACTCTAAAAAATACTTAAAAAATAAGAATACTTTATTTAATTGAAATAAAATAGTAAATACCCACTCAGTCTATATCGTTGTTATAAAAAAGATTTTACAATTCTTACTACGTTTATACTCGTATGTCAATTTAATTAAAACACATTTCTGATTTCGAACTATTTTCCACTTTTAATGCAGAGGAGAATAAACATAATACATTAATTTGCAAACTTAGAATAAGTATACGAATATACAATATGAAGTACATATAATAACGAAATCGGAAGTTGGTCGAAAATAAGCATATAATTCGGGTATAACTGAGGGAGGTACCACACTCGGGAGACGTATGTTTCCGCCCCGGGTACTGCAAATATTTGAATGCATGCGGTGATGTGCATCTGAGTTGTGCTGGTATTTAAGTTGACACATCACCGGTATTAATTTGGCTATAAACGGGGCAGGTACCATACTCGTGATTAGTTGTCCGAAAAAAAGAAAATATAAATGATCACTCCCTAAAATCATACAATTGACACGAGTTGTTTCCATCATTCGCCATTATGGCGCGAGTTGAATTTGCTGGCATACAATGTGGGTTGTCTCTTACCTTAGTAGATTCTGTCATCTTTCATTTACGCACTATCTTTAATTCATTTTATTTATATACAAAATATTCATTTAAACATAGGAATTTTCTTCTTGCTTCATGTAATCCAGATTTAGATGGATCTACAAATAATATCGTATATCAAATGGCAATCAATATGTTTACATTGTGTGATTTGACTTCAATTCGTTCGGAATAGGAAGAAATGAAATGTTGAACTCATTCGCCGTGCTTAATCACAAAATTAGTTCTAGTTTCGAGCATTTTTCTTCATCGCTTGCATAAATCCATGTAGAAAAAGTTTTATTTCGAAGTCGGGCGGCGGCTGATGGCTTGAAAATATATAAAAACAGCCACTCTAAAACTGTGTTTGCATAATTTACAACATATAAATTTGTATAAATTAATTTAATCTCTCTGAGAATGAAACACAAACAACAAAAGTTATTTTTTCATATTCTTTTATTAGAAATAAAAATAACGTTAATTATAAATTGAAGTAAATATAAAAATATTTACAAATAATTTTCTTACAAAATTATGATGTCATTTTAAAAAAAAACTGACTTAAAACTATTTAAATGTAATTTTACAAAATTTTAATTTTACTTTTTTTTCTAAATTAAGGAATATATTTTCATATTGTAATAATAGTTAATAATTTTGACAATTATCTTGACATTATCTTTTTATATTCGCTTTAACTAATTAAAATTGTACATATTATTTATAATTAATTGTAAATAAATTAATATATAATTAATAATTAATTTAATATTAATTTTGTAATAACTTTTCATCATTGGTCGCATTTGATTCGCAGCTTCAACTCGCTGAAACAGAACTTGGCGAAGTCCCCTTTCGAACGAGTTGATTGGCTTTGGTTTGAAGCTTTGCTATCTCAAATGCGAGTTTTTAAGGTCTGTGCATAAAAGCACTTTTTTCATATTTGTGACCAGGCCAGTGCTGCCACCTTTCTAGAAAGTAGGGAGTTAGCAATTTGGTTGGTTTTTTAGTAAGTGGCGAATCGAAAGCTTCCATGAAATATATAAATTTACTCATCTATTGAAAATTTAAAAAGAGTATTACTTAATTTTAGTTAATTAGTTATTAAAAGAAAATGCTTTATCTTACAATTTGGAAATATTTTTGATATACCTTTCATTAAAGAAACATAAGAGCACAAATTGTAAATAGATTTATTTTAAATAGTAATAGCGCACAATTTTGGTAAATTTTTTTCATAAAAGATTATTATATACATATATGACCTATTTAAAATATTGTACGAAGTAGGATTAGTGTCTGATGTCAGCCAAATGGGCTTCGTCGGCACAGACTGAGGAACAAAATCATATCAAATATTCTTGAGCTTGATTTATGGAGTCGATTTATATAGGAAATATAATGTATTTTGTTTTATTGTCAAGTTAATGCATTATAGTCAAGTCAATGAATTGTAGTTAAGTTAATGAAATAACCCCTCAAGAGTGATGATTTTATTCACCGATGCCACGCCTTCCATCACTCGGAAACCATAGAAAATGTAGATAAAAGAGAGATAAAATGTGAAGATGAGTGGGTGGACATTTAAGTGCTAGAACTCTCAATACGCAGCACCACCCTCGTTGATCCAAGCAAAATATGCCTATTGTAGTGTATATGCATGCTGGTCATAGCGCACGATAAGAGTGTGTGCTGGCGGGCTATACCGCAATGTCATCAAACGACCACCAACACACTGCAATTGTCTTTCGGCATGTTTATGCACTTTCAAGTGCATGCGCATCGAATTGCACATGGGCAATGCACTTGAAATAGTTGACGCGGCATTATTGCAGAGCACCTGCCCTTGAACGCGGACAATGATCAGTCATGCCTAG
This sequence comes from Clusia tigrina, assembly GCA_920105625.2. Taxonomy (NCBI): domain Eukaryota; kingdom Metazoa; phylum Arthropoda; class Insecta; order Diptera; family Clusiidae; genus Clusia; species Clusia tigrina. The sequence continues at coordinate 10,385,735 of OV050030.1, forward strand.
CATATGGATTTCCCCTCCACTTATCAATAACAAAATACTGATGACCAATCAATGCAGTTCACTTTCTCGTAAACGAAGCATTTTATATATTTTAGAAAAGAGTGAGTGAGTGGGCTGGCATTGATTGTAGAGTAAGATATAGAAATTAAGAACTGATGTTAACTTTCCTTTTTACTAAAAATACAAATTAAAATCAGACTTGTGCTGACCTCCAAAAGCAACACTTGTCTTTTATTTATCTTTGCCTTGTGGCGAACATAGATAGGAATATCTGAGCCTTGAGGCTTAATTTCTAAGAGCGGCCTTTGGCCTAATTTCTCGGCGTTATATCCGCGCCTTTACAAGGATATCTGCAAATTCAGGGCGACCTAATATGAATAGATGCATATTGCATAACCATGAATCAGGGCGTTAAATAAAATGTATTCATATATAGTTCATTATCATCAGTTGAACATTACACTATAAAAGATTCACAAAGAAAGTGTATGCAAAAATACACATCGTTGAAAGGAATATCGATATTTATAACAACTGTTCTCGCGCGGAAAGAAGATGTGTGACGGACGAGGACCATAGAGAAGATGCAAAGGTGTGAATACGATATTGCATATACATACTTGCAGAGTAAATCGTATTCCGATGTGGGGCACAACAATTCTATTCGTCCATTGGAGTCAACAGAGGGACTGCTGGATCACCCTTTAAGCATTTATTAAAAATATCAACTGGCATTGGCATTATTACCCTACGTCTCCACGGGCAATTTTAGATGGCATGTAATTTCAGTTTCAAGCAAATTACCAATGGAGACAGCAAATTGGATCAAGTTGGCAATTAATGGCTTGAAATATTGCAAGCCATAAATTGCCAACCGTTTTTCATTTTTTCGTGACGCGTCTATTGAATAAAACCAAACACTAACATGGGGTGGTCTACGTCGGATGTGTTTAAATTAATAAATTTATGCAGGCAGTTCGAATGCCTGTGGAATTTTAAAAGCGCATGCTATAAGCGCATCGATTTAAAAAACAACGCTTGGCCGCAAATATCCAAGCAATTTAGGAAGGATATTGCCGATATAAAAAAGAAAATGAAGCACAGAAGAACTGCTTACCTGGCAGAGAAGAAAAGTTGGAATGTAACAAGAAGTCTGGCTCCTCTACTGAGGTTATTCATGAGCCGAATCTATTTTATTACAAAGAAATTAATTTTTTCGACTCCGTTGGCAACTTGACGGTGGTAAGTTCATGAAAACATTATCTTAAAAAAATGTTTCATTTCGGTTTACTTTTTTCAGCAGGAAACATTCGAAATAGCTACGGAAGCAACTGAGTTAGATTCAACGCTGATGGCGGATAGCTCAGATGTGTTTCGATTGCTGACGTATTCTCCATCTCCATGTGTAACGCCATTGCCGCCAAAACGACCATCATCATCGTCGTCCGGTAGTTCAAGACCTTCACCCTCACCACCATCTGTTAATAAGAGGCCATCACAATCATCCACGCCGGCAGCTACATCATTTGCATCGTCTTCACCAGACTCCCGCCCTGTTTTCAAGCAAAAGTCAAGCAGGAAAGCCAAATTTAGCAGCGCAGTGGAGGCGATAGTAGTCTCAGTGAACGAAGTAGAAACTGAAAGTGTTTTTGCTTCGTTTGGAAAGGCGTTTGCACTGCAGTTACAACAGCTCCCACTGGCTGATCCAACCTTAACCCTGTCAGAAATACACAATCATGTTGCGAAAAAAGTTCTGGCCCATTTACGTACGTCTCAACAGACGAATATATTGCAAGCTAGCTGCCCAGGAAGAAGCCGGTATAAGTTTCCATTAGAAATAAACTTTTTTATCTTTTCAAATTTTAAGTCAATTGACATTTTTATTACATATTAATGGACAAAACAAATTAATTAAATTTCAACCGGAGATTGGGAATCGATTAACAATTTTGTTTTTTAATTTTAAAAGTCAATTGACATTTTTATTTAATTCTTTTATTTTTTTATTGAATTGTGGTAACTTTGGAAAAACAGAGAAGTGCAAGAGTTAGATAATTCCGACGATACTAACGCTGAACTCAGCACAATTCTGGAGGGACGACCCAGCACATCATCCAGCAACTTTGTGAATACTAAAATCACTCCAAATCCAAAGATGTGACAACGGAAACCCGACTTGCGCGACGTTTCAGAATTCCTCCAACAGCAGACAGAACTATTTTGTGCAATGAGTGACTGCATGAAAGAAAGCCCAAGTGAAGCGAAGCTCAACACAAGAATTTCAACAAATATAAAATGTAGATTGGAAAAGGCCACACTCATTTCGTTCATGAGGGTCGCCAGGGGAAACTGGAGGCTATTCCTCAGACGCCAGTATACCCCAAGTAGGCCGATGCGATTCAATTGCGCGGGCTACGTAATGAATCCGATTTGAGGGATATGAGTAAATTGCAGGACTGTATCAAGGAGCTGAAAGTTTTTGACGGCAACCCCTTGTAGTACTTCTCTTGGGTGCACAATGTGGTGGCAATTTTAATGTATTACTACACTGGCTTACTTTAATGCATTACTATACTGGCATTTAACAGCATGTGTTTGTTATAGGCACTATAGCATAGCAGCCCGAAGTGTAGCAGTTAGAATGCACTAACCGGAATACCTCTGCCGCGCCACACGCCGCTACAGCGACTGCACAGCCAATGCACATGTAATGCGATGCCTGCGAACGGTCTATGGCAGCGTGCATTCTGTTTGCGATTTATTCGTGCGAACCGAAATGTTTGGACACATGAGTGTCAATACATTTCGGACCGATACATAAAATTAATAATTATATCCATACCTAAGCGTATGAAAATAAACGAAAATGATGAGTTTAGTGCATTTGGCGTAAGAGTTGGGGCCCAATTACAAAAATTGCCTGCAGGAGAGGCATATTTACTTATGAATAAAATTCAGAATTTATTGACGGAGAGTAACCTTAGAAGCCACCCAAGATTCACTCCACTGGCATTTAGCAGCTCACCAGGAACTTCCAGATTTGAACTGTCGTCCCGAAATAGCGAAAAAAAACGAATAACAACCAGTCGATGGAGGAGCACTCTCACAGCAGTTAGCAAGCAGCTCGATGGAAGAAGGAGTATCTTTTGGAAGGTTGGCAAAAAATCTCCATTGAACCCTCCTCGAGGGTGCCGACTGGTAATACTAAACTTGGCATACACTTGCAAAGAAGAGTTTCTATTCCTCACTAGCGAGACGCGCTCTAAACGTTTTAATAGTGTTCCCATACACTGGCGCATACGCTGGGACACAGGGCCACCCATTATTTGAAATTAGTTTTGCATTTACTTTAAAAGTTACGAACAAACATTACAAATATAATTATAAATAAAAACAAAAATTCAATACTTTCAACCGTGGACGGTTCTTTTTCAAAAATACAATTTTAAATAAAGAACAAAAAATGTTTAATTTATTTAAAAAGGAAGAAGCAAATTTTTATTCACAAACAGGAAGCTACTAATTTGCAATTAATTCTTATCAGTAAATAGAAATATATAATGACCTTTTTGTTATTTCCAGGTATATAGTATATATTAGTTTTAGTATAAAAGTTTACCATATTTGAAATATTTTCCATATAATTTTCAATCGTGAAACAATAAAAAAATGGAGCAGAATAAAAATAAATTTATTTAAAATGCCAAATTGGCTTTTGAAAAAGCCCAACAAAACCATTTAATGGCAAAAGAAGGAGTTAAAGCATGCACCAAAGATTTGCGTGCTGTTAATATGCAGCTTGCTAGAGCAGAAACTGTAGGCGTCAAACATCATTTAACGGATGCTATAGGAATAGTAAAAGGTAATCGCGCTCGGTGCAAGCATCTACATTTGCATACTGACGCCAACCTTTCGAAACGACGGAAAAATTGGACCTCTATTAGAGTTAAATGGGAAGATGTGGAGTCAACCTTTCGTCCTTAACTAAAAAATGTTTTTTATTCACAGAATTCGAAGTGCAGTCATTATAAACCTTGCTCATAAAAATATTAAGAGTTTCTTGGAAGATTGCTGTAAAGTTTTAAACCATCAGATAAAGAAAATCTTAAGGGATACACCTTCCCTTAAGATAAATGGCATATTCTGCGGAGAGTTTGTAATTATAAAAGATGATAAACAAGTTTGGGATTTAAAATATATGAATACAAAAAATGTTCCAGTTTATCAAGATACTAATCTGAAAATATGGTTTGAGGAAAACGTTCGAGATGTTGTACTGAAAAATTTGGAAGAATTCCAGGAACGTGTAGTGGTTGGGCATTGTCAGCCATCTCAAACTTGAGTGTTAACATAAACAAGTTTACTCCACAGCATGGTACATACCGTTGCCGAAGGAAATTGAGAGGAAGAAAGCATGCATCAATGTAAAAAACAGTGATAATGCATGCTTTGTCTGGCCGATGATATCAGCACTCCATCCTGCTGAACGACATTCTGATCGAGTATGATCCTATGCTCATTACAGAGATAGTTTCTGACTATTCTCGTAGTGTTCGGACGCGTATAATTTTGCTCCGTATTCTAGCATTTTTTAAATAAATGTAGTGATAAATAAGTGCGATAGTATTCGGTGAATACACATCGCGAAGGCTGCCTGGGAAACATATCCAACTTATTTCCAAGAGCTGAAATGAACGTAAAATAAATAAATAAAAAGCAGACTTTTGGGAAAATCAAGTTCTTTTTTTTTACGAGGTGTAAAGCAGTCAAAACCCTTAAATTGATTGTTGATGCCACTTAATTTTAATTTAAAAATTCTTGAGAGTTGCATTTGTTTGAAAAATAATTTTCACTCATACGAGGTCAGTTCGCAACCCTAGCAATAAGATCAGTGAATTAATAGTGTGTGATAAACAACGATTTTTACAATTGTATTCAAAACGTGAAGTATTAAGCATTACTTCACTTTTCTGTGGTGAAGCTGAACGCTGGAGTGGGTCTAGACGAGACGGCGCTTTGGAAACTTCATCAAGTCGAAAGCTAGCAGCAGTCGCCAACAAAGGGAGCCTCTCTGCTACTTGTCAAAACTTGGACTTTGGCCGATGTACATGAGTGGATCCCAAGATTGATAGAGAAAAGATTAGGCAATGCGCATGTCTGCTTTCCATCAGCTGTTTTGCCTACGTCACGGTTGCCTTTCTACTATTCAACAGCGCTTTTCAGTTGTTTTTCAAATACAAAATTTGTTAAAATGCGTTGTTCTGTATTTGCTTGTGACATTAATAATAACAAAAAAGGCGAAAATAAATGGAGATTTTTCCATTTTCCTAAGGCGAAAATAATGGATTTGGGATATAAGAGAATACGGTTGTGCGGTTAGAGAAAATATTTTATTCTAAATGGTTTAAATTAAAAACCGAATTGCAAACATTAACTCAAAATTAAATGTTCGTAAAATTGCTTAGTGCTTCAATGAATTGTAAACTTTAACTCAAAATTAAATTGCTTTAATTTAAGCTAAACTAGAAAGACCAACTTATGAATTATTAAACTTATGATATATAACTGAAATTAAAGAAACTGTTTGATTAACGATCATCGATAGGTAAGGTATTAATTCAGCAGCGAGATTGAGCGAAAATCTTTCACCGCGGTCACAGTGCTACATTCCTTCACCGTCAGACCGCACGCCTTATCGTCCGCAGGACTGACGCGTCTGGCCTAGCCAGCAGCAGGAAGCGACACTACATTAATTGGCAATCCGTGCAAGAAAGTGGATTAACTTTTGTCGTCGGAAAGACGAAATAAAATATATAAAAAATATAAAAAAATGCATGCATATGTGAGGTGCACTTTGCGCCAGAAAATTTCGAAAGGAATTTGCAGTTTGAAATGGGTAAGAATAGCAATTATATTGTATTAATTATAATTATTATATAAGAAATGAAATATTATTTTAGGATTATGTTCAAGAAATCCAACAAAGCTGCTGTCCAATGCTATTCCGAATATATCAGCAGCAACTTTAGAGGAAGCGAATGAGAGGCAGAAAAGAATGGAGTATCGCTCAAGGAAGGAACTTGTGTCAACTTAAATGAGCCAGGAGTTTTTGTTGACGAAATAGAAACTGAGGGTATCGAAGAAGTACCACAAGCGGCGATAAAAGCAGTCGTCGACGAGAAGGAGGAAAAAATACAACGTTAACCTAGCTACAAAATTGTTTTCCCATACAATTGCTCAAGCCATAACACGGGCGGCTAGATTAGGGTTATTAGACGACGAGAATTGGGAAGAATGCTTTAAACTTTTCAAAATTGTGAGTAGTACCGTAAATATTTATGAAAATGGCCATTAAAAAAAATTTACTTTGCAGACGTCGAGTGCCCAAAGAAGGAGTAAGGGAACGTCTACATGCCTATGGTTTGGCTTTAGACACCCAAATTAATATCTTGGAGCAAATGATGGAAATGGTTTCTACGATGAGAGTTGTTGGCAAAAATACTTTGGTACCATTCCAAAAAGGTATTCATATCGTCGCTATAACGAATGTGTATTTATTGGAATTTATTATTTACTTTAATTTTCATTTTATTTGCAGGGATACTTCAAAATTTTGCGCGACAAATATAAAATCGATTATATTTTGACGTATCGCTTGAATCAAGATGTCTTAGAAAACTTTTTCGCCATTATAAGGTCGAAAGGAGTCCTTCACGATGACCCCGACCGCCAAGAGTTCAAATATAGGTTGCGATCGTACATACTTGGCCACAATGAAGGAGTCTTATCTGAAGAAGGGAACGTTGAGATCGACGACACCCCAGACTTGGAAGGAACTTATTTATCTCTAACCGGTAGGATTATAAGTATTACTTTTTATTTATTCATATAAATATGTTTATATTTTTTCAGGTAACATTTTTCAACGCGTCTCAGTTGAGATGAACTCCTCTGATATGTCAGAACAAAATGACGATTTGGAGACTCTGAACAACGATGGATTGGAGAATTTGGGAGGATACATTTGCCACAAACTGGGAAAAGACAATCCCGAAATATGCGTCAATCCAGAAAATGATTCCTCATATACTTGGGTAAATCATCGTTCTTAAGGAGGGCTTTCAAAACCAACTAATATGTTAATGGAACATATGAGATCCCTGCAAGCTGCTTTTGATGAATTAGATAGCAGTGACTTGTATATATGTAAAAACTAGTAGTCATGTAAATTGTAGTCAAAAAGTAAAAGAACTGTTTTTTAGAGCCAGAATGTATTTTAGAATCCGTTCACTAAATAAGACTATTGTAGAAAATATGTACAGCAAAAAGCGAAAATTAAATAAAACAATTGATTGAATTGTTGTTAACTATTTTTTATTGATAACTGATTTTTATTTACATCATTGTACTTTTGAAGCGTTATGAGGACAGACTGATTAGTGACATTTTGGTGTCTCATTATGGTAGGGTTTTTTGTCGGCTGTTGAGGCTACAAAAGCAAACTTGAACACACGTGCGTACTTGATATAATAACACGTACATATATTATTAACATACCTATGTTTCAGAGCTCCACTTGTTTATCGCACTATTTTCCTTATGACTCTCATAATTCCATTGCTCCTTTCTTGGGCTTCTAGGATGACAGCTTTTAATTCAAAAAAATTCCTCTCAACATACATTTACTGACACTTTCTGAGCTGCTGAAACGCTCTGCCACAATTCTTTGGGTACAAATTCCGATTGAAGAACTTTCGACCAAATTATAAACGTTTTTCTATACAAATTTTCGCTATGTTTCTTAAAAATGCAAAGAAAACCAGAAAAAGCTGTTCGCTCGTTAGTCAACCGTGACGTAGATGCGCAGCACGAAGCAAATTTGAACACAGCATTGCGTAATTTTTGTCTCTGTGAATTGTGGTGTATCATGCTTATCATGCATACCGCACAGAACGCCTGCAAATGCCAGCAGAGCTAAATGCACAAGTTAGTGCAGCATACAAGTAGCATAGTCATGTACTCAAGCGACCCCACATGCAACACTACTCCTCTCGCTGTGCATAAAACCTTGTCGGCAAAATACGAAAGATCCATGCACTTGAAATAAACATTGTGCATCATAAGCATAATAATTTATTGCATATTACACAACAACAAAACCTTACAATAAAAATAAGCATAATTGCTTAGACATGAAAATTTAAGTATTGAACAATTGTTGACCAATATTTGAAACGAAGTTGAATGTAAAATTAAGTATAAAAGAGCAACCTTGCCAACAAAGAAAGAAGAATCTAATCTGAACTGAAACTCTGCCTTTCCTTTTATTCTGAGGCTGAAACATTCGCTTTGTCCAAACTCTGACTGTTGAATATTTTGTTTCTTTAAGTGGTGTGTCTTTAAAGGAAAAGTTCTATTTACTGCTTTATTTGAGTTACGGTTTCTATTTTTGTTTTGCCCTCTGCTTAATAACTACATTTAATTTAATTATTTCAAACAAATAAACAGCATTTAAGAAGAAAAATGGCGAGTGAAGTTATATTCTATTTTATAAATTATTCCAAGGGAATTAAGCAGCACGTGTCGATTTAAGGGCCGGAGCGGAGTCTATTGTAACTGAGTGCTCTGACACAGGGTCGTCGAGAACTAACAATCCGCTTGACGGTTTTTACTTCAAAACAGTGCTTAAAAAGGACAAAACGGTCACCGATGAATTGATCGATAGATAATTACATGGTGAACGTTTTTTTCTACCAAAAATATTGCAAGGAAGAAAAATCCTGAAAGTGCAACGACAATTAATAAAATTAAAAATATAATTAAACTATCTCAATATAAATAACAGGCATGTATTTGGATATAGAAAAGGTTGAAAAGCCATATATTTTTATATCAGCTGTTAACGATGCTGTTCAATTTGGTTAAACGAGCAATGGTTCAACATATATTGATGTATGCTTTGTAATTCGGTTTCAGTCAAACAATTGAGTGAATTTTGCATAGGATTTAAGTATTGAAAAATAAGATTTATCATTACCTCTTTACATTTTTTACCAATTTATGTTGCAAATCGTTCTCGGAAGCGAGTAACAGCAGCTTTCACTTACTGCGCGGAGTTTCCTTGGATATGTGAAAGATTTATTTGATTCTACAATCGTTCTACTAAGCACTTGAATTTGCAGATTCTTTAGGAACACAAAACGCACGACTTTACTTCTAGAACTTGTTCTCAAAAAAATTTAAAGCAGATCACATCCCTTTTTAATAATAACATTGAAACGTATGTATTAGAAAATCAAGATAAAGATAATCTAATTTCGGAAAACTTTCTCACTACAAAGTTTTTGAAATTTGCTATTTAATCTAATTTTTGTGCGCGATCTAAACGGCGATTTTTCGAAGATTAGCTAACATCTTCTAAAAAAAATCCTCCAAGTCTCCCTGAGGCATATTCCGAAGTCCTTACCATACAAAATCTAAACTACAGGAACAACATTATTCATCGCTCAAATGTTCCAAATACAGTAACTCACGACATAAACCAATTTTTCGAGAGAGAGCAAAAAGTTGAGGCAAGCCCACCCGTCCACCCTTGCCTCCAAATAGCTTACGGGCCCTCGGGATTAATCTTCTCCCCTCAGATATACTTCTAATAGGCCAAAATCACTACCCAAATCAGTACCAAAACCCGAGATGCGATTGAAAATCGATCCCAGCTTGTAGACGAAGCACGTAAATTATATGAACCGTCCGAGTAGAATATAAATAAGTCTACCTTGTCACTGTAGACATATCATGCAATGTAGTCTGGAGAGAGACAGACTTACTTAGACGAATGCTACATATATTCCATTTTTCCACCAGTTCACCGACCAGCGTCAACCGCTTATCAACTGCTTTAGCTGCACTTTTCAGGTGCAATTTCATTGGAATTCTGCTTGCCGCTTGTAGCTGCTAGCTTGGCGTGCAAAGCAAATCCGGGCAGTTTCGGTTGAATTTTGCTCACAACCAAAATATGTTTCCCTATCCGGTCAGGTGATGGGTAAGTGGGGCATGTGTGAACGCTTTGGGTGCAATGGGTAAGAATGAATTTAAGAAAAGTCAGTCTAAGAAAGGTCAACAACGAGTGCGGTCCGGTAATTAATTCAGTTTCGATAATTTTGATATTGTCAAGCTGATTTGCTAATCCAGTAAATGTGATCTGAATAAACTAGTAATCGAACCCAAGATTTTAAAATAGAAGCAAAATTAATAAACTTATATTAATATAGTTGTACAATATTTATAACCGTTAATATATACTAATATTATACATCAACTTCCATTAAAACGTTTACAATAATATACATTTCTAACAGCCTATTAAATGTTACATATCGCACTTGTTACGTTAAAGTGTAACAACTCAAAATTTGAACATTTTGGTTTTTTGCAGGAAAACAATGTACAGTGGTCATCTCTACCCACTGTAAAAATCGTTCAGTGTTTTGTCTAGTCTTTCGTTAAAAAAAAACCGTTATGACTCTCTCTTTGTTTTCAGAATGACTTCTTTAGACTCAACTAAAGAGTTACATGTTTAGTTGTCTCCAAGTTTTTGAACAAATTGGTTCGTTAGTATATCACATAAAGTGTAACATTTTTAATTGTGCCTTTTTACAACATATAACGGTTGGTTTAAGTTACGTGTTATTTCGGTTTATCACTCTTTAGTTAATTAATTCCAGTGAGAATTTTCAGTTAAACAGGGACTACTCAAAATAATACCACTATGTATATAAAAAAATTTCAGGAAAAGAGTAACACAGTTATAGTAACACCCACTAAAATAATATAAAAATCGCGTTTCAATCTTTTTCCTTATCTAAATTAACCAAATTGCATTTTCGCTCCTACAGACAAGTTCCGTAGAAACGAAAACGCACTTCAAATTCTAAAGAATTGCTTACAACCAATTTTGCCAATTAATAAATAAACCTAAACTTACCAAATTGCATTTCCGTTCACATAGAAACGAAAATGCATAATTCCAAAGAAATGTTTACGATTAAATTTTTAATAAATAATTTCAATGAACTCTTCGCAACCAATTTTGCTAATCAATGCATTTCCGTTCGAACAGACAAAGTTCTATAGAAACGAAAATGCATTGACCCAAACCCAAAATAAACAAACAATTCCAAAGAATTGTTTATTGCTAAAACTTACAGACGGAAAATGCAAGATCAGCACTTTCATTAGTATAAATACCACCTAAGAAATTATTGTACCTCAGTCTTAAGATAGATTCACAATAAAGAACTAACGGTTTAAAAAATTTGTTTTTTTTTATTCTTCGTTAAATTCAAACTCGTTTCTCTTAACCTCGGCTAACCAAAAGAAAAATACGTTACAGTGGTGCCCGAACAGGGATCCATAAAAATCACAAGACGCCAAGGGTCCAAGACATCTAAGATGCAAGACATCAAGGACCATTGAAAATCAAGAACTTTCGAAGACTTCAAGGATTTGACATTTTTCCTTGTGCTAAGTTTTAGTTCTTTGGCTTTAAGCAAAAAGAAGAGAGCGTGGCAAGAGGTGTCTTTTTTGAAAGGAAAGGTTCTATTTTTTTATATTTAATATTTTTTGGCCTTCTGCTTAATCATTTGATTCACTTAATTTTTTAAAACAAATAAACAGTATTTTAGGAAGAAAAATTGCGAGTAAAGCTATATTTTATCTTTGGAATTGCTACCACGGGAATGAGGCATCACACGTGTTGATTAAGGGCCGGCAGCGGAGTTTATTGTAAATGAGTTATCTGACACTGTCGGGTCGATTGCTAATCAAGTCTATTTTGTACGTCTAAATATATTTTGTACAAGTTAGCGAGTTGCCACGCTGGGCTGCCGCTGCCCTTTTTTCCACTTTATTGCAATCAGCAGCTGGCAAGTTTTGGCGAAGAACTGCAAGTTGAACGTCTGTGCAGCAGTTATCTATAATATCACCTATTCATAAGAAATAGTCACCAAAACATTTCACAGGAAATTCTGAAATGTGTCCAACATAGTGGGATTTAAGCAATAGGACTTCATTACAAGCGGAGCTAGAACCAGGGACACCTCTACCGACGCGGGAAGCACACCTCTACCTCAAGGGAAACACCATGCTGAGAGCTGTATTGTAAGAATATTTAATTCATATTATTACTGCGACACTTCGTTGCGATCGTGGGTTTTGGCGTCTACCGTCTGTATATTCGTTTTGTCTGTTTTGCTTCTCTCCTTCGTTTCTCACTTCCACTTGACCGCTTTTCTAGTGCATGCGGCCAGTCAAAAACCTACCTGACGATTCTGAGGTAGAGATGGCGCTGCCTCAGAATAGTAAAAATTCGAAAGAAAGGTAACTGACCGACTTGACCGCTGGAGCGGTCAATGATGGAATAGCGGAAGAGGCCGAGGATATGGAAAATACGGTTTTAAGAAAAAAAGGGGAAAAAAACATTTAAGGCAGTGGTAGGGAAAGAACGGTCTCTGTGCAGTTTAAAGTGTTTGGGAAGAAAGTTGTTTCCAATTAATTTTGTTGCCGCGCGAGTTACAGCACCCGCTGCAACGACAACAACAACCACTCTACAAGCTCCAGCAAAACCATCAAGGGCAGTCGTACATTGACACCTCCGAACGGAAATGCAGCCGTAATCAAAATCAACCCATTTCACAACAGATAGCCGAATTCCCGGAAAGGCGGCCGAACAACAATCCAAGAAATAACCAAATTAACACATAAGCATAATCATGTACAACAGCTTTCTTTATTAAATTATTCCACAATAAACAATCAGTTCAATTTGTTACTTAAAGCTAAGACGTTCGTTTCATTTAAAGGTGCATAGTATATTTTTTTTTCTCTAACCCAACTGTACTAAAGATAACTGGCGCAGTTGGTCGGGCCAGCGAACAGCACTACACACTGGAGAATTTCAATTCTTAATCGCTGGAAAGAACCGAAGAACTAAAGTTACCACCAACAAAAGGAAATCAACAGTGACCAGATGATACTGATAACAATGGCAATGTAGGTAAAAAGTGCAAATTAATTGTATGTTCTAAAAATTTTTTTTTATTATTACTTATGTACATGAGCAATATTTTTAAGCGAAAAACACAATATCTTTTGTAAAACACAACATAAACAACAACAAAAAAATAATAATAAATTTAAAATAACAATGAACCAGTTCAAAAATTAAATCAAGTGCAACTTTTAATTCCATCCTTGATCAGAAGTATCGACGCCTATCGGTACAGCGGTATCAAGAGTGTCGACGGCTATCGATACAGTGAATTAAATAAAGTGCATAACACTGGTACCATTTTGTTTGAATAAACACATCCTTGATCAAAAGTATCGACGGCTATCGGTACAGCACTGATCAAGAGTATCGACGGCTATCGGTACAGCGGTTTAGTTTCAACAATCTTACAAATATAGAACCTTACGGCCTATAGGGAAAGTGTATGTTCATATGCAAATTAAAAATCTAATTATCGAATTTTTCCCGCTCTTCTAAATGCCTAAATATAATAAGACTACACAAAAACTTAGTCTTATACCATACCAATTAAGAAGACTAACTAAAAGTATAACCTCTATTCCCGAAGAAATAGAAGAAAATAATCTAACTAGTGATCACCAACACTTTACAAGTAACGAATCAATTAACAGCACCATGTCTTTACCAAACGAACTGAATACCACTCCAAATCATTTGGACATTTTTAATTCCTTACGAATTCCAGACGCTATAAAAGACCTTCTTAAATTTGATGGAAACGCAAGACTTTTAAACGAATTCCTTAACAACGTAGAGGAAATACTACTATACATTAGAGGCACAGATAACACCCCCTATGGACAAATACTTTTACGAGCCATCAGGAACAAAATTGAGGGTCAGGCAAATGAAATCCTAAACATGTGTGGCACCTCATTAAATTGGGATGAGATTAAGACAAATCTCATTCTACATTATGCAGACAAAAGAACAGAAACTTCACTTATTAGAGACTTGCATAATACTATGCAAGTTAATAAAACAGTAGAAAATTTTTACAGTGAAATAGTCGAACTACAGTCCGCACTATGTAACAACATATTATTGCATGAACAAGATCTAAACGTTGTAAGGGCAAAGAAAGACCTTTACGCCGATATGTGCCTGAACTCATTTTTAAGTGGTCTTAAGGAACCCTTAGGCTCAAGAATAAGAACGATGCAGCCAAATTCTCTAGCGACAGCTCTAGCGTTCTGTATAAAAGAACAAAATATTTCTTACCAACGCGTTAACTCCAGGCAGTCATTCCCTAATCACCCCAACTATCAAAATTATTCAAATAGGTTTTATGACCAAAACCAAAACAGAACCCAAAACCGCAACCAGCCATATTTAAATAACAGATACCCAAATAATAATTATCAAAGGAACCAAAACCCCTTTAATAACAAAATAATTAAAAATAACCCATACAAAGAATCAGGAAACTTTAGAACAAATCAAATAGAAAGAACAAGGAACCACCAAAGAACACAACGACAATTTGAACCCAAACAAAGTACACAGACAAGATATCCCGGACCTGGAAATTTTAATTTTAATGAAATAAACAATCACACACTAGACCGTTACTTCGAGAGCGACATTAATAACGTCACAAACATACAAGACCAACCAAATTTTCGCAACTTAGCCTCGAAGACCCAACAGGATATATAGAACTTAATAAACATGGAGATACCCTACCGTACATTAAAATATCTTCACCTTTTGGTAAGAATCTCAGGTTTCTCTTAGACACAGGAGCCTCTACAAGCTTTATTAACCCTGAATATATACCTGAAAATAAACAATACAAATGCGAACAAGTCACAATTTCCACTGCCTTTAAAAAACACCAAATAAACCAACAAACAACCCTACCAATTTTTAAAGAATTTAACCAAAACGGTTCCATAAGATTCCTAATATTCAAGTTTCACAATTACTTTGACGGCCTCCTTGGACTAGACGCATTAATGTTATTAGGTGCAAAAATTGATTTAACAAACCAAACACTCTCAACAACAAACGCAGTTAATGAAATCAAACTTAAACCTAATCTAACATCAGAGCAGATTTTAATACCTGGTAAATCAAAGATTCTAGCTAAACTTCCTGTCGACAGTCAAAATTGCGATATCTTTATTAACACAATAGAACTAAAACCAGACCTTTTCCTTTCTGAAGGCCTGTATCATGCTGAAAACTGGTATAGCATAGTCGAATTAATAAACTATTCTCAAACCAACCAAGAACTGTTAATCGAACAACCAATTAAAGTCGAAAAATACATTCCCTCAAACTTTGTAGAATTAAACAATTTAGAACTTAACGAAGACAGGAGCTCACAAGAAATAAACATCCAAGATCTTCTAAGAACTAATCACCTCAACACAGAAGAACGTAAAAAATTAGTAAAATTATGCACGCACTACGAAGACATAATATACAAACCTGACGAACCCCTCACGTTTACTAACGAGATAAAACACCAGATAAAAACAACAGATGACCTTCCAACATATACAAAGTCGTACAGATACCCGTACATCCACAAAGAAGAAGTCCGGAAACAGATCGGCGAAATGCTAGATCAGGGTATCATTAGACAAAGTTATTCTCCATGGAGCTCACCAGTTTGGGTGGTGCCCAAAAAGAAGGATGCCAGTGGACGACAAAAATGGCGGATGGTAATAGATTATAGGAAAGTAAACGAAAAGACAGTTTCAGACAGATATCCATTACCAAACATAGCAGAAATTTTGGACAAACTCGGCAAATGTCTTTACTTTACAACACTAGATCTCGCAAGCGGCTTTCATCAGATCGAAATGGACTCCAAGCATATCCAAAAGACGGCGTTCACGGTTGAAGACGGACATTATGAGTACGTCAGAATGCCATTCGGCCTTAAAAACGCACCAGCAACCTTCCAGAGAGTTATGGACAATGTGCTAAGGGACCTAATTGGAAAAAGATGCCTAGTGTACCTGGATGACATTATCATATTTTCGACTTCACTACAAGAACACCTAGAAAGCATAAAATTAGTTTTTGAGAAACTCCGCCAATCCAATTTTAAAATACAAATGGATAAATGCGAATTCATGAAAAAAGAAATCGCCTTCCTAGGACATATGATTACACCAGATGGAATAAAACCTAACCCAATGAAAATAGAAGCTATTAAAAAATACCCAATACCCAAAACCCGGAAGGAAATCAAAGGTTTCATAGGACTAATTAGCTACTACAGAAAATTTATCAAGGACTTAGCTAAACTAACGAGACCCATAACAAAATGCTTAAAGAAAGACGCCAAAATTATACTAGACGACGAATACACTAAAGCTTTCGAAACCTGCAAGAATCTCTTAACAAATGACCCTATACTACAACATCCAGATTTCACAAAACCATTTGTTCTCACCACAGATGCCAGCAACTTTGCAGTTGGTGCCGTGTTATCACAAGGACCAATTGGCAAGGACAAACCGATTTGCTACGCAAGTCGAACACTGTCAGAAACTGAAAGTAGATACTCCACCATCGAGAAAGAACTACTAGCAATAGTATGGGCTACCAAATATTTTCGCCCATACCTATTTGGACGTAAATTCCAAATAGTAACAGATCATAAACCGCTAACCTGGATTATGAGTCTTAAAGAACCAAACTCAAAATTGGTTAGATGGCGTCTCAGACTGGAAGAATTCGATTACGAGGTGGTCTACAAAAAGGGAAAATGGAACACGAACGCCGACGCACTCAGCCGTATTAAAATTGACAATTCAGAACACAAATATCATGAGCTAAATACTAACGATAACGCAGAAGAAACTACAATAAACACAGCTCACAGTTGCGATGAAAATCTAAACAACGGAATCAATATATCTGAGAAGCCACTCAATGAATTTAATTTACAGATGATATTAGAAACAAACAACAAAGGATCACCAATGACAGTCCAGACAATATTTAAAAACCGGCAAAGGAGGACTATACGAAGACCAATATTCGACGAAAAAACAACAATAGACATTTTTAAAAAATTCCTACCCTCTAACAGACTAACTGCAATCTATACAGATGACACCATATTCCAAATCGTACAATCAGTTTTCTCCCAATATTTTTCTCACCAGAAGACATTCCGTATTATTCGCTGTAAAGAAATTCTAAAAGATATCACAATAGAAGATGAACAGGAACAGCTAATCCGCGATTACCATGAGAAATCGAATCACAGAGGAATAGACGAATGTCTCCTACATCTTAAAAGAGAAATCTATTTCCCAAATATGAAAACCAAAATTACAAAAACCCTTAATAACTGCGATAAATGTAAGACCCAAAAATATGATAGGAACCCTCCCAAACTACATTATGAACAACCAGAGTCACCCAAAAAACCATTAGAAATAATTCACATCGACCTTTATACCATCAATAATAATCAAATCCTAACACTTATTGACAAATTCTCTAAATTCGCTGCAGCTTTTACATTGAACGCAAGAACTAGTATCACCATTCTAAAAGCATTTAAAAATTTCATAAGCCTTTACGGTATCCCGAAAAAAATCGTGTGTGATCAGGGCTCAGAGTTTGTAGCAAACATATTCCAGGACTTCTGTAGGCAACACGAAATAAATCTTCATTTAACATCTTTTCAGCAAACAAGTAGTAACGCACCGGTGGAAAGACTCCACTCCACACTAACTGAAATATATAGAATAATATTTTCAACTCGTAAAGAACACAGATTAACCACAGAACACGATGAAATGCTAACAGAAACACTAATCACATACAATAACACTATACATTCTTCAACAAAGCATACCCCCTACGAATTATTTTTTTGTAGACCTTATAAATTCCTAAAAACACTAAAAACCACAGACGAACACGATTATTTATCCAAACTAAACGAATTTAAAAAAAAGTTATACCCTGAAGTGAAACAAAAAGTAGAAAACACCACTCAAAAAAGAATAGACAATTTAAATAAATCTAGAAAACCTGCAGAAGATTTCAATGAAAATGAAATCGTATTCAGAAAAGAAGCCAGGCGTAACAAATTGACGCCCAGATTTTCGAAACACACAGTATCAAAGAATAATAAAGTTACAGTAGTAACCATACAAAAAAAGAAGATGCACAAAGGGAAACTAAGAAAAAGAAATAAAATAAAATAATTAATAAAACAATCCAATGAGTACTAAAGCACAATCACTGAATATGATTGCAGCACCAAGAAAAGGGATATAATCAATAATTAATTTAATAAATCATTGAACAATTTTTTTAGCGCTAAGCAAATATGTATTAAAATAATTATCGTTCTCTCCTTATTTCTTTCCCTCCTTCTTCACAGACTAACTCTCGCATCCGCACAAATCATTGAAATACACAACATACCTAAAAATCACACAATACTACCCCTACACCTTGGAACATCGCGGACTATAACCAACTTCACTAATCTTATTCACATAATTAAACTTGACGACTACGAACATAGTATAGACAACATTTCTGAAACTCTTAACATATTCAAAAACAAAGCAACAAATACAAATTCATTACACATTACACAATTAAAACTAAAAGAATTACAGAATAAACTATCTACACTCAAACCAATAAAAAGACAAAAAAGAGGACTAATTAACGGTTTAGGATCAGCAATCAAATTTATTACAGGAAACATGGACGCACAAGACGCCCAAGACCTTAATAAACAAATATAAATACTTTCATCCAACACTAATAATCTGACTAGCATTATACAATCTCAACATACTATTAACTACCAATTCATCAACAGATTTAAGAACATAACCGACCACATTAATACAGATCAAAAAATCATTAACACATTTATAAAAAACTCTGCAAATAAAATTAAACATGAAGAAGATATAATTGAAGAAATACAATACCTAAATCAAATTAATTTTAATATTGATATACTAAACAATCATTTGTCAAATATAGCTGAAGCAATACTACTTAGTAGACTGAATGTAATACCAAAATTATTATTATCATTTAATGAACTAAAAGAAATTGAGAATCACTTAATAAAACAAGACCAACAAATAGAAACACTTGAACAATTGTACGAACTTTTAAGTATGCAGGCATATTATAATAACTCAAATATTATATTTAATATTCGCATCCCTAATTTATCACCCGAAAAGTATTCATTATATCATGTTATTCCACTACCAATTAATCAAACAAAGCTCATAATAACCAAACCTTTTATTAATTATAATGTAAAGAACATACAATACTTTAATGCACCTTGCCCAAAAATAGAATCTACATACTACTGCCAATCACAAAAAACGGAAACAAACATAGCGGACTCAAACTGCATCGGCAAACTGATAAAGAACGAACCAGCTCACTGTTCACTACAAGATGTTGGACACATGGAATCAATCACCCAACCAGAGCCAAACTACATTTTGTTTATCAACGCTCCAACCACAAATATTAAATCGACCTGCAACATCAAAGAGACCGCAGTACAGAACACCGCATTGCTACACTTCAAAAACTGCAACATCGAGATAAATGGTATCTCCTATGAAGATAATCATGAAATCTTCTGGGATGAAGTACATATTCTACCATTGTCTGCTGGGAAGATTAACATAAACACAATAGAAGTACTAAACCTCAAAAAATTAAAAGAATATGGTTTCGAAACAGAAACAAAACTAGAAAACTTCAAACTGGAAACAAATGTGCGACATCACCTCACCTCATCAACTATAGCCATTTTAGTGCTGGCAATGCTGCTAGTAGGAATTTTAATCTTCAGAAGAAACAAAGATGAGATTCCGCCAACACTAAAATCTTACGCTCCTGCCCCAATAACTTCATTTTGGCCGTCGCTCTACTTCAAGGGTTGAGAAGTTACAGCACCCGCTGCAACAACAACAACCACTCTACAAGCTCCAGCAAAACCATCAAGGGCAGTCGTACATTGACACCTCCGAACGGAAATGCAGCCGTAATCAAAATCAACCTATTTCACAACAGATACATTGACACCTCCGAACGGAAATGCAGCCGTAATCAAAATCAACCCATTTCACAACAGATAGCCGAATTCCCGGAAAGACGGCCGAACAACAATCCAAGAAATAACCAAATTAACACATAAGCATAATCATGTACAACAGCTTTCTTTATTAAATTATTCCACAATAAACAGTCAGTTCAATTTGTTACTTAAAGCTAAGACGTTCGTTTCATTTAAAGGTGCATAGTATATTTTTTTTCTCTAACCCAACTGTACTAAAGATAACTCGCGCGTTTAAAATTTGTGTTTTTACTGTGGATGTATTCGGATTAATTGTTGAGTGTGTGACTGTGCACTCAAGTTAGAAAAAAATAAATTCTAGTGCTGCGGTAACATTAATGGCGCCCAATTAAAAATAATAGAAATGTAAATTAAAATTTTCCTTGTAATGTATTGTGATTTTGTAGTGAAGCATTTTGTGGTTTAGTTTTGTGTTTAGTTAATGTGCTCCACTCTTGCCGCTGACTTGACGTGCCAATGCGTAACGCCACCTGCAGCGACAAGAGGGGGAGGCTAAATGGTAGATGAACCCAGCTATTTCATCGTGGCCGTGGTCTGTTGAACAGATCATCGTAGCACTGATGAGATAGCTGAGAGGCGGAGTCTCAGTGAATGTAAGGAAAATTTTAATGAAGAATGACAACTCGCCTGTTAGAAGAAACAGTCCTCCGACAGATTGAAAACAAGGGAGCCCCACCCCATATATTCGAACAAGTGTAAGAGAATTTTTTTTTGTATTAGAAAATATTATTGTTGAAATAAGCGTTATCTTCATATGCATATAAACATACATACATATACACATGCAGTTCTGTTTTTAGTTTTATTTTGAAGTTTGTCATTACACTCATCCTCTTACGTTTTTATAATTTGCAAAATGTGTACTGAATTAGTACTGATCTAACGCTGATTGAATAAACATTAAATTTCGGTTTTTTTTAATCTAAAACAATAACTGTGTTTCTCTTTTCCTAAACTTAAAACACTGCGTCCAACACATAACATTTAAAGAAAATTACTTATAAACCAAACGAAATTAATCTTGCGATTCCTAATTCAGGACCCTCCAGGATATAACGATTTATAAGATAAATTTCAAATAAAACCATACGCTACTAATGAATAATTTATAACAAAGCTATTAATTTTGCGAATCTGTACTTCGGAATAAGTCAGACCCTCTAGAATATAAAAACTAAATTTATATTTAAAAAAAATTACCAGAAAATAAATTCAGGACACCGCAAGGACACCGTAAGCTGAATTAAGTCTATATAAATTATATATAGTTATATACATATAAATAAGAGTTATATAATGTAACCACACAGCTGCTCCATATGGCAACTCCGCTTGTTCATGATATATTGCGTCTCATTCTTTATTCTTTATGATTTATTCTGTATTCATGTATTTACTTGTGTTCATTTTTTGTTTTGTACTTTATATAAGTTAAGGTGGAATAAACTGCATTCACCTAAACCAAAGCAAATATCATATTGCACACTCAACCCGTGTGCAAATAATTCACACGTTTTGCGATGACACCGCGTCTGCTAAAAGCCGAACCGACCTGCAAGCCACAATTTAGTTCACTCATCCCAATCCAGAATCGTGGGAATGCAAGCTCAGCATCTTCCAGCGACAAACCATCCAGCAGCAACGTGGGTACAAACGGTATAATAGGTTTAGACTTAAGTATATTTTGTATTAGATTTTAGTTTGGTTTCAATCATCAAATAAAGAAGGTGCATAGCACCAATAAAAAATATTTTTTTAATTTAAATAACATCAATGTGATTAACTTATATTATTCTTTGCTGAGAGAAGAGTCAGTCGTTGATTTGCAATAAACAAGGAAAGTCATCTTGGCATCTGTCTAGTAGTGACAGATATCAGAAGTGGGATAAAATGGAAATGAATCATTGTACTGTTGCTCAATTAAAAGAAATATTACAGACGCTTGGGTTGAGAACAAGTGGCTCGAAAGCTGAATTGATGAACAGAATCCAGGAGGTGGACACAGAGTTAGTCATGCCAATATTGGACTCGCTGATGTCATTAGGCGCATGTGGAGCGCAAGGTAATGACCGAAATCAGCAAGAGAATGGGGAACCAACGAGGGACGACGCACGAGTGAGGACACAGCTCTAGTTGCAGGTTAGCTCACTATGTGAGGCAGTGTGAATGCTAACTTAGCAGTTGCAAACTCTACGTCCAATGGGTCCGAATGTTCCAGTACCATGTACAGCCTGCAGCCGTCACAACGCATCAGTGGATGCGACACATACTGCGTCACAGACCGCAATCACACAAGCGCCAGTAGAAAGCTCGCCACAAGCAACATGGAATGGTCAACCGACAACAAAAGCGTCACCAACTTCGTATTCGGTTTCGGCGCAACGGAATTTTCCACTCGTTTTGCAGTCGTATGAGTCAGTGATGATTTTTTTGGTACAATTTCACTTACAAAGGTACACAGGTACAATTGACCGATTTTAGGTACAATTGCGACATCACAATCTTTTTAATCTTCCGCAATGTGATATTGCCTTTAGGTAAAGCCTAAATTTTCATATAACTGGCAACATTATCGATTACTCGTGTCAGCGAACTTGATTTAAAAAGCAAATGTGAATGGCATCTGCTAAGACAAGCAGCGCTATTTATTGTGAAAATCGGGACCGCCATGGACAAGTAAGTGAAATACTACGCCATGGACAAGTAAGTGATATATACAGACGCAACCGCTAGAAGTTTGTGATGGAAAGTAAGTTATAGTGATTTTGTATTAAATTCAATGTAAAGACCATTCCCGCGCTTTTTGTCGTAGCTATAATGAAATGGAAAGGAGGCATCAGCTCGATGCTTTGAAGAAGACCAAATATGAAACTCGTTTCCGAAAGGAGTGGAAAGACAAATTCGACTGGTTGGTTGAAGATGTAGCTTCAAAACAAGGGAAAAAGTGCAATATTTGCAATGTTGCAATTACGGGCAATTTAAACCATGAAGCCATTAAAAAGCTGTAAACAGCGCGAAAACCTCTTTGAAGATGAATACATTTCTTCGGCCAGGAGCAGACGAGCAGGTAATTTTGGACGGTGCAAAGCAGCTTGAAATCCGACTCAGTTTATTTGTTGCGGAGCACAATCCACCATTTGCCACTATGAATCATTTAAGCAAATGCCTTAAGTCTGTCAATAATTCCAAAATCCTTGCAAAATGTTCGACTAATAGAATAAAAGGGCAGAAGATAATAAATTCTATTACCGGGCCACATAATTGCAAGATGATTCCTGATGTAACGAATAAGCAATATTATTCTATAATCATCGACGAGAGCACAGATATATGCATGAACAAAAACTTGGCTGTTATTACCACTTCTGTCATAGTCCGAATAGAAAAGCAGATTTCGCGAAATTTCAAGAAGAATTCGGAGTAAAACTACACGCAATATTGAAATTTGCCCCTACTCGCTGGCTCTCTAGACAAGTATTAATCTCCACATGTTCTTTGCAAACTGTTTTGACTATGTTTGGGGGTTTCTTTTCAGGAAGTTGTTGACCGAATTTTGGAGCAATGGACACCGTTATCGTACTACTTTGCGCTGTACTGCTTTGAATCGCAATATGGTAATGAAAACGTCTTGTTTATCAATACCTGTCTTCGTGATCCTATTTATAAGATGTATTTTTATTTTTTATCGTATATTCTAAAGATAATTAAAGATATTAACAGAGAAATGCAGGCAGAAGAACCCAGAATTCATATTCTTCTTCCACGAATAACTTTTTTATTCAATCAAGTTTGCAGAAATTACTTACCGAAAAGAAATATTGATTCAAGCTCTATATTTTCCATTGATCTAAGTTATCATGTTCCAATCGCTGACATTTTTTGCGGAACTCAAGTCGAAGTCTTTTGATTGAGCGAGAATGTACAAGAAGCCGACCTTTTACAATTCAAAACAAATGTCTTAAAATTTTACACGACTTTCTGCGAAAATTTACGAAAAAGAATTGATTTCAAAAACGAAATACTTAAAACTATACCAGCATAAGCCCAAAACATGTTATTTCTGGTGAAACAAACAGTATATTGCCGCTAGTATTAAAATTATTTCCGGAAACCGAAATTGAAAAGGCGGAACAAATGAATACCGAATACCGCGCAATTGCTGATTCTACCGAAATAAAGAAACTGGAAAATTTGGCCAATCACGGCCTTCTGGTATGAAATAGGTCAGTTAAGAAATGAGCTCAATAAACTTCTTTTTTCCAATATTTTTCGGATAGTACAAGGCCTCTTATCTTTGCCTCACTCATCAGCGTGTGTTGAACGCATATTCTCTATTCATAATTTGATTAAAACAAAATGTAGAAATCGGCTCGCGATAAAAACATGTGCTTCTCTTTTGCAAACAAAAGACTTGATAAAGAACAGCTCAGCAAATTGTTTCAGCCATGATGTCCTTGAACTAAGTAAATATAATTTACCTTCTGATGATCCTGAGGAAAATGAACTGATTGAATAATTCAACTTCAAAACGGATCATTCATAGTAATTTACTTGAAATAGCCTTATTGACGATATAGTGTATTTGGTCTTGTATTAATTATGTGTTCATAATAAACTTGTTATGTGAAATATAAATAGAAATTTTCGAATTTATCAAAAATAAACAATATAAGACCAAATACGCAAGGGTGCTGTTCCTCGAAAAGTATAAGTTTGGTATTATCAATGTCAAACAGACCTAGACTTTTATTTCAAGTATACAATGTTTGTTCGCCCTTAATTTCTTTTTAATTTTTCATTTCAAGTCAGAAAATCTTTGCCCGTAAATTTATTCGTTTTTTGGGATGACACTTGTAATTTCGCGAAACAGGTCCCAGGACGTGAAAAGGGTTAATAATCTCATTTTAAATGCTTTTATAACATGTAAAGAACTGATAACTTTGTGGTATTTTGGTTTTCAAAGCTGACTAAAACTTTGTTACGATACGTCAGACCTCTCATGGATATATTTTTAAACTTTTTCTGTTCGGTATTACTTAAGTATGACTCTAATGTGGAATTGAATATGAATTTTAATCTAATGTACAAAAATGTCAATATGTCGTTGTAGAAATATTCGGAACGTTTGTTAAAAGCAACACTGTTTAATTACAACTCTATATAATCTTCATATTCCTATCTTCATATTCTTCGTTAACTCATGCATACGTGTCCTATTCTGATTGGTTGTTTTATTCAGCTACTAACGTATGTAACAACTTAGATATATACAACTCTATTACCCATGTATAGATTTATTACTTCGTTTCTAACCTTTGCAAATACAAGAACTACTTATATTGTAATATTGAACCCACTCGTGAATTACTTCAATAGTTAGTCATGCCAATATTGGACTCGCTGATGTCATTGGGCATGTGGAGCGCAAGGTAATGACCGAAATCAGCAAGATCACAATGTTCCAATTCAAAACATGTTGGGCTTTACAGCGGACAATTGCAGCGTTATGATGGGGAAGTAAAAATTCAATACAAGGTGATGTTTCCCACAATTAAAATTTGTCGTCTGAAGCCGCTGCTGCGACACTTCTGAAAGAAATAGAGAAGCTTGCTCGTGATAGTAATCACCACTTCTGTCATAGTCCAAATAGAAAAGCAAATTTCTCGAAATTTCAAGAAGAATTCGGAGTAAAACTACACGCAATATTGAAATTTGCACCTACTCGCTGGCTATCTAGTCAGGTATTAATCTCCACATGTTCTTTGCAAACTGTTTTGACTATGTTTGTGGGCGTAAAAATTGGCGCACAGAACGAGAGCCAATAAGACTGGGTCAATTAGTGCTGATCAAGAGTGAAATTTTTCCACCAGCGCAATGGGCTTTGGGCAGAGCTTTGTGAGCTAATAAGGAGTCGAGATGGGCTAATACGTTCAGTCATTGTGTAGACGGCCACAAACCGTCCGACAAGGCCTGTTCAGAAGATATGCGTGCTTCCAATTGCGCCGAGCGAATAAAGGGCGACTTTATGAAAGCAAAGACAGGAGGTCCTTCTCTTGCTCGCGGGGACTGTATCAAATGCAACTAAGCGTTTGAGTTTCGGACAGCAAAACTAGGTTCAGCGAGTGATTGGAGGAGTTAGTTCGTTTCGGAAGCATTATACATTCGGTGGTGTCATGAAATCCGAATCCGCAAAATTTTCCACTAATTTTGAAACGAATCCACTTTTTGGTGTCATGAAATCCGAATCCGCAAAATTCCGACTCCGAATAGTGGAAGTGGAAATTTTTGCGGAATTTGGTGTCATGAAATCCGCATTCCGCCAATTTCTTTCGGTTTGAAAAGTTAAGAAAAATGTTGGTGGTTTTCTCAAATTGTCAGTGTGTGTTTCAATTTTATAGATGAAATATATGTGATAAGTAATAAAAAAATAAAATTTTAAGAAATGTAAGTATATATTGTAGTAATCCATGATCCGACAACCCTGATAATTGGGTTCGACCTGGCAATGAAATCGATTAATGCAAAAGACAGCTGATTTGCAAAAATGCAACTCAATGTATTTTGCACATCCGGCTTGGTTCGTTCTTTTTTGGGTTTCTGGACAAAAACTCAAACGCATCAGATCACATTTTTTGTAAAGTATCATATATTAAAAATAACCTAATAAAATAATTTTTTAAACAAAACCAACTCGGTACAGAATCGTGTTTTATTGATCATTAAATGTACAAGATACATAAAGAAAATAATTCACGAAAAACATAAAAGACAAAGTTGTTGAATGTGTTGTGCGAAAGTGCGGGAGAAAAAACATTGTATAAATAAGTCAATGTGAAAGCAAGAAGCTGGTATATCAGCCGCGGCAACTTTATGGAAAGCTTTTCTACTTTTCCTTTAAAGCGCCTTCGGTATGTTGTATCTTAACAACTATTAATATTAATATATAAGATATAGTAATTACATTAACATTAAGTACTTATTCGCTGGAATGTGTAATTTTATTTAAAAAAATAACAATTTCTTTTCTATAGCCCATTGTTTTTGAGTGGCGAAATTGCGATGGCGTTACCCAACTAAACGTCTCGAAAACGAAATGTGAGTATTTTATAATAGTATTGTAAAATATTTAATTAACTCTAAATATTGTCTGTTTCGTTTATATATAGTTGTATAAAGCTGCTTTGACCATTATGGAAGCTGGGAAATAAGTGCGGAGTAGCAGTTCATGTTTCAATGTAATCATTGCTGTTAATGGAGTCCTCGGGAGAAGAGACCGTTGCTGCTGTCAAAAAAGACGAGGATTTTTATCTGCTGCTTTTGATGCCACCGGAAGAAATAAATTTATTGATACTATAAGAATGAAAAATGTACAGGAGAATATCCTGATTCTATTATAAGAATACACTGACATGCAATAATTAATATAGTTTAACAATATTTATATACGTTTATAGATACTAATATAAAACATTAACCTCCATTAGAACGTTTATAATAATATAAATTAACATTCACTTTTAATATATATTACTAATTTATTTAAACTACCTTATGTGTTAACTAGATGGTACCCAGTAACAACTTAAATTCTAACAACTAGAAGGTGTTCTGTATTAACTTATATTTACACAACTAGATGGCACTTTTCAATATCCTAATTTCTTAGAACTAGATAGCGCTAACTACTAATTCTATAGGCACAACTAGACGCCCCTTCCCGCCACGTTTTCCCTGCAATTTTTCGATTGTTCGAATTGAAAAGAGCTCACCAGATATGAATATTAAAAGTACTTTGTATATTTTTTAAAAATAAATCTCCATTAAAGTTAAATTGTTTGTAGAGACAAATAAAGAAATAATTATAAAGTAAATTTAAACTCAGTGCGTTTTAAATTCAACAATTTTTACAAACCCTTTGCGAATCAAGGGGCAGGAGCAGAATCAGGGATTTTGAAGGTTCCCAAATTGTCAAATCCGACATTTTGTACAAGTATCAGTAGGAAGAGGATGTGCACCAAGAAATTTCGTTTCGATATTAATAAAGCGACCCATTATAAATCATTGTGTTGTTGTGAACGGTTAAAAAGATTCAAAAGATGAAAAAAAACAATATAAATAAATTTAAAAAATTCATTAAAATGGAAATCGATGGAGTATTTTTAAAAGGCAAATGAGGTAAATCCAGGAAACGCGGTCAACTCAATTACAGATAAAAAGAAAACCAGCAAAACAAGCAGAAAAATAATTCAGCCAGCAAATGGAATTCAAGTGGCGGTAAATTGGCCAAGAAATGCTACAGATGTGGTTGTACCACTCACTTGGCTAATACGTGTAAACATAAGGACGCTTGCGGATTTTGTCAAGGCAGAGGCCATTTGAAAAAGGTCTGTTTCAAAGGAAATCAGCAAATGAAGCAAATCGATTAACTCCCACAGACAACTGTTGAATAATTTTGTCCAATATACGAGAAAAATAATATCCAAAGCGAGAAAATTCACCACATGCAGGAGGTTCGCACAACATTAAATCGTTCTAAATTTTTTGTAAATCTATCAGTTAATAAATCTGTTCTTAATTTTGAAATTAATTCAGGTGCTCCAGTGACGATCGATCACTTTGGCTATTCTATAATTCAGCGACCGGACAGCGCATTTTATAGTTACTGCAAAAGTAAAATTGACATTGAGGGTTACATTATGTGGTGAATGTCACAACTGATAAGAAATATAAAGCAAAATTGTACAACGTTATGCGGCCCATAGACGATACATCATGATCATACTCATTTATAATAGTATGTGTAAAAAAGAGAGAATAGATGCAATTATGTGTCACACAGACATGATCTCGCTGTGATCACTGACTGATCGTCGAAAATCTAATTCATTTAGATTTTGAGGGGAAATTTTATTACGATGTTGATCATGATGTATGGATGATCGTCGTTTGTGGGCAATTTACATGCAAATTTTGCTCATTTGAGTTTGACTGCCAACGTGTGAAGATGTGTGCGGATAAAAATAATAAAAATGCGTTTCTGCTGGAGTCCCTTGAATGCTATTGTACTATTTTTTTTGTGCCTTTCTTTCATCCAAAATTGTTTTTTTATTTTTTTTACAATTTTTCCTTGCACAGTACAAGCGCTAGCGCACACAAAACTTCGTCATCCGACAGAGACATGACAACCTCACTCAACGACGACTACGAAAAAGTGATGATCTTCGATTTTGATCACTCGTCTGTGGCGGAGCTTCATTCAACACGTACACGAATGAGTATGGTATGATCATGATTAGGGCAAGGAATCTCATTCAAATGCATGTTTTTACTAGGCATCCTAAAACGGAAACGGTTAAGTTATCTTTGCAAATCGTGAAATTTCCTTTAAAATGGCATTCAATTGTTTTTGCATATTTTGCATATTTTGCTAAAAATACCCGTTTTTGCATATTTTTGCGCATATTTTAGCACATTTTACAATAAATGCATGTTTTTTTTTTGCATATTTTTGCTATTTTGGTTAGCTACCATTTGAAAAAGTAAAATGCCCCTGATACTTAGTGCGACATCTTCTGGTAAAAGTTGGCACATAATTTGTTACAAAATATTCGCCTGAACCACCCTGTTGAACTGTCAACTTTTATATTAACACAACATTTTTACTGTTTTGCTCGGGAATTGCCTGAAAAATTTTAAACTTTACACAACATAACACGTTTTAAGTGAAAAGTGAGTTGGTTTTAAGATTCTTTTCCGCAGAATTATCGAAGTTAACATTTGATAATACTTTCAGAGTACAATGCCAAAAATCAAAGCAACTTTATCGTCAAACCTTAATAAATACGCGTCTGAACATCCGAGTGTATTTCAAACCGATGGAGTTGTCCTTTTTTGCAAAATTTGCAATAAGGTAGTGGGCTGTGAAAGGAAATTTCAAGTCGCCCAGCATTTGAAAAGCACGAAACATAAGGAATTGCATGATCGACGCTCCGAAAAAACACAGCCTTTGATTACTACTTCTGTAGCAGCGGGGCTTAGCAAATTCTCCATGGATTTATGCGAAGCTTTCATATCAGCAGATATTCCATTGTATAAGCTCAACAACCCAAAACTAAGAGATTTTTTGAAGACATATACTAACGAGCTCATTCCACATGAAACGTCAGTGCGCAAAACTTATATCGACGAAATGTATGTTCGCTCATTAAAAAAAATCAAAAATGGTTTAACAGATCATTTCCTATGGATTTCCATAGATGAAACCACCGATATTCAGGGGAGGTATGTTGCAAATGTTATTGTGGGAATTTTACATGAAAATGAAGATATGTGCGACAAAAAATTTTTGCTCAATGTCGTAGAAATGAACAAAACTAATCACGCGACAATAGCTCGTGCCTTCAACGACTCCATTGCCTTGCTCGGTGAGGATTTTGACAAGAATAAAGTTCTTCTTTTTTTAACCGACGCAGCGCCCTACCTGGTAAAAGCGGCAAAGGGGTTACAAATTTTTTATCCGAAGCTATTGCATGTTACTTGTATCGCTCATGCTGTCCACCGAGTAGCGGAAGAAATTCGAAGTAATTTTATTGAACTGAATTCTCTTATATCACATGGGAAAAAAATCTTTTTGAAAGCGCCTTCGCGTGTACAGATTTTTAATGAAAAATTTCCTGGTATTCCGCTTCCTCCAGAGCCAATTATAACAAGATGGGGAACGTGGCTAAATGCTGTCAAATATTATGCCCAGAACATCAACAATTTTGGCGAAGTAGTAAAGGAGCTTGACGATTCCGATTCGATATCGATTAAAACCGTAAAAGAACTGTTAGACTTGCCTTCTCTCAAATCTCAACTGATTTTTGTACACAGCAATTATGGGTTTTTATGCGAAGTAATAAAAAAATTAGAAGGACGAAATTCTTTGAAAGATGCAGTCGATTTAATAAATAATTCTGTGAAGAAAATAAATGACGTAAAAGGGTCAGTTGGCCAAAAAATTATTGACAAAGTAAACAATGTTCTCTTAAAGAATAAAGGTTTCCTTGAAATAAAGAAACTTGCAGAAATTTTGGAAATTGATGAAAATGCATCCCAAACCAATTATACCGTAAAAGAAGTATGTGCTTTTAAATATGCTCCTGTAACATCTGTTGATGTTGAGCGCTCCTTTTCTTTGTACAAGAACTTTTTAAGACCTAATCGGGAAAGCTTTGTGTTTGAAAACTTAAAAAATAACTTTTTTGTTTATGCCAATAACGCAATAAATTAAAATTGATCTCTCTTATATGTACTTAATTGCTATAATTTTATTTATTTTTAATTTAACAATTTTTTTTTTTGAATTTATGGTTTTTTTTCTTTATGCTAATTTTATATGTACATATATTAAATGAATTGTTTTCAGCCTTTTTTTTTAATTACTTGCATTCTTTTTTTTAAATAAAATATTGAAATAATATTTTTAATTGCATATTTTCTGTGTTTTTTTAAAGCATATTTTCTAATTTTAAGTGCATGTTTTATGCGCATATTTTCGATTTTTTAGTGCATGAGATTCCTTGCCCTAGTTATCACTGATAACATTGCGTCTTAAATTGATACTCCACACATTCGTACCATACGCGGTTGCACTCTGTAGGTATGATAACGATGCCGGTAGTTATGATAACGTTGCGTGTGTGTTTTTTGTTTTGCTTTTGCGTTTTAGTGTTTACATTTTAGAAATTAATGGGAATTAATTTGGTTTTCAGTTCAAAGTTGCTTGTGAAGAGTGAGGTAGTGTTCGTGATTAAAGTGATGAATGTAATTAATATGGACGAGGCTAATGAAATTTTGAATAAAATTAATGAGGGGCAGTACAATCTTTTAAGAAATGAGAGGTCAAAAAGCATAATATGGACTATCTTCTATCAAATTAAAAAAGAGGATGGCTCAATGGTGGAGGATAAAGTATACTGTCAAGGATGCAACAATATTTTTAAATACAAAAAGCAGCAGACTTCAAATTTAGCAAAACATAAGTGTGTTCACTCTAAGCCTCACGATGGTGACCCTATACAAATAAATTTGGAAGATAGAAATACTTGTGTTGAAACTTTCATGAATTTTATCATAGAAGACTGTCGCCCATTCAGTTCTGTTGAAGGCAAAGGGTTTCGAAAAATGATTGAAAAATGCGTCGTCGTATTTTATGTGTATGCTTTTAGTAACAACATTTTCTCGTTATAAATAGAGTGCATACATGCTTGAGTATGATATGCATTGGCGTCTCTATAGTTACGTCGAGTGTGGTGTCTTGATCTTTACTCTTCACATTCTACCTGCTTTTTCAGTTTTACGTTTTTAGTACTCGAAATGGGAACATTTGTCCTTCTCTGGTGCGTAAGCTCCGCATAATTTAAAACGATTTTTAGGTGCATTGTAATTAAAATAAATAATTTATCGTTTTATTAATTGGCGCCCGAGCAGGGACCGCGAAATAAATAGAAAAAATTTCGTACAAATTTTTCTAATCGCGTTTCCATCAGTCGCGAAGTTTGGCCCCTTAGTCAGCCACATCGAATCGTGGTACAAACGGGGGGAACTTAAGTTCCAGCCTCTTCGCGCGGAAAACTAAAAAAATGTAACTTAACTAAAAAAGTATAAGAAATGGACGCATATTAACCATAAAAACGTTAAAGAACATATACGAGACAATTACTTAATCAGTGATAAGTTAAAATATTGACTATCAAAAAACACATATAAAAATAAAAAAAATCAAATACTAATGCTGATAGACAAAAAATAAAGAATATAATAAACAGAATCACAAACTGGTTTCATTGCTACAAATTAAAAAAAAAAAAAAAAAAAAAAAAAAAAAAATATTTATATATACATATATATATATATATATATATATATATATATATATATATATATATATATATATATATATATATATACATATATATATATATATATATATATATATATATATATATATATATATATATATATATATATATATATATATATATATATATATATATATATATATATATATATATATATATATATATATATATATATATATATATATATATATATATATATATATATATATATATATATATATATATATATATATATATATATATATATATATATATATATATATATATATATATATATATATATATATATATATATATATATATATATATATATATATATATATATATATATATATATATATATATATATATATATATATATATATATATATATATATATATATATATATATATATATATATATATATATATATATATATATATATATATATATATATATATATATATATATTATATATATATATATATATATATATATATATATATATATATATATATATATATAGATATATATATATATATATATATATATATATATATATATATATATATATATATATATATATATATATATATATATATATATATATATATATATATATATATATATATATATATATATATATATATATATATATATATATATATATATATATATATATATATATATATATATATATATATATATATATATATATATATATATATATATATATATATATATATATATATATATATATATATATATATATATATATATATATATATATATATATATATATATATATATATATATATATATATATATATATATATATATATATATATATATAATATATATATATATATATATATATATATATATATATATATATATATATATATATATATATATATATATATATATATATATATATATATATATATATATATATATATATATATATATATATATATATATATATATATATATATATATATATATATATATATATATATATATATATATATATATATATATATATATATATATATATATATATATATATATATATATATATATATATATATATATATATATATATATATATATATATATATATTATATATATATATATATATATATATATTATATATATATATATATATATATATATATATATATATATATATATATATATATATATATATATATATATATATATATATATATATATATATATATATATATATATATATATATATATATATATATATATATATATATATATATATATATATATATATATATATATATATATATATATATATATATATATATATATATATATATATATATATAT